>RCIC01000008.1:5420000-5955000 GCA_018883505.1 Ceratosolen fusciceps
ATGCTTAACGCATAGCACAACGCATTTTACATGTATTTTTATTCACGGTTTCATTCATTTTTAGTGCTTTAATCTATTTTTAACTCTAGTTTTTATGAATATTAATCACTAACGGGTCATTTATCTTTATTTATTTTATTTATTATATTTAATTTGACAGATAAAAACTTTTCTGTCATACATTGTGTTTATATATATATATATATATATACGATAATTTTTATCATATATATAACTGTTGTAATCAAATAGTTATTTTATTTTACTTTATTTTATAAAGAAGTAAAATTCTTATCAAAATACATACTTCAAATTGCAATTTCCAATTTGAAGCTTCATAAATTTGTCATGATTAGGACTTCTTAGTTATCTCACGATTAAAATACTAATTTTTAATACCCAACAGCTGTCGATCTAAACACAAATATTTTACGTGTATTTTCAAGTTTTATCTTTCCAGTGGAATTTTTCCAATTCAAACTTTATGGCTCAAAATTTTTTGCGTCGGATATTCATTTTTAATATTCCACTCGATTAAAAGAAAACTTTGATTTTACTTTTAAACGTATTTATTGCGTCATGAATATGAAAATTCTCATAGAATAGCCGAATCGTACAAATTATATAGTAAATTCTTATAATTGTACTTTATGATTATTAAATAAAGGAGGCATTGCGAATTTATGGTAAAAATTAAATATAAAAAAAAAACAAAAAAAAAAACAAAGAAAGACTATAATATAAAATTTTTTATTGTTATAAAATTTATAAATCAAATAATTAATGATTCTAATTAACACAAGTAATTATAAATTTTTTTTTTTTTTTTTTTTTTTTTTTTTTTTTTTTAATTATAATCCATTTATGTAGTATTTAAGATAATAATATTAAATTATTGATGAGAATACTTTGGATGATGCAATTAATCGAAGAGTTAATTATAGAGAATTTAAAAGGTTTAAATTTAGCTTAACAAAGCATTCCATTCAAAATTAGATAGATTACAAATTATTTGAAGTTAATTTGAATATTTGTTATTGTTGAAATAAATAATTATTACAACATTTATAATGAAAAATTATAATAAAAAAGCATAATAATGTTTGATAGTTTATGGGTTGCAACAAAAAAATCTACATAACCAGTAGTATTTAAATCGTGTAATTCCTCAGAGATGCCATTACGTAACTGTAGTAACAATATTATATTAACATGAATGTAAATCATGGATAATGAGTTTAAATATTGGATTACAAAGGTTAAATCAATAATTTTTTAAAAGGATTTTATAAAATGATTATTAAAATGCATTAAATAGTTAGATAAATGAGTTTTGACAGAGTGAAAGAGTTTATAATGAATATAGTGTATTTGAAACATTTGGCTCCATGTGTTAGTAAAGGTAGATAGAGGCGTTCGTGCTTAAATGGTTACAAGTTCGTTAATCATTTAAGCTCTAACGCTTAATAGCAAAAGAAAAATATGTTATAAATATTATTGTAAAAGGGTAACGCAGTTATAAGTAATAATATTGTTGATACGTAATTTGCAATAAAGGCTCGGATGTATTATGCAATAAATGATGAGGAAGCTCAGAGCTCCGGTCGCACTAAATTCATGAGTTATTCAACAAAAATATAGCTTAAAAAATCAATGTTATTAGATAAAAATTTTCATGTTTCAGCGTTAAAAACGAGCACTGAAATGCCTGCTCTTTTATTATGGTACTCTTTGACAGTAATAATTCCTGCTTCGGTAGAGAGCGAGACCGAGAGAGAGAGAGAGAGAGGTGAGGGAGGGAGGGAGGGGACAGACCGAGTGAGATAGTTACAAGCATGCAATAAAGCGGGCACATGGCACGAAAAGCAGATTCAATTTGACTGCATTTACAGCAGCACTCAACATTTTTCCCATTTTAACAGCTCTTTCCAAAGAAATCTTTGTTACTTCGTAACGTATCGTTCCATATCGCGTGGACTTTTGCAAACCAGTTGCCGAATCAGCGGCGCACACTTGGCCAACGAGACACGGATATCCAGGCAAACGGTCCTCCGTCCGCACGTATAGAAAAAAACCACTCGAGTCCCATGGGAACTCGTCCCCCGATACCCCCGATACCCCCGATAACCCCGATAACCCCGAGCCGCACCGGCGATCGGAAAAAACAAGCACGTGCGTATGTGGCCGGCGCACACACTCCGCACGGACGTGTGGAGCGCTGGCGCAGGCGCCGGGGACTCGACAGCACGAGTCAGTCGGCCGCGGGGTAGTTGTATCGGGCCGACTCTATGACGGTCGGCGAAAACATATTTCAATATCCGCTCTCCACTTTGTTCCGGCCCGGACGAATGCGTCATTCCGATGCCCGTGGTGCGCGGCCTGCGCCCAACGGCCTCGCGCCCTTCCGGCTTTTTTGAAACTAACCAGGCCGGGCGGCGGGTGGCGAGGGGCGGGGGGCGGCGGCGACCAAGGCAATCGCGTATTTATATAGTCGCACTGCGGATTCGGACAAAAGCACCTGCGGATTATTCTACTTTTACCTACCCCCCCCCCCGCCCCGCCCAGGTCTCCCGTACTTTACCAATCGGCCACCTACCCCGTCACTATTCCTCTTTGGCTCCCGTTACCCCCGGCCGCTCTTTACGAAATCATTTTAATTATCGCGCTCTTCGCCCGGGTTTAATCCCTCGCGCCTTTGCAATTATGAGCGTATAGCCCCTACCCTTCATCCACCCTTCATCCAGCCTCCCGCGCCCCTAACGACATTCGAATTCATAATTCGATGAGCAGAATTATTTCTATGCGTTTCTCCGATACTTTAGTAAACGCCAACGACTCAACGACGCATCGGTAATTATAACGGACCCATGACCTGAATCGACGACAGCCCCCCCGTACAATGAATTTTCTTTCCATCTCCTAATTCCCATTGGAAAAGTTTCATTTGAAATTCTTCATTGACTCTGACGCTGCCGTTCCTTAAATGCTCGCTCGATTACTTCAAAATATTTAAATAAACACAAAGTTACAGTCTAAAGCGCGACTGAGCTTTTTTTATCTTAATTTAACTAGAGGTAATAGCGAGAAGAAGGGGAAAATATTATGATAAAACGTCAAAAGGGGACTATACGAAAAATATTTATTCGAATCAAACAGAGCTTTTTTTTCTTCTTTTTTTTCATTCTTTCTTTTTTTTTTTTTTTTTTTAATAACGAAATTAATTGTTCTCAAATCCTCGGACACTTATGACGTTTCGTAAATTATTATGACAGTATTGCAAAAAATTTGCGCAATTTATTAAAAAATTTTCACCCCAGTGTCATCCTGACTTTTTCCAAAAGCCATTGATATCCTTGGATTATACCGATATGTACCATAATTTTTTTTTTTTTTTTTTTTTAAATTTCTACACACACCTGCTTTTATTATTATCATTACTATTATTATGGTTTTTTTTTTGTTTTTGTTTTATTGTTTTATATAAATGCCTGCAAGTCCCATTCGCACATATTACAAATAAATTGAATTATTTTCTTTTATGCGATTTTATGTCTGTGCACACAGATTTCTCTCTCTGGATAAATAAAAATAATTTTTTTTTTTTTTGATTTTTTCTTTTTAAATATATATAAATTTAAAAATGACATATATTAAAGGTAATTCGTACGTTTTTATACGTTTTATGTTTATAGTATTTTGTAAAGCAGAGATAATGCAATTAGTTGGTTGTGCGCGTTAAGGTAATGTTATGAATGTTGAAAAAATATCTGCGATTTTTACAAAAAAGAAAAAGAGAAGAGGGTAAAGTATGAGTTAAAAAATGAATAAACGATCCGTGTGGGAAGAGGAGGAGATCTTGTGCTTAAAGAACGTAAATAGGACGTAAATGGGACGTAAATGGGACGTAAATATGACGTAAATATAATTGGGCTCGACAGATTTCTTTGGATTTGCCCATATAAAATGGGGGTTGGGGGCAGATTTCAACGGGAGTCCCATAATTTATCCGCAACTTGAAGGATATTTAGCTTTAAACTAGAAAATCCGAATAATAGACAGGCGTTAAAGCGGTGCTAGTGGGATCGTAGATGTCAGAATATACCGATAAATATTAGCATTGGGGAGCGGAGGATGGGTCTTGGACGGCTACGGCTCGGCCGGTAATGTCAGCAAGCGAGCGCGTGCACGCGGATCGCGGGTCGCGGGGCCGCACGGACGCACGGACGCACGGACGCATATATCCCTCGGGGGCAGCTTGCAAAATGCGCGCAAATTATAAACGAGTAAAAGTATAAAAGACGGAATATTATAATGCGGCAGGAGGATGACGCGGAGGCTTGTAAATAACCGGAGAGTGTCCGTCCGTCCGTCTCTCGCGGCTCTCTCCCTCCGTCCCACCCCCCCTGCTCCTCCTCCCTCGCCATTCTTCACCGCCCCTTCCTCCCCGCCCGCTCGCGCCCCGTATATTCGCGCGTACTGTCCTTACCCATCCCCGGGGATAACGGCCTTCTATTCCGGCTTTTTTACGGCTAAATTAATGTTCAGCCCCAATAAAATCGAGTTCCCGGCGCGATTTCAGCGTCGCGCGCACGCGTCAAACCTCAAAGTCGAACAAGAGTTTACGGCTCTTTTATCGCCCCTTCGTAAATGCCTGGCATCTCTGGGGCGCATTATAACCGCGGGAAAAAGACGACGCTGGACCAAGAGCCGGCGGATTGACAGGGACTCCGAGAGAGGGGGAGATAAATAATACCGAAGCCGGGCATTTATATACAGTCAGCGGGGGGAGGCGGGTGGGTGGGTGGCTCGGGTTATCCGGATGAGTCGACCTCCGGAGCCCGCGTCCGAGTCCATCTAACTCTTGTAATTTTCGCGCTGACCGCGATAGGTCGCGCCGCGTCGTCCCGCTCTTTTTGGCATTAATAAAGTTCCCGAGGCCTCGGCATCGGCCGACATCTCCGTGGGCCTTTATGTAAGAGATACCGTAAACTTCTCACCTCGCCGGCGGCAACGAACTAATTGCCGCTCCGATGTTTTACAAGAGGCATTACCACGGAGCCCATATAATGCACTAGCGCTAATTTCCCATGCATCCTATGAGATAGTGAAGAAGGGGTTGATGGGGTGGGGTCGGACGAGACGGAGACGTGGGAGTAGGTAGGCTTTACCGGCAAAGACGTTGGAAGTCACCGATGCGCTTGAGTGTATGAGTTGCGGCCCGTGGACGACGAGGGGGGAGACGACTCTCTACTAGGAAAAACCCTAACCGGAGCCACTAACTGTTTCGCTGCTCGTGCTGCTGCTGCTGCTGATGCTTCTGCTGCTGTTGCTGCTGCCGCCGTTGACGGTGGCGGCTGTCCTGGTGCTCGTAGTCGGGAGAAAAGAGCTTCGTATGCTGGTCGTTAAAATTTTTATATACATATATATTTGTGCTTTGATAGCCTCGTAAGACGCGGGGCAATCATCGAATGAGACTGGCTCGTATTCCCGAGACTATCGGTCCGTCCGAGCTTGCCTCTCTTCCACCGGCTCCTCCCCTTACCCCCACACCCTCAATCTCCTCATCTTCTTTACCTTTTCATTATGCTGATCTCGAGCTCGTCAAAGCGCTCCTCCTTCCCACCCACCCACCCCCTCTCTCTTCCTCACTCTCTCTCTCTCTCGCTCACTCACCTTCGTTTATCACTCCCTATCGCTTGCGTTATTATTTCTCTTATTTCGTTGTTGGGTGGAGGAGGGGGAGAGGGAACGAGACGTAGAAAATCCGAGGAACTATTTAATTAAAGGTGCAGATAGTTGGCTTATTGGCTCGGTTCCGTTATCGAGCGCCTCGGGGACGACCTCATCGAAACTTCCTTTTCATCCCCCAGCGCCGCCGCCGCCGCCGCCGCCGCCGCTGCCACCGACATTTTCACTGCTCGTGGCTTTCTTCCGAATATTTAATTAGTTTTTCCAGGAGCGCCGAGTAGCGCGCGGTTATAAATGTTAATTGCAGATGAAGTGGTAATAAGAAGTCTTAACGACGAGCTCCCCGCTACGACTTGTCCCTGATTCTCCAAGCTCTTAATTCACGGGCCACTCGAGCCCTTTTCACCCATTGTCTTCTCCATCTTTCTGTTTTCTCTCACTTTTTCTGCAAATAAAAGACCGACGATGGGAGACGACGGGATCAGATAGGGAGAGAGAGAGAGATAGAGGGGTGGGAGGGAGGCAGCGACTTTTCTTTGGTGTTTCAGTACACTAAGCGACGTGGACACAGATTTTTTGAAAAATAATTGAAAATAGTTTCTGCTATGCCGGAAGAAGAGTCGAGGTGGCTAAACGGGCCGTGAACTCGGTGCGGGTAATCGGAGCGGAGGAGGAGGAGAAGGAGGAGGAGGAGGAGGAGGAGGAGGTGGCGGAAGAACCGGAGGGGAGAGAGAAAGAAATCAGTGACAGATACTTTTTGCCGGAATGAGAAAGAAAGAGCAGCGTCAAAGGGCGGCGGGGAGAACGGAATTTAATTAAGTAAAATTATTGTCGCAAGGCGCGGCAGTCGCTAGGAGAGGGAAAGGAGGAGTCGAGCGACCGACCAAAAGGTGCCAACGTGTATACGAAGCGGCGACAGTCCTCGTCTTAGCGCACCAGCCAGACCCGGGGCTGTAATGATCTCATTCCCCGATAAAACAAAGTAATAGAAAGTAAACGAATTCAGAGAGTCCTCGCAGTGACATTGCACCCCCGCCCCTCTACTCAGTGCCGAGATGGCATACACACACCGACCAGTCCACCTACCTACCTACCTATCTATCTATCTATCTATCTATCTATCTATCTGGCTAGTAACTGGCTCCTTTGAAGGGTCGACAGCAGCTACGCAAATAGTTGGACTTGTCGCCGCCTTCTTTAATTACCTTGCACTTGGCTCGGCTTCCTTTACTTTAATTAAGAAATACGGAAATCGCAAGGATACAGTAGACTGACTGCACTGGAGTGGGGTGAAGGTGGGAGGGCAGGATTACCGCGTCCCCTTCGTCCCCCCCCCCGCGGCTTTCTCGTCACTCTCTTCTGGCTCAATTTTTTCTCGTTACGCGAGCCTCTTTCCAGAAGCCAGGCATTTTCGACAAGGGAAAAGGAAAGCCGGATCCTAGCTCCTATCCCCCTACCTCCCGCCGCCCCCGCCACCGCCGCCGCTCTCAGTCCCTCCCTCGCTCGCCGATCTCGAGCCCCGTGTCTAGCCTTGTTGGAACACATGCAATCACGCGGAACGAGCGACTCGATCCCGGCCCGAGTCGTTTGCCGATAATAATAATAATAATAATAATGCGCTCCAACTTTGTCCGACATGAAATTCCCTTTATTTTTTCGGCAAAGAAAAGCACCGGCACGCCCTGAAAACATATTGACTTATTTATTAGGAACGACCGACGGAATAAAGAAGCCAGCGTCGCGCGGTATCTATCGGGTAGGGAGCGCGGGAACGCGGGAGGGAGGGACTATAGCCCTTCTAATAATATGCCTCTATCGTTCTTCCCGCTTTACTATTCACAAATAGGGTATTTATTTTTAAAAAAATGTGTCATACATTAACCAATGCTGGACATGTTTTTTTTATTTTTTTTATTATTTTTTTTTTTTTTTTGTTTTTTTTTTCCCCGCTACTTGTGCAGATTATTGTCAACAAGGTGAATTTTTCCCCTCCTAATGAGCTTCTCGGCGGGGGAAAACATTTGTTTCGGCCACTTATCCGTGCGACAGTGGTTGGGGGGAGGGGGGCGGTATAACAGCCGACATCACACACGACATTTTTTCTTCTTCTTCTGCTTCTTCTTCTTCTTCTACACAATCATCGCAGGCAAGTCCTTGAAAGCTCCGCTTCGATTATAAATAGTTCGTCTATCGTTTTTTCGCATAATCTCTCGATGCAATCTACGCGCGTTGGGCGAGCCCACCCTCCCCGCCGACCCGTTACTTTCAGCGCCATCGGCGGCAAATAGAAAATATTGCCTCGGGAGCTCTTTGAAATTCCGAGCTCCCTGGCGCTAAGCTCCTGGCCACACGTATATCTAACGATATATAACGGTTTAAGAAACGCGCGCGTGCACTCCCCCGCTCGCAATTTCGCAAAATCGGCTCTCATCTGGCGCTGCCTCGCGGGATTTAACGGTTTTCCGGCCCGTGGTCCGGGTAGGACGGCACGGACGATAATCATACGGGCTTCCCTTCCCCACCCTGCCCCCTGCCCCCAATAACCTATTTGTCGCCGCGATTCAAAAGAGCCGTGCGACAAGAGGCGGATTTTGGCTCCGCGTGCGGCCCCACCCCCCCTCCCCGCGCACCCGGTTCCCCATCCCTAATTTCTCAGCCCCGGGCAATCCACATAAGCCGGGCCGGAGCCCCGATAAGCGGGGAACAGCCGCCGATAACGCACCTACGGTCGACGTCTCTCCCTCGCCGCTTTTAAATTTTCAGCGATTTTCTTCGGAAATGACACGGGATGTGGGAGCAGCAGCACCGGGAGAGCCTCCTACGTATAAGGAGAGGCACGCGTCGATAGACGAAAGCGTCCGGAGATGGCCGATAGCGCTGACTGATGGCCCGCGCCGTTGGGTGTAACAGGGAAACGAGGACGAAAAAAGAAACAAATATCACGGGATGCGTGATGGGGTCGCGAATGGGGGGGGGGAGAGACCCTCGCGGACCACTCGTTTTCAGATTTTTCCGACCGATGGCATTAGCATTTTAAAGCGAGGGTGGTTAGCGAGAGATCGATCGGTGCGCTCGTCCCCTCCGGGGAAATAAATCGCGGCCAGTGTCGGTCGAGGATTTTCCCGAGAGAGACAGAGAGAGAGAGAGAGAGAGAGAGAGAGAGAGAGAGACAGAGAGCCACTGAGACGCGGAGCAATCCGATTTAATAAACACGATTTAATAATAAGCGCGACACAGCGATAGCGGCTCGGTTCAGCCTCCACCCGTCCAACCCCTCCCACCAGTACCACCAGCACCGTCGCCGAGGATATTTTTCTCCGCTGATTTTCTTACGTTTGCTTTGCTCCCGTCCGTTTTATTAAAGCCCAAGCGAGGCAGAGCTTTCACTAATTCGGCATAACTCTGAGATATTGCGAGGGCGGGGCAAGGAGGGGACGCTGGCTGGAGCTCGGGCTTGACGTCGGGCAATATGGAAGATCATATGTCATCGGAAGGAATGCGCGTACGGCGGCGGTGGCGGCGGTGGCGTTGTCGACGACCGCAGATTGAATTCCGGGGGTCGCGTCGCCCCCGCCACCGCCACCACTGACGCCGACGAACGAATGCCACGCGAGCGAAACGAACGCGACGACAATTGACCCGTGCGGCCGTTAATCCCTAAAGCGCGCGCGCCCCTACCCTCGCTCGACCCCTACCTCCGTCCCTACAGGGATCGATTTTATCCCCGGGCTCGACTCGCATTATCCACGCTTTTCATCCTGCGGGAGGATCGCCTTTGGTCATGCTCCTTTTAAAAGCTCCGTCGGTCGTTGTCGTAGCGGTACCACCACCACTAACACCAACACCACCACCACCACCACCACCACCACCACCACCACCACCACCACCAGCAACAGCAACAGCAACAGCGTTAGCCAAAGGAAAGGCGGACCTTAGCGGACGGAGCCTCGTTCTGCTGCTCGCGGTCAGAGTATCGATTAGTCGAAGCGGGTCGCGAAGACGTTTCGTGGTGCATCGCGATTATCTCGCGGTCGCTTTGGCGGCATTTGTATCAGCGGCTCGCGTGGCTGCCGTAGTCGGCCCGTGTACCGGGACGAGACGAGTCCGGGCGACACGTGCCCCTCTTCTGGACCTGGACGGAAATTGCGGCTGAAAGACACGCCTATGATTTTGGTTAAGGGTTTAACGGGGCCGTCCCCGCGTACCCTCCACCCCACCTGCTACTGCTACTGCTAGTAGTACTACCACTGCCACTACTACTACTACTACTCATACTACTACTCCTACTACTACTACAACAACTACTAGTACTGCTACTGCTACTACTACTACTGCTACTGCTACTACTACCTTCACTACACTACTACTACTACTGCTACTGCTACTATTACCACCACTACCACCACTACTACTACTACTACTACCGCTACTACTACTACCGCTACTACTTCTACTACTTCTACTACTACTGCTACTACTACTACCACTACTACCACTACTACCACTACTACCACTACTACCACTACCACTACTACTAGCACTACCACTACTACTGCTGCTGCTGCTACTACTGCTACTACGTGCACTCGAGGAGCTTTGCCAGTGGGAAATACTAAAGGAGAATACGCGACGCGGCTTTACGTGGCATTTACCAACACGTGCTATTATTGCCGGCTCGTGATTCTTTTAGTGATTTGTCCAAGAGATTTGCGCTCGAGCATTGACAATGACGCCCATTAAATTAAACTGCCTCGACTCGGCTCCTCGTAGCCCAGATTTCGGATTTACGAGCCCGCGTTATTATATTGCCTTCCTTCTAATATCTTTTCGCTCAATCATTAGTCAGCGGTTTAAAATTCCAGAGTATCCAGCCGCCTCTCCTAATACGTCCCACAACACCCCCCCCCTCCCCAAACCACCCGACACACATACACACGCGCACGCAGGCACGCACGCGGACATTATAGCCATTAAACATTTACGGCTTGAGGGGCCTCTTAATATCCGAATGCTAGATCCCGACATCATCTGACCATCCGTCCCTCTTACCGCTCACCCCCCCGCCCCCGCCCCCTCCCCAACTCTCGCCCTTCACGCCTTCGGCCCCGCTTCCAATCCCATAATTTTCCAAACCACTGCAATGCTCATGCTTAAAAGACTCGTCGCTCTTTTTTATTTTTTTTTTACCTTAGTTGTTAGCTCATCGCTGACTCTCGGCCGCCGGCTATTGCCCTATAAGTGTTACTTTCCCGTCGTTGAAAGTACGCGCCGCCTTGCGCGCCCGGCTATTTAAAAACAATCGTCAGCACTTTTAACGTCATTAGGCCTCTATAAAAAAAGCACCTATGCAATTTCACCTGTAACTCTCATTACGCGTGCCCTGCGGGAATAAACGAAATGGCATTATCCCATGGACTCGCAAGTCAATGCAATTTCATTATTATATCGATATAATTACGCTACGACGTTCCGGCGTATTACCATTGTTGTTATTGTTGCTGCCGCTGTCACTGCCGCTGCTACCGTTGTTGTTATATAACGTTGTTATATAATTGCCATTGATTTTATTACGTATCCGCGCACTCTTAATTGATAACTCTATTCGCAATTGCGTAATTTTTTTTTTTTTTTTTTTTTAATTTTTTTTAATTTTTCTCTTTGTCGAAATGTTTAAACCAATAAATTTTCATAATCATCAATCGAATTAAGGGCGGATCGATATTAATGATTCGTTAAAATGCAATTTATTTCGTGCGGACAAAAAGTTTTCACCGCAGCTCGAGTCTAGTCTAGGGTTTCCTAAAAAAATTTTCCAAATGCTGCTTCGGATATTTTGATTAATTTTTCTATTTCTTTTTTTTCTTTTATTCTCGTTTTTTTTTTTTCCTTTTTCTTTTTTTTTTTTGGGAATGCGAGATTCACTGATCAAATCACTGCAATTTTAATTAATGTATATACCAAAGCTAGATCGTAAAGTATTGTATTATTGTACCATTGACACATTATAAATGAGTAAAGATTTTTTTTTTTTTTTTTTTTTTTTTTTTGATAACTGTAAATTTTAATAACTTATGGTTAGTGGGAAATAATGACTGGAGGGAGGGATTTTTCAATGTATACAAAGCTTCGAACTTTTTATTTATTTTATGTAATACCTGCAAAACATATTTGTCCGCGTCAGTTTTGTTTTGTTTTTTTTTTTGTTATTATTTTTTTTATATATACACGAAATACCGAATTTAAATGATTCTCAGGATTTATCCCCGACATTTATCATTAAATTATATAAGCTTTAGCGAAATCGTAAAAAACGAGGCTGAGATTTAAGCTTTCCTTTGAACTTATTGGCAATCATTAATAGCGTTGAATCGAACATTAAATTCGGATGTACTCTTTCGTACACTGATTTTTATCGTCGATGGCTTGTATTGACGATTGCTACGTTTGTTCTTTAAATGTGCAGGTAACGAGGAAAGGGAAAATAAACGAAAATGAATTGACGTTACGTGATATTCCGAGCGTTGAGAATGTAGGAGTGTAATTGACGTGGCAAAGCTGAGGCTTCGTTATGGTTTTTGGATTTATAACGACGCGGTGCTCGTAAATGTGGGAGATAAGTAATCCAAGGCAAAGGCTGCAGGTACTGCGCAGTGTCTACGTGGATTGAAAAAATATTTAAAGTTGCGATAAGAGCCCGAGGGTATTAAAAGTCAGACGTGCGTGGTAAATATTTTGTCAACTATTCGAGAGCGGCTACAGTCTCACCAAAGATTACGTTCAAAATACGAGCTTTTTCATAAGAAGCAGGTTATAGGCGAGTTATAGGCGAGTTATAGACGAGTTACGGCAATTGTTGATTACTCGATTAGGACTGTAGGATAAATTCTTTCCGATTATAGGTCGTGCTTTATTAGGCGGCTGAAGGCCGGAGAGGAGGGTGCGGCGTTCGGCAGTCGAGGATCTTGTAGGGAAGTGGGCCAATCAGGGTAGCGAAATCATTAAATTGGCCAAGGCTCGTCGTTAAAGCTCGGTAGGATAAGCGGGGAGAGCGAGTGACGCGTGTATATTTGTATATATATATGTATGTATACATACATACGCCGATGTGAGATCGTACCTCGATTTTGTCTGCCCCCGGGAAAAATATGTGGCCCGAGGTGGGTGGGCCCGGGGGAGAGGGAGGGCGAGAGAGAGGCGAAACGGTGCTGCACGGGACACGCATCAATCACCGCTATTTTAATATCGGCCAGCGACACAATAGCGCAAAGAGTCGCGGGGGTCGAGGGGCCGATGGCGGTGCCACTGGCGACCCCCTACTCCCCCTCCCCCCGATACACAGTCGTCAGTCTCCTTTGGTGGAGGACCGTCGTTGGCCGTGCGCGCCCCCCCCGCACCTTTTTACGGCGCATTCCTCTAACTCATTCGCGCTTTCTTCTCGGCCCCGTCGTCGCGCCGCTACGGTATCCAACGACCGCAGAACCGGGGATGGGCTGTACGTCCAGGCGCGTTAGGGTCACCTACCCGTGCTGAACATAAACAGAGCGTCGAGGGACGGGGTCGGGTTAGTGTGTGGGGGAGGGTGGGGGGCTCGCACAAGTAGAGATAAAGAAGAGAGCGACGCGATCGGGGCCGAGGGAATGTCCTACAATTATTTTGTCGCGTACTTTAGTGAACGAGTTGCCGACGCTCCTCATCGAAATCGTAACCATCTGACAAAAGTATAAGAGTGAGGAGGGTGGATGGCGTGTTTGTTTAGCGGCGGAGGACGTTAAAGTGGCGGAGGATTCGTCGTCGTCGTCGTCGTCGTCGTCGTCATCGTCGTAGTCGTCGTAGTCGTCGTCGTAGTCGTCGTCGTAGTCGTCGGGCTAGGAGGGTCGAAGAGCCCTCGAGAGCATCGAGTCGAGATCGCGTCAAGGAGTTTACGGGAGCGTCGGTACCGTTCGCGCTGCACTGTCGGTGGAATCCTCTTCGTGCTCCAGACCCTCCTAGGGGTGGATAGATGGATGTATCTCGTAAAGCGAGTCAGCCGACAAATACAAATTCCTCCGGCCCCTCCTTACTTGGCCTCGCTCTCTTTTTCCGCCCCGGGGCTCACACTACTTCTCGGTTACGAGGGCGTTAAGCCGCTTCGCTTGCCCCTTCCCCTACCCCTACCCCCCACACGCCAACTCACCCAGCCCCGCCTAGCCGCCGTGTATCGTCGTTCGCCCGCACAGCATATTTTGCAGGAGATCGGGCGCCGGTCCACCTGCTCCCGTAGGCTACAGCCCGCGAGCATGCAAAACACGGCTGTCTCCATTATCGGCTGCTTTCACCGCCAAATCTCCGCTGAATGATTTACGGGGGCCGAGCTACAGCCGCGGCTAGTCGCCTGGATTATCACTGCCTATTTCCACGGCAATACGTCTGTCGCTGCTCTACAACCGACCTCGATCCAAGCTTACGCTTCCCTCCTCCTCCTCCTCCTCCTCCTCCTCCTCCCCCACCTCGCTGCTTTCGCCCTACGTTTTCATTTTGATTTTCACTTTTTTCCCGCTCCCCCTCCCCCCACCGACCCCTGTTTCATTTATTTATTTACGTATTTATTTATTTATTTATTTTTTTTTTTTTTTGTTTTTTTTAAATTTTATTTTCACTATCTGTTTACGTGCTCGTTGGGAGGATCAAAGCTCGTTACGTGTCGGCCATAATTTATCGCCTCGAGAGAGCAAAGGGCGGCAAAAAAAATCGCATCCCTGTCTTTTGAATCAACAAACGATACATATACGCGTGTGCACGTGTGCGTGTATGAGAGAGAGAGAGAGAGAGAGATGGGCGTGGGTGTGGGTATATGCAATGTCTTTTGGGCGGACAATCTTTTGAATGCGAGGAGGGAGAGCGAGTGGAAGCTCGAGTCGAGAGCCCCGTTGCTGATCACCAGGTCCCTTCCTTCGCCCGTCAAGAACAGCGCCGATAATCCCGCGAGGTACGCCGTTACGTAAACGCGACACCCGGCGCTTCGGATTATACGGGCCACGTTTCCCGTTTTCGTCCTGCCGAACGGGGACCACTGCCCCTCAACGTTAAATACGCCATCGGTTTTATCCGGACTCGGAGCTCGACGCGCGTTCCCGATACGTTCACGGCCGCCGCACCGTCGTGCTCGAAAAAGCCTTTGACCCTCCACACCGCGCCCCGAAAGAAGCGAACGTCCATTGGGTGTGGGTGGGTGTGCGCGCGCGCGCGCGCGATCGTGTGCGTAAGAGAGAGAGAGAGAGAGAGAGAGAGAGGAAGAGAGAGTCGGTGATGAGGCTTCAGTTATGTACCATTTTGTTCGAATATCATTTTATTTGACAGTAAACTCATATCGTGATACATTTGTTATTAATTAATAAAATGCTGCGTGACACCATCGGGGTGCGCAGTAGCCGCATCGCTATCGAGTTTAAAGGGATATCAATTCGCCTGCGTTAGCACTGATTGACCCCTCCTCCCTCCCTACACACGATTCCGGTCGCAAGTTTGACCCTCCTCTCCTCGTTCCCGATCTAGCCTTCACCCCCGCCCCCCCTTCCACGGCCCTCTTCCCACGTGACCGACGCCTTGTGTTTCGTTTAATAATTCAATCACGAGTCCCAGCCATTTTTCAGCAATCCCATATCCTGCATACGTCCGTCGCCAACTAAATTTCGCGCATTTTGGCTCTCGGTAACGGATTTTTATATCCCGGACGCTCCTCTGGTATTTTGCGTTTTTATTTGGAATGTAAACGGCTCCGGTCGGATGAAAGATCCGAGTCGATTACCATTGCAAAGAGCCTGCGGCTTACAGCGTCTTTTTTCTCTCTCTCTTTCTTTTTTTTTTTTTTTACTTTTTCTACGCCAGTACCGTCGAGGACGTCGTAGTCCTCGACGGAGGAGGAGATGGCGGGCGGCCGCTACAATTGGGGATCGTGCGAAAAGCCCGAGATCAGGAGGAAAAATAATCAGATACGTGAGAGAATATTCCTCGCGCCGGGGATGCTCTCTTTTTCGTTAATTACTAATAATATTCAGACCCTCGGAGAGGGTCGAGGAGAGCGGGTAAAAATATACAAGAGGGCGCGCGAAGCGGAGAAGTTTCGAGCGTCTCGCTTTCTCACAGTCTGCCTCGAATTTCCATAGGCAAACAGAAAAGAGCCCCATGGTAGGCGAGATCGTCGCGTCAGGGCGGCAAGAAAAATGAATAAAATTACGGAAGGTGGAGTAGGAGGAGGTGGTGGAAGAAGAGTAGGAGGAGGAGGAGGAGGAGGAGGAGGAGGAGGAGAAAGAGTGACGAACATTTTCGACTGCTGCTCAGAGGGACGTTAGTATGGAATAAAGAGAGACGGTGAATCAGCGCTCGGGTGTCAGTTTCCTGACGGGGTGAGCGCGAAGGGATGAGCCGTGAACCCCTCGAGCCACCCCCTCCTATCCAGCCCCTTACCACCGAGCGATCTGCCATGGTTGAGCTGTCCTTACGAAAAAACGACGCGAAAAAGCGCGAGCTACCGAAACTGAAAAGGGCTCCAATGGCTGGGCGAGAGATCTAGCCAACTTGTCCGAGAGAGCGAGCGAACGAGCGGGACACACACACACACACACATATATATATATATAGAGAGAGAGAGAGGTGGGGTGGGGGGAGAGAGATGGCAAGCTATTTAAACTGTCGGCGCGTCTGATCTTGGAAATCGCGAGAGCACACGATGTGAGCGCGGCGTGAAACGCTCGTACGGACGGCTGAGTCTGTATGCTGTACGGGGGCTGTTAGGGGATGGCCGGGTGGGTCGAGTTTAGCACAGGAGAGAAAGAGTAGGAGCGCGCAAAGGGTCGACGACGGGTTGAACGATGCCTGGTATAAGTCAGAATGCGGACAGGCGCGCGGTTTCGAGGGATGAGAAGTTTAAATGGCTCGTCCGTATGGTGCGCCTCTCCGTCTCTCTTCATTCTCAAACATCCCTATATCAAACATCCCTTGCCTCCACGTCTCGCCGCCTCCACGTCTCATTCCCATTTAATATCTCTCTCTCTCTCTCTCTCTCTCTCTCTCTCTCTCTCAAACAGACACACGCACACACACAACACATACGCACATATGCACACTCGCTCACTCGCTCACAGTGGCGCTAAAGACGGAGCGGCAGCTCGATTTGTCTCACGCGTAAATAAACTATTACTTTTTCTCTCGAGCTACCTGCTGCCGCTGTTGCTGCTGCTACTGCTACTGCTACTGCTACTGCTACTGCTACTGCCACTGCTGCTACCAGCCTCCTCCGCCCCTCGCACGCGTATCATGTAGACGCGGATATATAGATGCTCGGATGTTGCCACGCTCGGGCGGTTTACCGCGGCATCGGTAAAGGGATCCTCGGGGAAGCTGGTCCGGGAGGTGGGCGGGGCGGGGGTAGCCAGGAGACGGCCGAAAACCTCAATCGACCCGTGTCGAGGCTGATGTGCCTCATTATTCATAGCAGAGCGAAGATATTGTTAAAGATTTGTGGCCAAACAAATTTCAGGAGTCTGTCGACCCGCGAGGGGGGAGGGGATCTCGAGTGGGCGCGCGCGCTCTTCCTCCGTCCGGGCTCAGCTCTACGTACAATGTGAGTTTCAGGGTCCGTTATCCGATTGTCTGTCGCTCGCTGCCCTCGAATGCTCCCAACTCTTTATTGCGCGGATTAGGATGAAGGCCGGGGAGGGATAATAAGCTCGAGCGAGGCACGGATACGGTGTGTGCGTTTGTGTGTGTGTGTGTGTGTGAGAGAGAGAGAGAGGGTGGGGGGAGACCGACGCGATAATGGTAGAGCTCGCCCATTTGTTTACGTACGGCTTCTAATTTCGAAGCCGAGTGGCTCATAAAAGTTCCAATTTCAAAATCCGATTTCGCATTCGACAAAAGGATGGGGGGGGGGATGAGCCATCCGCCATCCGCTAGAAGATAGAGTCGTACGATTATCAGGGAGAAGGCGAAGGCAATAAAAACGGTCTTAGCAATCGACGCTTCGACGGAATTGGAGGCGACGCTGCTGCAGTTGGCCTCGAGTGTGTCACGTGACGGGTAGCTCTCCTCGGAGGTCCTGGGTGCCAGCTACGCGTCCTCCCCGTAGCGCCTTATCATTCTCGCAAGTTCTGTCGATTTCTCGCATCTGTGCTGTAGGAAGCCGGAAACTTAAACGCGTTAGCAGAGAGCGCTCTCTCTCTCTCTCTCTCTCTCTCTCTCTCTCTCTCTCTCTCTCTGTCTCTCTCTGTCTACGTCCCGTTGGTCGGAGGAGGCGAAGCAGTCCCGGGCAAGGTGGACCGAGTGGGAGGATGACGAGGCGATACGACGACGGACCATTATATATCCGCAGAGAGAATTCGGTGATGTGACGGGTCGGGCGAGGGATTGGGGGGGGGGGTCGGCGGGATCGGGAAGATCGTCGGGTAGGCGCGAGCCCAAGGAGACGCTTATTGCCAACGGCAAAACTTTCCTCGCCAGCTGGTACGAGCGAAATCTTCCGCAGCGGACTCTGAGGCGGCAACAAATTGCGCGGGCGTGCGCGTGCGGGACGCGCGGCCTCTCGTTAATAAAAATCCCCAAAGCCGGAGCTTGATGACGAATGAGGGGCTGAAGAGGGCTGTGAAGCGGGAAGTCCCCCCTCCCTCCCCACCCCTACCCTACCCTACCCTCGGGCTCTTATGAATGACGGAGCAAAAAGCCCCGGACTCGGGGCGATTAGCGCGGTCAGGCCAAGTGACAACCGCTCGACATCCACCCTCCCGCACCCCAATGACCTCGCGACTACCTCACCGCCCCTTCCTCCGTACCCCCTCGCCCCACTCGTCCCCGCCCACCACCGCCACTCCTCCGCTCGCCTAGCTCCCGGTCTCTCTGTGCGTAAGCTCGTGCGTGTACAGTTGGCCGCCGTCTAATCTTTCCTCGATTATCGCCGCCGATGTAAATCGCTCCGCCGACGCTATCGGCAGCACGTGCTCCGCTACAAGCTCCTTTTTTTTTTTTCACGGCCACGGATTTCGCAAGCTCATTTACAAACTCCACTGTGGTACAATACCGCACAGGGCAGCAGGCCTCTGCCCCGGTAGTCAGCTGGTCAGGTGGTACTGGGCCGATGGAGCGGGCCGGGGTCCGAGGAGACACGGGAATACTTTAATTCGACAGCAGCGGAAACGAGACTCTTATCTGATTGCTGCTTATACGCAACTTGGAAGTATTGCTCTTTCTCCGGCCAACGGTTCCTCTCCTACCCTCCCCCCCTCTGTCTCTCTCTCTCTCTATCTATCTATCCATCTATCTATCTATTTATCTATTTATCTTGGTTAGATGGTGAACGCTTTCTCGCAGTCGCGGCGAGACGAAAGTATCGTTTTTCGCATTCAATAAGCTTTAATTGCTTTTCGCCACTCCTCCTCCCTCTCTCCCTCCCTCTCTCTCTCTCTCTCTCTCTCTCCCGCCGCCGATAATATTTAGCGAGGAATTTAATTTTTGTCCCCGTAGCAGCCGGGGCCAATAATATAATTGCGCACATTATTTCGGGGCGAGAGCCGAGTGAATGCCGCAGAGCAGCCACTACAAGCGATAAATCCAGTCTAAAGAAATGACAAATTTTTTTTTCTTTTCTTTTTTTTTTTTCTTTTCCCCAACCACCTATTAATCTTATCGTCCGGTGGAATATAATATCATTGCTCTCGGAGAGGGCCTGGAGAGGCCGACCCCAATAACCTCGGACCTTTTCCGACGGCATTCCAAAGAGATCGGAGAGCGTATTTAGTGCTCGAGCCTCGGAGCGGCATCGAGGGCGCATTCATTGACGGACGTCTAGTTAGCTATTCGAATGGAGAGGGCCGTAAATCCTCCTTACGGTCACTTAGACCTTCCGATTACTTAATTACGATAGGACGGAGGTAGCGCAGGTGTTTGCGGGAAAAGTGCCGCGATAAAGCATCCGAGAAAACAATGTTAGCGTTACAATCCCGTTTACTAATTCTCGGAATCTCTCCATCGAGCGTCGCTCCTGCATTTCCTAATCCTATTTCTCGCGATTAATCTTCCTCTGAGTGGTCGGCCCTCCCCGCTCGCCCCCGCCGACCTCCTCCCGATCGCCCGAATCCCCCTGGAGGGCGCGATTTTTCCATCATTGATCGTCGTCGAGGCGATCCGCAAAAGCAATAATCGTATTAATCGTATATAAAGCAGCGTTTCATTAGCCGCCCGAGATTAAATTAAATGCCGAAAGTATTTCATTGACATTGTTATTTAATAATAATACCTGAAAAATTATTAATAGCTCGCGTCCTTCGCCGTTGGCGCTCGCTTCTTTTCCAAACAATTTCATTGAAATGGAGGGAAGATGATTAATAGCTACGACGATTGTCGACTTATGAGACTCGAGCCGGTAATTGTTCATCCGCAATGAGACTTGAAAGTATTTAAAATTACACGGAGGAAAGCGGCGTTGAGAAAAGTTGTGGAGCGAGAGACTCTCGAGCTCGCCGGGGAGATGATAAAAAATGCGCATGGTTACAGTGAAGAGGGGAGTTGGTGGGTTGGGGGCGGGGGGAGATTGAGCGGATTGAAAAGTGGCGTGAAAGAGGTGAAGGAGAGCGTGGAAAGGAGAGGAAGGGTGGAAAGGAGAGCTTCCGCGGGGAGGAGGCCCTTTCAGCACCAGGTCGTCTCGCTCGTCTCGCTCGTCTCGCTCATCTCGGTCGTCTCGGTCGACTCGGTCGTCTCGGCGTGAAACGAAACGGAAATGCCTGCGGGATCGAGGACGCGAGGAAGCCGAGCGAAGCTTAAAAATACGCAATCTTGCTACCCCGTCATGCCGAAGAATTGAAATACATGTTGGATACCAGCCCCCCGCAAGAGTCGTCGCTCCCCTTTGATATCGTTTACCCATAATCATTTAATTTCACCAGAGCGTCGCGCGCGGCGACTTTCTTAAAGATGAGACGACAGCCTCCTCCTCCTCCTCATCCCCCCACTCCTCCCCTCCTCCTCCTCGTCCTCCTCCTCCATATACGGTCCCTTTACCGTCCCTTCGCCTCCCCTTCGCCATCCCCTTTACTCACCACCGCCTCTCCGCTCAATTTTCCTCCTTTGCTTCGATTCCGAGCTCTCCGGGCCGATCTCGTATACCATTATATTTTGTACCTCGAACCCGGGCTTACCGCTTCGATTCACTTGCTAGGCATTTTGAAAAATCTTTCTAAGGCTTTTCTTAGGCCGTCAAATCGAGTGTCTGTGCTAGTTAAATGGCCCGACAGGCATTTATATAAAATTTTATTTAATTGCTTCCTGCATGAAAATGCAGTCCGCCCCTCCCCCCTCACCCACCCCCTTAATTTCCTATACGATTATAACAGCATTGAACAGAATGTAACAGCAACAACGGCATCGGGCCGCAATAATAATCACAATAATGACAATGATAGCGATAGTGAAAAATACTGCGGAGGGAATATTTTCTTCGTACGACATTGTAGATGTTTATGTATGTTTATCATCGTACCTGCCAGCGCTTGCGCCTTTCATTACAATCAGCCTACGATGAGTTTCCCAAGGCTTTGAAAACACTCTCCTCACGGAGATCAATGGCAAAGGCGAAGATTGCGTTTCGTACAAGCATAATGCGTTGAGAAGAATACGCGGCAATTCCTATGGTGGGGATAAAGATAACTCGCGGCATTTATCGGGTTTGAAGGAAGACGTCGCGAATGGCTGGATGGTTGGTTGAATGGTCGGCCGAACGGTCGGCCGAACGGTTGGCCGAACGGTTGGCTTTGATAGACATGCACCGTGACAACGGCCGTACTCCTTGCAATCCAATGGATTCAATGAAAATACGTTGCCTACGGCGATAATAAGGTGCTGCGTAAATTTGCAGATAGAGGCCTCGCTCGCTCGACGGACGAAAATCCAATCAATTTTTTATTAAATTTAAATTTCACATGGACGAGAAGACATTGACCAGATGGAGACGGTAGTATTTAGATAAGCAGCGGTCCGCAGCATTTATCGGGAGGGAGCGTGGTGGATGGGGTTATTGGGATTATTGGGGCGGCGGCATCTTACGAACGTAGGAACAGCAGCAGCGACAGCAGCAGCAGCAGCAGTAGCAGCGGCGGCGGCAGTATCATCGTCGCGATGTCTCTAAATATCATAAATATTCCTTCTTGGCAGCATTTGTGATCGCGATGGAAAAGCAGTTGAAAGGCGTCGATTCGTTGGTTAAATGGAAGTGGCGGCGGGTGGTGGGAGGAGCCGGGGACGAGAATCGAAGCGATCCTGGCATCTCGAACAATGAGAGGAGACGTGAGAGGTAGGAGGCACTTTCCATGCAAACTAAGCCCGGGATACTTTTGGACGGCCTCCACCTTTTGCATTCGATCGGTTATTGAATCGTTAAGCCTGCCAAGCTCGAATAAAAAGATCTGCATAAGCGCTGAGACAGAGAAGAGCGGAAGACTTATTCTTTTGGAAAGTGTGCGGCGTTTTGGAGCGGAGCCGATGGGGGGGTCGAGAGGGAGGGGGAGGGTAGGAGGAGCAGAAATCGCGAGAGCCAGCAAAATAATATTTCGAGACGCTAAAATGTGTCAAGCGTCTGATCCCCGAGCTGACATTTGAATATCCGTGGGGGGTCGAATGAGACAGACGAGCGCTTCTCGGTATTATCGTAGACCCAGTGTTGGCAGCCCTTCCACGGCGCCCTCCTCCGGTCCTCGGCGAGATCAACCGGGATACAATATTTATAAAGCTTTGCGGAAGCAACAGACGTCGATATATCCGTCCGAGCTCAGCGGCGCGAGGCCCTCGTTATACTCCTCATCCTATTCCTCCTCCCCTTTTCTTCTCCGTGGCCTCGGAATTGCCTTGTCGGCCCCCCTCCGCCCTTTCTCCCCCCTCTCTCTCTCTCTCTCTCTCTCTCTCACCCTCTCTCTCCCTCTCTCTTCCTCTCTCCCCCCTCTCCCCTCTCCGCGCTCCGACGCTCGAGGATCCCCATACCCGACACCCCACACTCGAACACTGGCTGACAGCTATTTTTTACCCCCGGTGTTTTTTGTTTGTCTACGGTAGCCGGACCGAGTTTTCGGTTTACCTCATTTTCGTCAATAACCCGAGCAGCTACATGAGCTTCGTTATATACATGTGCATTATAAGGTCGATGAGAGATGAGCGCCGAGGCGAAAGAGGCAACTTTAACAAGGTTCCTCGCTTGACGGGGGACGATCAAGTGCGAGATTTAACGGTCAGCCAGAATGAATGAGCCGAAGAGTGAGTGAGAGAGAGAGAGAGAGAGAGAGAGAGAGAGTGCGAGTGAGTGAAATGCGACGGCGATCCGGTCGACGGCGGCGCGGCGGCGACGGCGGCTACGACGCAAATCACGTTGCCCCTATGACAAACAAGACAGCGGCAACAGCAGCTACAGCACATAGAGTATAGAGTAAAGGCCACATCCACGTGCATTTTTTTATCACTGTCCCAAATCCGGTGAAGTAGATCGTAAAGTCCTCCACTAAATATCCTCATATAAACTCCGACGGCCAGTTTCAACGATCCAACCCGTTTCCTTTACCGAAAAGGCCCTTTTTCTTACTACTACTACTACTACTACTACTACTACTACTACTACTACTACTACTACTACTACACTGAAGGGTTTTCCATCCACTCTCTCTCTCTCTCTCTCTCTCTCTCTCTCTCTTACTCACTCCCACCTTCCTCCCACCTCTCATCGGCCCCCCATCACGTCTCGCACCGCTCGACTCCGCTCGACTCCGCTCCCTTTATATCCTCTTGGTCTTCCCTTTTTTTCTCCACGTATTCTTACATAGGCGGCGCGGTCGTTCGCTGGGTGTCGAGAAAAGGAAGAAATAGTTGCCGAGTGCCGGGAGACCTTTTAAGAGTGGTAGAATCGCCGATGAAAGGGGGATTACTCGCATGAATACGGATACAAAGTGTTCGGGATCCCCCCACCCCTCCCCCTCCCCAATAACCCTCACCCTCTCCATGTAAGAAACGGACGAACCGGATTTCTATGTTGTCTTCGCTGTCTTTAGTACCCACTTCTCTCCTTCGCCCCGCTCTAGCTCTCCGCTTAACCCATACCGCCCCGGCTCGGCCCGGCCCCCTTCTTTCATTCTTCCTTCCACTCTACGCGCTACACGTACGCGCTCGAGCCCGTATTCCCTCGTCCCATGACTCGCCTATTATCCTGACTGTACCGCCATCGGATGCACGGACCAACTCCGCCGGCCGATCCCCCCTTCCCACATAATTTCTCCTACATTCGCGTTACTTTGAACGACCAAACATTTTGCCTCGCTTACTTTATTTACTCAATACCGTCGATCTCCCTCAACGAGCCTCTCTTCTTCCCCACCACCACCACCACCACCACCACCAGCACTCTACTCCGCATGCCCATGACTTCTGTGAATTTTTAATGCCCATTTTAAGCCGATTCGTGTGCACCCTCCCCCCCTTGCGTCCTACTATGGGCTACTTTTAAACGAAATATCCAAATAACTTGTCATAACTTGCCCGTCAATGCCATCCATCCCCGTCGCCGGTACTCCGTCGTATTCTCACTCAACGCGACACTGCCCAGTGGGCACGGCTAACCGAGCCTAGCCAAACTTTCCATGTTAATATTCCATTATTTCAGCCTCCCAAGGCCGCCGGCCACCCTTACGCTCCCTCCCCTTTTCCAGACTTACATTTTTCTATAAATAATCTTGCTCGCGCCGGCCCCAACCGGCATAAGCTCCTCTTACAAATCGCCTCGGCGAAGGGGCCGGAGGGGGAGGTGGTTCAATTTCGATTTTTCGGAGTTCCGAGTTGCATTGGCAAGGACGTCGGCGAGCACGGCCATTCGATGCGAAACTGGTTTAGGACAGCAGCGAGGCATTCGAAGCCTTTGCCGAACGTGGCGTTTAAATCGGGAAATTTGAACGAAAACCCCCATCACTTTGAGGCCCACTTTACCAAGGTTGGCTTGGTTGGCAATGCCGGTGCCGCGGATCACCGACTGGGCGCGGTTTTGCGGGGCTGGGCAGGTGCCGATTAACGAAGGAGCGAGAGGAGCCGCGCACTGATTCGATTGATAAAAGGGTGTCTAAGGGCGGCTAACGAGGATCGCTCGGTGCTTATGAAAAATATACGTATTCCCGATGGGATAAGGACTCGGGAGGGAAAAGAAAAGGAAGTCGGGGGATAAGCGGAGATCGGCCAGCTGGAGAATAATTCAAAAGCCGTGAGCTAAGCCCCCGATGTCTTTGCCGCTATAAATAAAGCCTCTGGGATGGGGGAGGGTTATGGGTTGGGGTTATTGGGGCGAGCGAATGAACGGTCGCGTGTCTGACGGGGCCCGCTTATAGATTTGCATTATTGATGCAAATGCGCGAGGGACTCCCGCTAACGTACATTGGTACATTGTACAGAGAGGGCGAGGGCGAGGGCGAGGGCGAGGGCGAGGGCGAGGAGGGGGGTGCCGGGTGGGCGCGGATGGTTACGGGGATTGGCGGGGTGTCAAACCCCGGGCGCGAGACGCGCAGGGTACGTCAGGAGGTTGTAAAAACCCGAAAGGCCAAGCGCGAAGGAGACGGCGAATTAAGAATAGTCGAGCGAGCCGTATAAAAAGCGAGGAATCGAGCCGAGAGTGAGAGTGGGCGAGGGGGGGGGTTGAGACGGGGGAAATACGTTCCGCCCATACACTTTGCCGTATTGCCTGCCTCCCGCGCGCATTTTCGTTCTCCCGCCTCGGCGGATAAGCCTCCCCGCTCGACGAGGGCGGAGGAGGGTGGGTAATAAGGTGAGAAGGGAGGTGGAGATACGGAAAAAAAAAAACTATAAAGATGAGGAGAAGGAAGAGTGGTCCGGGTACGGGTACGGGTACGGGTACGGGTACGGGTACGGGTCCGGGTCCGGGTCCGGGTACGGGAAGGATACGGTAGTCGCGTTCAATTAGCCGTTTCTTATTTCCTTTTTCGCCGGGGCCGTTGATTATCAAAAGGAAGGAGCGCGCGGCCGCGCGCACCCACCGACACGAGAATTTTAAGGACTCGTGGGAGAATATATTTCCATAAAAAAGTCCAAATTCAAGTACAATGTAACGATGTTGCCGAATTGGCTGGTTTAAGCGAAAATTCCATATTAGGAATGGCCGGCGGATCATCCCGATACCCCCCCCCCACCGCCCACCCTTCCTATACTTTCCCTGGCTCCCTCGTAATATTACGTCTTATTATTTTACGGCCTACGGGCATATTCGATACTTTACAGCGCAAACATCACAATCCTTTAAGATTATCCCAACTTTTATGCAACCTACTCACTCGTAAAAATAAATATACGCGCTTTAGAATAAACAAAAGAACAAAAATGAGTCTTTAGATCGGAAGGCGAGGACTATTATTACCCCTTGGTCCTTAACGAGATACGCGCATTTTTATAGTTGTCCGGTAATAATTGCATTCTTTGTCATCCTCTTGGCGAGAGCGGAATACAATTTAGTCCGAAAGCGCTGCAGCTCCTTTCAATTACTTTAATTTCCATCCTTATAAAGTTTATACGCGGATTCCTCATGCTTTATGGCGAGTTCAAGGGAACTTGTCCGCTCGGTGTCGATGCCAGTCAAAGGAAAAAGCCTTACTGTATAATGAAACATACGTCTGATAATGCGTACGCGTGCTCTCGGCTACCGTTGCTACTTCCAGCCGAGAAAAGCCGGGGAACGAATACATGAGACGACGGAGAGACGAGCACGGGGCTGCTGGACAATGAGATCTCAGGCTCAGCAGATGAGGACCGTTAAAATACCGAGGTCATTGTCCTTCTCGTCCTCCTTCTTATTGTTATTCTTGTTGGTCTTGTTGTTGGTCTTGTTGTTGGTCTTGTTGTTGTTGTTATTGTTATTATTATTACTATTGTTATTGTTATTGTTATTATTATAACTGCGTAGGGTAGGAGTTAAGACAAAAAAAAAATTGGCGAAAACGAGATTGTCTGGAGAAATAACGGAGAGGCGAGAAAATTGGTGAGGGTGATGGGTAGGGAGGGAGGGAGGGGTCCGGTGGCTGGGAGATGGGCAAGTTTAGCGTAGCCGTGCGAGGTCATCCGCTAGTGGCCGGAGACCGAAAACAAAGAGCCGGATGGGCGTTGAGGGCAAGAGGGAGAGTTAGGAGGGGTACTTGTCATACACCCCATGACGGGCTCCACCCGACGCGGGGCTCATAATTTATCCCGTTATGCTAATCGGGACGATTTGTCTAAATTAAAAGGCGCTCGGGCGCTGATCCGCGGTCAGTGTCACCTTGTGTCCTACCCGACGAAAACTAATCTCCGCCGCCACACCTACTGCTCGATTGTCTGCGTGCTTCGGATTCGTGGCATGGGCACGAAGATATGGTGTGTGCGCGCGCGCCTTTGTACGTGTACGCAGTAAGAGGGATAGCGAGAGAGAGAGAGAGAGAGAGAGAGAGTGAGAGGTCGGAGCGGTCAAGGGGGATCGGCAAGACGGCCAATCGTCTCCCGAGGGATGCTGCGGCAGCGTTATCGCGTACAAATCCCCCGCGGATGATGAGGCCTTAGTTTATTGTACGTGCGGATCATCCGGGGCTGGTGGACAAAAACCTGACGAACCTAGCCGCAAATCCCCGGTCAGCGGTGGCTCGTGTACGTGACGGGACGGCCGAACACGGCCCCAAAGCCTCGATTTTGAATAATCGAGTGGCTTCACGGCCAATATAACCAATGGCTGCGGTGCGGCAACCGTAATAAAACCTCGTCGCGAAAGAAATAAGGACAGAGGACGAAGACGAAGTGCTAGAGTGCTAGAGTGGTAGAGTGAGAGAGGAGGAGGAGGAGGAGGAGGAGGAGGGGGTGGGGGTGAGCATTAGTGAGCCCGCATCGCGAAATCCGCTGTCGACGGACGGGACGCTTAGCCAGATAAATCTGGGCATCTTAGCAGCCGCATAAGTCTTGGGATTAGCGGGCGGCATTCGTCTCACCTCGAGGGCTGAGCTCCTTAAGTGCGAGAACCTGCCAAAGCCACTCGTCGCTACTTCTGCCCCCCCTCCCCCTCCCACCTCATTCGCTCCGAGCCGTCGCGAGTTCATTTGAATGGAGCCGCTTTTCTTTTTCCGAGTCTAATGCACTATGGCTTCTTTCTCCGTACAACCTCGTGGCCAACGGACTCGAGGGAGGGAGCCCAGGCGTCGAAACGGCGCGGGGGACGATAATACACGGTGGATGAGGAGGGCGGCCAGGGCGGATACAGGTTTCCCGGGGGCAACTGATGAGGTATTGATGATAGGATCCCGTCAACACCAGCTGAGCCAATTACACGCCTAAATCTCCGCTCGGGCTCCGGCCCTGCGAGCCGTCCATCTCCTACTGCTGCTACTACTACTACTACTACTACTACTACTACTACTACTACTACTACACTGCTAGCACTGCTACTACTAGTACTAGTACTACCTCGTCATCGTCGAGGACCCCCGAGGGCCGCGACCACTCGCTTAGTCTCACTTTCTCACTTTCCTCTTCAAAGGTGTTGTTTTTACCTTGCTCCGGCCCGGCCGCACCCCTCCCCTCTCGCCAAATGTTACTTTACTACTACTTGCGAGCGGCGAGTTTCATTGCCCGAAATAAGCCGCTCCCGTGGCTCCCACGGCCCGCCCCTCCCTTCACACCTCTCGTCGCTTTCTATCGCGGTTAATAACCTGGAACCTCTCGGTCGATCGAATTTCCCTCCCGCTCCCGGCCCATTCCCGTCTGACGTAAAGCCTCGTCAGCTTTTATAGGCTGATCTTACACTGGCTGCTGCGAGCATTCGTCCTCGCGTCTCTCTCTCTCTCTCTCTCTCTCTCTCTCTCTCTTACCCCCCAACCACCGAGCCACCTACTTTCTTCGAGCGCCAGTTTTCAACTTGTCTCGCGCGCTCGCGTCTTAATTAACATTTAATCTCCGATAGATAATTATCTCGGCGAGTTATCGACCCATCTCGGACGATGACTGGCCCCCTCCCCGGGGGCGGGGGGATCAAGAATCTTTACTGGCCCTTAAAAACTCCTACTGACTCCTCCTCGATAGCAATGACGCTACATCAAATTGTCACTTTATTCCTTCTTATCGCTTTATTTCTTCAGCACTTTAATCCTCGGGCTATGTTTATTAAAGTAGTCCAATACCAAATGGATTTATCTTAATTATCTTGATTTGTAGGGAGAAAAACAAATCGAAGCAATCCGCCGGAGAGTAACAAGAGCCATAATGCGAATAAATTTGCGAATAAATTTATTTTTATGCAATATCTCCGCTCCCGTGACAGTGACTAAGAGAGAGAGAGAGAGAGAGAGAGAGAGAGAGAGAGAGAGCGAGTGTAAGATGGGGGCGGGGAGCAGAAGGGAAACTTTAAGTCAACGCAACTCGTGGTGCTATTTTTATTATTCCCCTGTAATAAAAGCCATTACTCAACTTCATGCTCGATAAGAGCTTATAGCGGCAATAATGATTGTACACGCATTCGTAATTCCCGGCCAATGTTCAGTAGGATATTTACAATAATTTCAACTTTGGCAATTTCTACACCTTCTTCTTATTTTATTTAATTTTTTTCGTTTTTATCATTTTCAATTATATGTAGGGCTTTGGTTCGAGAAAATTTAATTAAAAATTAGCATTCGAGTACACGTGAATTTTTTATGCCAACTGCGGGCAGTCCGTATTGGGTATAATAAATACAAGGAGCGAGGCGTCTAAACAAATAGATTAAACGGTTGACTTGCCCGATAAGTAATGGCCGAGCTCAAATTAAGAAATCCGTATTTAATGAAATTTAGAGCGAGAGAGAGAGAGAGAGAGAGCGGGAGAGCGGGAGAGCGAGAGAGAGAGAGAGAGAGAGAGAGAGCGGGAGAGCGAGAGAGAGAGCGGGAGAGGCGGGAGAGAATAAATTTGAGTCGATATTTTTTTCGATTAAAGGAAAATTATGATATTGTTTCATAAAGGAAGGTCATATTTCAGAGGAAAGGCTGGATTGGAAGGGGGCGGGACTTATACAGCAACAAGAGGATAGATTACGGAATAATTCTTTCGATATAATAATCGCCATTTCTTTAGCGCCCGGGAATTGCTCGAAAGCGATTTAGCGGGAACGTAATTCCAAGGGGCAAGCAATTAAGCTCTCGGCCCACTCCCAAGCGTTTCGGCCTCGAAATCGTGGAAACGGTCGGGAGCGTATGTATGGTGGCCGGGCTTCTCGCGAGATAAGCTTATCGGTCAATCGAGCGATCTTATCTCCGACGGGATTCGGGATCGCGCCTCGATAGATAAACATGTCGCTGGCTGCCCGTTCGGGCGGCAGTTCACAAACGATTAGACAATTGGGCCGGGGAGGGGGAAAGAGGCCGAGTAGGGCACGGTGCTGGGCGAGTAGGGACGACGTCCCCGTAAGCTAAAAATGACTAGTCAGATACGAGGCATGTCTTCCACCTCCGCCTCCTTCTCCTCCTTCACCTCCTTCACCTCCTCCTGCTCCACCTCCTCCGCCCTCGCAGTCGCCCGTTCGACCATTGTTCGTCGTCGCATGAACGAGGGACATTACGAGATGGCGCGGCCATTTGTCCGAATAGAGCGAGTGACTTGATCCCCGAGCTGTATAACAAACTGCCTCGGTGGAAAGCGTTTCGGTACATTGACACGGACCACCGTATCTCATGACTGCGGGGCGCCGCGGGTGCTCCGCGGAAGATCGCCTCCCAAATTTCCCGTGAAAATTGGCCCATTCCGGCGCCGCGGCTCCTCCTCCCCGTCCTCCCATCGTAACTCATAACCTCGCTCCGCCGCGGCGCCTTAGCCTCCTCCTCCTACTTCTCCTCCAACACCACCACCCTTCGCTTTACGTCCTTTTTATTCACGACGGAGGGGGCAGGGGAGTGTAATTGCGGATGTAGCTATGGGGTCTGGGTCGGTGGGAAGGGGAGGGAGGGGGGTCGCCTACCTTCCCTGGCCAATCGTCGCTGAGCTCGCGCCTCGGCTCGGACAACGGTCCGACGCTTCCGACGCTTCCGACGCTCCATTTGCTCTCGAGGATGCGGGACTCGTAAGCCACCCACCCCCTGTCCCCCATGCGGATCAAGACGGACGGTAATCCTGGACGCGGGACAGGAGGCGGTTTTCATTATATGCGCGCGGATTTTTAACGAGTTGGGGCGAGGCCCTCTGACCATATGCCACTTACATCTCCTCGCACCTAACACGGCTCTATGTTTTTTTTTTTTTTTTTTTTTTTTTTTCTATTCTCTGTTATTCGGAACGTCCTACACGTCCCATCCCCCGCTCTCGTCCTCCTAATCGATATATCATGGCGACAAACGCCTCTACATTTTATCCGCATTTTCCTTCAGCAGCCGCCGGCTGATGGAAATGGTTGGCGAGGGGTGGGGGGAGGGGGTGCGGTGAGCCATAGCCTTTTACGGCTCTTAGCCACACTTTCCTCGTATTCCCGTCGGACGAGGGCACCGGCGAATCCCGAATAAAGAGCAACAATGAAAAAAAGGAAAAGGAACAAAATAAAAAAGAAAAAGATAGCGAGGCCAAAGTATCGGGGAGATTGGGGATAAACTTAACGGGTCCTTACATAGTCGTTTAGCAAATTACAATGGTAATGTATGGTTGCGGTCAGTGGATACGTCCGAGTGGCTCGTGTCCTTTTGTCCGATTTGCGCGAATCGCGCAGTTGGAGAAGGTCGAGGGGCAGGAGGGGGAGGAGGAGCAGCAGCAGGAGGACATTCGATAGTCGGAGTACGTTGCGTGACAAAGTTAATGAATCCGATCATTTTGTTTGTCTTGCACCATCTGTCTTCTCGATCGCGCCAATACGCTACTCTCTCTCTCTCTCTCTCTCTCTCTCTCTCTCTCATCTTGCCTCTCCCGATTATTACCATTATTATCATCGTTGTCGTAGCTGTTCACGTTGCATCTCCACCCCCGCAGTCGGGTGCGCCCTTAGTCAGGAGCTCCGTATGCAAGGCCCATCGATAAAAGCAAAGCCAAATTAAATAGAATTATAACTCGGCCGGGGAAGATAAAAGCCGGGGCTTATTAACGGCCGGTGTTTAGGGCTTATCTCGAGCACTGATTGAGTATTCAAGCTTCTTCCTTTAACGCTCCTCACTCGATTAATCCACTACGGCCAGACAAATTTATTATAATTAAAGGGACTAATTTATGCGCCCTCCCCCCCACCCCACCGACAACTACCACGACCACCACCCCCACCACCACTCGACCTAACGATACCTGATAAATTTGAATTTCTTAAGCGCGACCGCTATCCTGCTGCCTGATTTTGCAATTGCAAAGCTCCGAGCTGCGACGTACGCGAACTTCCCGCTTTTCTCCTCCTCCTCCTCCTCCTCCTCCTCCTCCTCCTCCTCCGTGCCCACCAACCCCTGCTCCATCGCCACCTGTCTGCCGACCAGAGCCGCAATCCTAAGACTGGATTAAAGTGGCATTATTCGAGCGACGGAGGTGTTTAGTCAGCGGCAGAGCTGGGAACCGGTGTCACCGATATGCTTTATCGCTTTGTAATTGAGGACGGATTTAATGATTAAGAGCCCCCGCAGGGGCTCTCCCTCTTGCTCCACCATTACCCGACTCGATATCGAAAAAGCTCGAGCGAGGCAATGGTAGGAGGACTCGGAGGATCCCATTACCGGCAACTAACACTTGAACAATAAGCTTAGAGCTACGCATCCTCCTCGTCTTCTTTTACTACATTCTTTTATTCATTTAATTACATATTTATTTATTTATTTATTTATTTATTTATTTATTTATATATTAAACTTGAGCATTTAAAGCTTAATCGAACGCTTGAAGGAATGTGCGAGAGACCGAATGCGCGCTTGTAAACCGAAGATTTACAATGACGTTAAAAAAGGCGGCGGGGGGAAGTGGGAGAGGATAGAAGCGCGGTGAGTGGGGCCGGATTGGGGGGTGGGGGTGGGGGTGGGCGAGACACCGACGGGGCCAGTGTGCCGCGAGTCCGTGGGATATTATCCTGACGCGGGACTCCATCTGGCCAGTGCTGACTTAACGGTCGAATCCCCATGAAAGACGATCCACTAATGCAGACGTCTTCCTCCACCTCCTACCCACCCACCCACCTACCCACCCGATCCCCTTACGCCCAGCCGAGTTCGGCACTCAAACGAAACGCAGAGGCTCTACTTGCGCATCCCGGTCGCTCGAGTCCCGCTGTCCTACTCCTTCTCCTCCTGGGATGGGGGACCCTGTCCCGCGGACAGGCTCGAGACCACACCACCCACTGTAAATCGACCCGCTGACGTTTATACTCGTCATTTTGAATAATACTGGACGTAAATAACAGGACCGGGACACCGAGCGCGAGCCTCACGGCTCAGCCGCTAAATTCATAGACCTCCCCCCGCCTCCCTGCTCCCTACTCCCTACTGTCGAGCTGGCAATTATTCCCCCCGGACGTCCAGCTTTTCTCTTTTCAAGGCTCTCTCCTCTCTCTCTCTCTCTCTCTCTCTCTCTCTCTCTCTATCTCTCCTCTCCGCCTCCGCCGCCACCGCCGCTCCCTCGTCGCCCCTTCCTTCCCCGAACCTATCGTCGCCCACCACCGCCACCGCCACCGCCGATGACCCTATCGGCTGCATCATCTGGATTAATCAATTGCATTTACGTGCGACCGCCGCACGATACGCGAGCGCCTTCTTTCCTCATTTTCTGTCCTTTATTGGCCAGTGCCGGCGTACAATCCTCGCCAACAAATAAAACTAGAAACGCCTTTTACCGCCAGCGCCCTCGGACTCGTGCGTCTTGTCTTCGCCATCCAACTCCACGCTCTTGCATTCTCCACTACTTTTCCACCAGACGCGCACGCGCACGCTTATACAAACGCAGCAGCAGCAGCATCAGCAACAGCAGCATCAGCAACAGCAGCAGCAGCAGCAACAGCAGCAGCTTCCCTTTCTATTTTTATTTTCCTTCCCTCCATCCTCAAATTACGATGGGATTCAATCTACCCCTACGAATCATACGCGTTTCTTTCTATTACTTTACGCTCCGGCGAAGTTTATGTAATACAAACAGTCGGAAATGAGAATAGTCTTGAGATAAATGACTTCCGATCATAGCTTTGACGATTCAAGGATGACGCTCAATGTCCCCCGGACCCGGGGACTCTGTCCTTTCCCTCTGACTACTACTGCACAACGAGCGAAGTGATTGCCGGCCGGGGTTGGGTCGCGTTGATGGAGGGTGGGCGGGGGGCGGGGGATATAGGGGCGGCACCTCGCGGTTCAAAACATCAAATGTATGTCGTCGTTGGGCAACTCGGGGGCTACGAAGGTTCATAGCCGAGTCGATTTAAAGCCCGGGACGAAGCATATGTCGAGCCCTCGGCGGCACCATCCGAGCAGAAAGAGATTAATATCTCAATGGCGCGGTCGTAAAAAGCCGACGATGGGCCCCGAGGTTCTTTGATAGGTGGGCACATATGTATATACACACGTATGCATGCACATATATACGCGTGTGTGTACGCAGATGGCGGGCCTGAGGACATGGGGTTCGGGGTTTGCGGGCGGCTAGATTTAAGCCTCCTTAAGTCCTTAACTCGAGCGGCCTCGTACGGCGGGGGGTTGACGGGGTATGGCCGAGGGGGTGATTTGTCGTGGGCGCGCGGGGGCGCTGGCTTCGGTAGCCGGTCTCAATACGGTCCCGCCGGCCGAGCAATTAACGAGTACCCTCCATCTCTCCCTCCCTTCCTCCCTGCCTCCATCCCTCCATCCCTCCTTCCCTTCCTCCTCCTCCGCCACCCGACAACCGCACCCGTCCCGAACCCCTCGCATCGGTTAATCCCGCTAATCCCTTGACTGATGCCCTCGCCCTCCTCCGGCCCTAGCCTTAATTCGGGCGAGGCAACACGCTTGCCCGCGAGCGCCTCACTCTCTTCCGTCTCCCGCCCCGACCATATCACTACCCATCCCACCGATCGAGCTCCACGGTCCCAGGCCGTATCGATAACGCGAGGGCTCGGACGAATTCAGTCTTTACTTTGCTTTGTTGCGCTTTTTTCTCTTTTTTCTCTCCCTCCCCCCCCATCTCTCTCTCTCTAGCTCTCTCTCTCTCTCTCTCTAGCTCTCTCTCTCTCTCCCTCTCAATCTCAATCTCAATATCTCTTATACTCGAGAGGGTCTGTAGTAGGAGTAAGAATTTCCGAGGCTCCGAACGCTTATACGCCTGCTGATTTACGGCGATTAAAGAGGGTCGCACGATAAGTTCCTAAAGCCGAGGACGACGATTTCGATGCGGCCGTTGCGGTTTATGACACTTTTATTATCCGAGAGTTTCGCCGAGATCCAATTACAAGTGCCAAATGGGCTTTTCCTTGTGAAAAGAACGATGCCATTTATATTAGATCCGAATGAATTTAGGTATTAAATTCAACAGTCTTGCGCTTCGTCCAGGAGGAGGAGACGTTGATCAATTCGTCGGCTATCAATTACGCGCATTTTTAATAGATCCACTAATACTTTAATATCTATCGTAAAAGTAATTTGAATATTCTAAGCCCGGCCGGTAAAAAGTGAAATAAAGAAGATGGAGGGTTTGGGAAATGTTATTAATGATGTATTATTACACCGACGACGAAGTCGAGGAGGACAATCTTTTAGGCGCTGTACAAACGGCTTAACCTAACCAATAATGACAATTTATGTGCTATTGACTTATCGCCAGCCATATTTTGTTAATAAATAGCCCCCCCCCACCCCCGGGGCACCGCTGTAATTTAGAAAGTTTAATAATATCGGGATCTCGGTATCCAATGAACTATTATTAATTAACGGTTAAATTAATTTTTTTCCTCGTCAAGTGGAAAATTCGACGTGTAAATAAATGGTTTAGCAGAATCGAATAAATGATAAATTTAGAGAATGATCGAGTGGCCGCAGGCTCGATCGTGGGGCGGGCGGTTGCGGGAGGAGGAGGAGGAGGAGGAGGAGGGGATGGGAGGAGGATAATGTCAATTAGAATAGGTGACCGCTTGGCCGACGGGGTAATAATTCGATAAAGGCGATGGGAGAAACGAGCGGCTTCGATCTGGTTAACTCCGGGAAATTCAACCTCGTCTCAACATTGATTTCGAGGTTAGTTGTACAAATACGTGTCGGGAGAACGAGAGAGAGAGAGAGAGAGAGAGAGTGAGTGAGATGGAGAGGGAGGGGGAGGATATCCCTCTTTTGGTAGACGCACGGATATCACGCTCGGCGTGATTTACAGATTGAGGGTATAAGCCGGCCAAGTATCCGCGCGGCTAAGCGAAGCAGCGAGGGATTTCCCATTTTGTATGGAAAAAGCCCGTGCTCGGGAAAAATGCGGGGGGACGTTGGCGGCAGTTGTGCCCTCTTTAACGTCCCTTAACTCTTGCGTCGATAGGCTTTACGAGCGGTGACGGGACGAAATTAGCCCGGAGAAGTGCCGTATAAACGGCCCTCACGACGCGCGCATTCAAAGAATCACTCATCGACCCTTCCGGGGCCGAGGGCTTCCCTCCCCTCCCTCCCCTTCCCCCCCGCCCGAGTTAGTTATCCCCGTGGCTGAGTTTAGGAGGGGGAGGGCCGCGGGGGCCGTAATTACGATAATTAACGGAGACGGGTGACACGCGCGAGCGTACTTTCCCTCCCTCCCGAGGGCTTTGTTTCCTCTCGTTATCCGCGTGGATGAATCCGGGGATAAATGTCAATACGCGCTTACGTCCGCCCGATCGGCGATACCCGTAAAGCCTCTCTGCCGTATATCACGCTAAATCGCGATCCAAAAAATATACAACCTCCCGAGTCAACGCTGCAGGAGGATATCGTCGGCTACCCGTCTTCCTCGGGGGCACGTCATACGTTCCCAGTTGTAGGCGTTAACAGTCCGTACCCGCAGAGGGCCCCAATAACCAGACAGCGCCATCGATATAATAATAATAATCACCCCACCCCCGCCCCAGAACCACCCACGCCCATACACCCACACACCTATCCGACCACCCGTCCCACGCTACGCTACTACACTCCTACAGCCAGCCCGTCGCCGTCAATCAGCGAGTCCTAATCTCTGCCGAGCCCCTTTGCCCGGCTATTTTTATTTGTGGAAATGGTGTTTTTATCTAATTCTTTCTCGCTGGAGTTTTCAAAATGAAAAGGGTGCCGACTAAACCCGGCCAATTAAGTTCGACGATTTTTTTATTATTACGTCCCTAGCCTTCCAACCACCATCCTCGCGCCCCTTCCCCCCTTCCAATACTCTCTCTCTCTCTCTCTCTCTCTCTCTCTCTCTCTCTCTCTCTCTCTCTCTCTCTCTCTCTCTCTCTCTTACTCTGTGCGAAAGCGGAATCAATTTGTCCTCAATGCCGTTTTGAGGGCACGATTTCGTTACGCATAGGCCGCGTAGGTTCGAATTTTTAATAATTATTATATTTATAAAAAAGAGAGTCAGGTGGGATGGGCGCGTGACAAATTATTCGAGGAAATATATAATTAATGTGCGCGTATAATAAAAGTTGCTCGTGAGCCGAGTTAAGAGTCAAGCGCGAAGCGATATGATTAAAGGCATAAATGGAGCTACGGTCTCGCTCGATAGATCATTCATCGATTACACCGATTTTATACATGTCTAAGGGCTACGCGTATACTACATTCCATGTCTGCTGCGCGTAGCCCATACGCAGAGAGAGAGAGAGAGAGAGAGAGAGAGAGAGAGAGAGTGTGGCAAGAAGGGAATGCATCCCGTTGGGATATGACGTAGTGCGGCCAAGTATATCCCCACAAAAGCTCCCCGTTAGCAACTGCGGGGAATGTTGAGGAGTATGACCAAGTAAATTTTCGAAATTACCCATGTTATTAGAAAATTAATGGATCATCTCTCGTGCTGGCCGCATGTAGCGCGTGAGCCTCGGTCTTGTCACCGACTATCGTCGACAAACAAAATGAACAGGGGCTACATGCCCGTCTATTACATCACATTTTGTTCCGCTCTCCGAAATACAAATAGTCACCGGGTCCGAATGATAAATCAAAGTTTTCGCATACGACTGGTGGCTATTGTTGCCGGGACCCCTCAAACGTCATCGTTGCCGTCGCCGCCGCCGCCGCCGCTGCTGCCGACTCTATATCTCCGCTATCGTTCCAATACGCATGCTACTGCGGGAGCGCGCGCGCGCAAGCCTCGGCCCTCGTCAACGAGGTCTAGGGCCTAGGGCGTTGAGGGGAGGAACAAGGGCCCCGCGACTCCGGGCTCTCCAACCGCGTGGTCGCGCCTTTGTGTGTCGAAAGATACACCCGAGTGGCGTATGCGCCTCATCGGCTTCCGTAATCCGACAAGTAAAAGTGTCACTGTAAATTGAGCCCCCGCCCCATCGCCACTCTCTCCCCCCCTCTCTCTCTCTCTCTCTCTCTACGCCTAGAGCCCGAGAGAAGGACCAATTACGAGGAAGTCCCTGGTCCCTTTCCCCTCCGGGCGAAGGAGCTGATATGCCGGTACACACAGATGGGACCCGACCCATCGAGTCTCGGCCCGAGGTAAGCGGCTAATTTGGCCCTAAGATGGCTCTCGCATTATTCGGCCAAGTTTTTCCTTGTTTTGACAGAAGGCCGGTTAAGAGCTTCCAGTTCCGCCTCTCCTCGCCACCCACCCACCCCCCTCTCTCTCTCTCTCTCTCAAGCCCTCCGCAATAACCCACGGCCCCTCTCCTCGTTTTTCCTCTTCTTTTTCCTCTTCTTTTTTCCTTGTTGTTTTGTTTTGGTTTGTTTTGTTTCGTTGATCTTTTACAAGGAAGCCATTCGTCGGCTTCCGTTCGCCCTCGGTCGGCATATCGCGACTTAAGTGGTGTGAAAGCTACTGTCGTCGCATTTCGCCCCACGAAACGTCCGTCCCGTTTAACCCCTCGGATCGCTGACTTTTTTTTCCTCTCGCCTTACGACGAGTCCGCTGCTGCTGCTGCTGCTGCTGCTGCTGCTGTTTTTTCTAACTCAACTTTCGTCAACTCACCCGGCCACGACGACCGATCTCTTCCTGGGATAACAGCTTTAACCGAACTAGCTAATCTCCTCTCCGGCCCCCCTCTCTGTCTGTCTATTTCTCTCTCTCTCTCTCTCTCTCTCTCTCTCTCTATCACTCCCTCACTCTCTCTACATTATTACAAAGATCATCGACGACTATCCTCGTTGCGGTCTCCTTGCGCTTTACGCTCTACGTGGATCCTTAAAAATCAATTTAAAAATTATCCTCCCGCCCTCCTTAACAAGCACCTTCGAGCCACGATCGTTAAGTTCCTTAGACGCTGCTCAATGGCTCTAATAGTCCGAGCTGTATTTTTAACGGTCCTTCCTCTTTTATTAAGAATTAATGTCCGGTTAAGCTTTTCAATAACATATTCATAGCTCCAAGTTGTATTATCCTGGCTGCGCGACTAGAGAAAGGCTTTTTTCTTCTTTTTTCTTTACCATATTAGTATTTTCTATTACGAAACTACCTGAATAATGATAATAACAATTATTATAATGGTAATAGTGAGCCTCTGCGGGGCCAACTTATATTATGAATATAAGTTCAATGTAATCTAACTAACCCTAATAAGCTAATAAAAATTTTAAAAAAAAAAACGCTATTCTCCCCAACGTTAACAAAGTTTCGCTCACACGTTGACTCGAGAGGAGGAGAGCCTATATTCTCGGAAAGTAATGTCAGTTGTTCTAAACGGGGGAAAGCCTTCGGCTGGGAATGATGATGAATCTACACTTTCCAAGTAAACGGCTCGCTATCCATGATGAGATAGTTTAACTACCTGAGCGTAGGACTCGGCATTTCCCTATAATTACATAGACGTACATATGCGCGTAATAAAGTGTAAAGATTTCTCAAGCCCGTCTGAAAAAGTATTCTAATGAATTGCTTTCGGTAGGTATTCATGCCGGAATGCAGGCTCTTTGTCCAGCAGCTTTTTCTCCTTGATTTTTCAACGCATCGCGCTCAACGCGCGCGTCCTGTAAAAATCCAAATGTATGACAGCATAATTGAGCGGCACTCGTATTATAAGCGCCAAGTATAATTTCCTAATATACATACATACATGCGTATATATATATATATATATACATATATATATATTTAAGATTTCTTTAAAAGTATAATAAATACTAAGTGACACTTAAAGCTTCGGGTAACGGCTTACAAATGGATTTCCCACGATGTAGGAAAACCCTCAGCGCCCATACCCTACCAATAACAAATTATTTTTATGTCTTTATAACCTGAGAATATTCATACTCACGGTAATAATGACTTCGCCACTGAATTATTTACGTCTTCCACGTTCAAAATAAAATGCCTTCTGCTCACAAAACGCGAGGCCTTTGAATCGTTAAAAAGTGTCTGAGCGCAAAGAAAGTTTTGAAAGTTATTCCACATTAGCAGAAGTTATTGTCTCGCTGATCTAACACAATTCGCCATTTCAGTCCTGACATTTCTAACCAGAAACGTAAAGGTCTTAATTACTCCATTGCTCCAAAACAATTATTTCAAAGCATCGAATAATATACATAATTGACAAAGACAAAAAATTTATACGCCACGCGTTGCAGTGATCCGTAAACTAAAATACAGCGTAAGAGATGCATTGATTCTTTTAAGAAAAAACAAATATGTCGACGCGTTCGATGCCGGATAAAAGGCGGTAGAGTTTATCACGTAACCTCGGATGTGTGTTATAATTACTAATGCAAATGCGAGTCGAGTGGGAGAGATAGAGGGAGGGCGGGAGGAAGGGAGGGAGAGAGAGAGAGAGAGAGAGAGAGACAGAGATGTAAGATTTTTCTCCGCATAACAAGTAAACGCTTCGATGACAATCTGCTATTCCCATCCCTCATTATACGTTTACTCGATAATTTCCGCTTGACTTTCGTCATGCGTTTACTAGTCCGCGTAATAAGACACGCGAATAAAACAAAGTCGGCCATAAACGTGTGATTCCCACACGTTTGAAATATGAAACGTTTCTGAGTAATTTCTAGGGAGCTCTGGTTAACAAAAAATAAATACATAAATAAATAAATAAATAAAACCGAAACAAAAAAAAAAGAAACTACCAAAAACAAGGGAACACGGTACAAAAACAAAAAACGGGGAGGGGCGGGGGGAGGGGGGAGTTTGAATCTGAAGAAGGAAGGATGAAAGGGAAGAGATATCGGGAATTTATATGTTTTAACGCTGTCGAGTGCTGCGTGCATCGACGACAGGACAGCTTTAACAGAGGCTGTTACAAAGACTCGGAAAGATTATAAAGAGGCGCATTAAATTAATAGGGCTGCATCCCGAGCTGCTATTGCACACAATGAGAATGCATTATCGTCGTGGAGGCTTGTCAGTTTCGAAGGGACATGTCAAAAATTTAAGTCGCAAAAAGCCATTGATGCGAGGGCTCGTGAACCACCTCGGCCTGGATTCCGTAAAAAGTTGGCCGTTCGTTCTTTCAACGGATTCCGGGGAAGGATGGGCCCGAGGGGCCCGACGGGCCCTCAACGAAGCCCGTTGCGCTCTGAGGAAAAGCCGACCGAAGATGAAAATGGCGGGTAATGAAAAGAAATCAATTAGCCAATGGTGAATTTCGGTTGGTATGGCGCGGTAAGGCAGAGAGTTGCGGGAAGGGCCCAGGAGGAGGAGGAGAAGGAGGAGGAGGATGAGGAGGGGGTACGGTTAGGGGATGGATCACCGAATGAGACGGAGAAGGATGTAAATAAAGGATGCTTCCGCGAAGGACGGGAGCCTTTGGAGCCGCAAAGAAAGCGATCGTCGAGCTAAGGAGTGACGGGCGAGCGGGAGCGGCGGCGACAGGGGGGAGGGACAGGGGAAGGACATAGCGGGCTATTAAGACGTTCGCGCCAAGATAAAAGGAAGTCGCTGCTGCTGCTGCTGCTGCCGCCGTTGGTGCTGTTGCTGTTGCTGCTGCTGTTGCTGCTGCTGCTGCTGCTGCTGCTCCTCGCCTTCTCCTCCTTCGCGGAGGAGAGAGGATCGGGAGTCCGGGAGAGGGGGTGGCGCGCCGCTGGAACATCGCGCTCGCGTGAAAAGGGACGAGCGAGGAGGAGAGAAAAAGAGAGCGTACTCGGTGCGGAGAAACAAATAAACGAGGGGAGCAGCTCTCGGGGCACCATTAAAATGAAAAATGATGTTACCGACGACGTCCTTCATCTCTCTCTCTCTCTCTCTCTCTCTCTCTCTCTCTCTCTCTCTCTCTCTCTCTCTATCTCTCTCTCTCGCTCCTCGCTCCATCTCACTCGGCTGCTCCGGTATGTCCGCTCACAATGTAACCATCGCCGATTTTCACCTAAAATACAGCAGCGAAGGGAAGGAGGGACTTATCTACGGGAGACTTCCCGGCCGAGTGAACCCCCGCCGACCCTCGTCGTCTCACCCACCGACTATCACACCCCATCTCTTACCGACACCAGCTCAGGCCGCGAGTTATTGCTGATTTTTCAAATCTGTTAAAGACTCCTTTCCTCGACCGCAACTTTCCCCGCCGCCGCCGCCGCCTCCTCCTCCTCCTAGTCCTTTTCTCATGCCAGCCTCCTGGCACGCACCCCTGTCTCCGTTTTTCTTTTCGAAACTTTACACGTTAGATAGCATCTGTTTTATTACTTATCCGATCCTCCGGATAAGGTGCTCGAGGAAGATTCATGTCTACCGGGCCGACGTACAACAAACAGACTCTCTGCTGCCGGGACTCGAAAACTTCATACGATTGAAACATTTTTTTTCATCCACCCCCGACCCCACCCCCCCCCATCCTCGACGCCACTGTATCCAACTAAACGCACCCACACGTACATATTGTTTATGAGTTTAAAGGCTTTTTAAAAGAGAGATTGAGTGCCGTCGCGGGGACGATTATCACCACCGAGACATTGAAATTATCGAAAATACAAATGGTCGAGAGACATTTCGTTTTTTTGTTTTTTTTGTTTTTTTGTTTTGTTTTCATCCTATTTTTTTAAATTATACGCCTTGAATCGTAGTAAGTTGATCGATGCTTATACCAGTTTATTTATATAATGATTAAGGTGCAAATGCCTCGATTAATTGAGTCGGGTTAAGTCGTCCGCGTTCTTACGATTTTACTTATTAAATTATTTGAAAGTCTGCGAGCTTAAGCTGTGCGAACGGGAACGGAAAACGTTAAAGGGCTTAAGATGATAAAGAATTATTTTTTCGAGCATTAAATATTTTAATCTTTCTTCGTGAGAATTAATCAACTTGATAGATGAATAATATATTTTAATGTGACCCGCGCCTCGGATAAGGCCTTGGAACGAAGGACCGCTTAGGGTATTTGATTTTTTTTTTTTTTTTTTTAATTCCGCATTATATAAGTTATTTTTAGAGTCGACATATTGGGCTCGTCTCTCCTCCTCTCCGATAATCCGTTCCCTCGCCCCATCCGGTAGCCGTGTCCACAGCCCGCAGCCATCATACCTACCTCCAGGTATCGAGAGCTCGTAGATAAAACTGTGGAGTGAGAGAGAGGGGGAGAGATAGAGAGAGAGTGAGAGAGAGAGAGAGAGAGAGAGCGAGAGCATTTGGTGGTGGTAGTCGTGAAAAGATTTGTCAAGGGCCTTTAAATGCAATTTCAATAAGAAAGCCGAGCAATGTACTGTATACATTTAGTACAATAATATAGTGTCCCATTAAATCAATATTTCAATACGGAGCATAAAAATCAGGCTTTTTAAGGCCGCTCTCGGCGATTCAGCTTCATATCCATCCATACCGGTTGGCCCCATGCGCTCAGTGGAGGAAGGAGCTACCGCAATTTCGACCCTACCGACATCTCCGCTAGAACGTTAAACACCCAGTTATAAATTTTAAAAACTTTCCCGCTCCGAATGGCACGAGCCTTTGTGCGACAAGCTTCTCCGGATGTGATAAAAGAAAAATCAAAAGATGGAAGAGCGCGGTGGGACGGCAGAGGGTGAGGGGAGAGAGAGAGAGAGAAAAAAATACTCGACGACGAGGGAAGGGAGTGAGAGGGAGGGAGGGAGAGAGAGAGAGAGAGAGAGAGAGATACGCGCGCGCGCGCGCGCGGCTCTTCTCGACCGCATACTCGCTGAATTTATCGGCTTTCCTGAATTATTGTATACGTGAAATTTCATGAAAAAGGGATTTTGTCTTCTTGCCCTCGCTCTCGGTATATCTGCACCCGGAGCGTTCGATGCGCCGAAAGCCAAAGGATAGAGCCGCGTTTACGCTCGCAAGATTGGCGGGGGGCGGGGGCGGCGGGGAGTAGTCGTGTCCGTTACCGCGGCTGTGTAGCAGGCGGTCAAGGGGGGGGGATGGCAGTGGCGGTGGCGATGGCGGGGGTGGTGGCGGCGGCGGGCGGTGACGGTGGCCACGGGGGAGGGGAGAGACAGAAAGTCAGGACGGGCAAGCAAGGATCACCTTTTCTTTGCTTTCGCTCAAAGCTTCCGGCAGATCGAAGTTTCTTGTAAAACAACGAACGTCTCCATCGGATCGTCGTCTTTTTCTTTGTTTGCCCGAGTGAGCGAGCACGCGCGCGCGCGCGCGCGCGCCCGCAAGAAAGAAAGAGAGAGAGAGAGAGAGAGAGATACTTTTCATTGCCGTATTGACATGTAACTGTCATCGGTCAACTGGCCTCGGCCATTCGTTCCGATTTCTTGTGCCGCGGGGCGACTCGGACCGGTCCCCGCACTCACGAATAAAATCGACTCGCAATCGCCGACAATTGCTGATCATTCAATCTGCCGATCGGAAAAAAGGTGTCCCTCTCCCCACCGCCCCTCCCACCCTCTCTCGCTCTCTCTCTCTCTCTCTCTCACTCTCTCGCGCTCTTCCGCCTACCTTCACCCTTTACCCTCGGTGATTTTTTGCACCGCCCCAACTGCCGCGCCTAACTCTTCGCTACCCCCCCACCCCACCCGCCTGCCTTGCACCGCGCGATACGCGAAAGCACAATGGATTTTGGATTTATATGCTGATTTTTATAATCGATTACCTGTCTAGTAAAGCTCATTTATATTACGCGAGGAGCTTCCGAATGAAAACTACTGCCCTCCCCTGGCCTGAACGTTATTCGTTCCCTGAGAAAAACGGTCTTATGAATTATTGACGATTTCTATGTAATAATACTCTTTTTTACTACCTTTTTTAATTCGATGCTAAGAACGAGAAGAAGCCTCGCCGTTATATGATAGTCATCGACATTCACTCACTACTTGTTTCAAATCTTTCAGTTTTCGATTGGAAAGAAAACAAAAAAAAAATAAAAGAGGCTCTTCGATCGAATAACTCTTATGAATCAAAATATCGTTTTCAATCGATCGATCCATCGATCGATCTATCGACTATATTCCCTCTTATCGCCCAGCATACCCTTAACGGGATAAACAATATCCAAAGTAGGCAATAAGCGGCATCGTGTCGTGTCGAGTCGAGCCGAGCCGAGCCGAGCCGAGCCGAGCTCAACCTTTGCGTACCTCGATCCCCGAGAGAATCTGGGAATCTTGGATCGAGTGAGGAGGAAGGAGGCCGTCGATACATCGTTGCTCGGCCTCCGGAGCCACGGGCGCCAAGCCTTTATTCCATCCGTTTAAACATTTAGCGCGTATGTGCGCAATACGTCATGAATCGGATAATTCAAAAACGGCCAGCCAACAGCCGGAGCAAAAGTAAATGTCTTGAAGAGGCGAATAAATTTATTCACTTGTTCGCCAATCCTAGATAGCCGTTCCTCGGTCTTAGGGTTTCACGCGCGCGCGCGCGCGCGTTCACCATTCTCTCCTCCTTCCCGTTTTTTCCTCTTTTTTTTTCCCTCTCGTCCTTTCGTGTTACTCTCGGGCTCGGCTTCTCCCGGCAATTTCTACCGCCTTCTCCTCCACCTCCTCATGCTTCTGCTCGTCTCACTCCCCTTCCCCTCCCCCTCCCTCCGACCCGCTTAGCCGCCACTGCCGCCGTCGCCGCCGCCGCCGCACCGCCGCTCTATCTCTTTTCTTAAAGCTCGCTCTCCCGTGGCCCTCGCTCTCCTCATGGCAGTATATCAACAATGATAGTTATACACGTACGTTATAATCGTAAATTAGTCGCGGCAACATAATATATTCGTGGGCTGGTTGCTTCGCGCGTATCTGTTTTATGCTGTTATTATATATGACAGGAGCAGTCATACCTGCCCGCCTCCACTCCTCTCCCTCCACAACTTCGCTCCTTCCTTCCTCCACCTCGACCTTCTTCTTCTTCTTCTTCTTCTTCTTCTTCTCCACCTCGTCCTCCACCTCCTTTTGGCTTATTTTATCCCTCGTCTCTCCTTCAGCTCCCGCCTCCAGCCACTTGAACCTTCCGTACCCTTGGCTCCGTTATTATTAACGAGAAAAAACATCAGATATCTTAATGTCTTATTAAGCCTATTACTTGCGGAGGAGAGAAAGGCAATACTACTCCGCTGTATATTCTCTTTATCGAATTAAGATGAGCACGCTGCTATCGATTGCGCTACTCATTCAGGTACATCCTTTTCCTTTATTTCATATTGTGTATCTTTATGCGCTTGATAATTCCGTACAAGTCTCGGCCAATGGCCCAATGGTCGCTTATTAATTGATTGTCCGAGGCGTATCGCCCTAGAAAAACTGGGCGAAAGCTACTATGAGAATTAAACTGTCCGCCTCTTTGTTCCCCCTCCCCTCCCCGCCCCCATCCCATCCCGTTGTTAATTACTTAGGGTTTTGGTTTTATGACTTTGCCGAAACCGTGCCTCCGAACCGCAACGCGACGAGAAAAGACGCCGAGAAGAAAAGAATTTACGCCTGTCGCTTTATTGTTATCTTAAATAAAACCATGTAATTTACCGCCCCGATGACTAGTAAATACATCAAAATTATCGAAAGCATTACTGTTGTAAAATAAAGTCCGAGAGACTTTATTGTCGAGTCGGCGCGGATACATTGACAAAAAGCGAAGATGGAATATTTATGCTCGAGGAGTATTAGATAGGAATAGGGAGGGGGGCCGTTAATAATATTTATGTGCTGTTAATTAGGCTCCCAATGTAAATGCATCCTTTAACTGGTTCTCGTGGTTTTGTTGCGCGGCCGAGGCTTGGGGGGGGTGGGGAGAAGTCTTTCATCCTCGGTATCGCGCAACTATAAATCCCAGGATTGATTAAGAATTAATCGGACGTCAGGTATTCACTGAATTTATTCATTAGTATAATTTAATGTCCGTAGGGATAATTGCTTGGGAGACTGCTTGCGAGACTGCTTGCGAGACTGCTTGCTCGCGGCTTATAAAACTGATGTATCAAAGTGAGCGCGCGTGTGCGCGTGGGCGAGGCTGGATCGTGGGCTTAATGAATCTTCGGATTTGAATATTTTCATCGTAAATACAAAGTCCCGAGCGCGGGAATAAGTTTCCTTAATTCGGCTACAGATATTTAATGTCCTCGGACTCACAATAATAATAATAATAATAATAATAATAATAATAATAATAATGACGACGATGATGATGATGACGATGACGATGATAGTACAGGAGAGCGCGCGTCACGAGAACTGATGCATTGCGATGCGGAGGGGAGTTCAAGGCGGAATGTAAATATTTCGTCAAGTGGCTTTAGTTTATTTCTGGACTGGAAGGGGACAGGGCCCCAAGGAACCAGAGTCCCGGGGGAATTAATAAGAAAATAAGTATCTCCGCTGGGCCGACGTAATAATTCGCCGTGTGCGAGAAAGTTCCCGCGGGGCCTCCTGGAGGACGAGCAGCACGTAGCGCGATGTTTTAAGGGCCCGGCAATGGGAACATGCGCGCGAAGCCGTAGGCGATAAAGTGGTCCGCGATATAACGGATAGTCGAGGCCCGCGAGCCTGAAAAATACATCGGCGCGACCGTAAATTAATCAGCGGGGCCGCGTATCCTGGCTGCGTTACATGGGGCCTCGGGTCCCGTTTTCCGCCCCCCCCTCTCTCTCTCTCTCTCTCTCTCTCTCTCCTCCTCCTCCTCCACCTCGTCCTCGTGCAGCTCCAACTCCCCCCTCCCCCGGCTCCTTGGACGGAGGCTGAGGAGATGGGAAGCGTAGAATCCTTGGGAGCGCGGTCTCATTAACCGGATGTTACCGATCGATCCGACGACGGGAGCGTAAAAATCGGGAAAAGCATTGGCCAGCTGTGCCGGGCAACGGCCGACGGCCAGGAACGGAATTTCCATGACTCCGGGGGCGCTCGGCCGTGTGCCCGCGTACCCTAAGTGCTCGGTTGCATAATCGTTACACGAATATTATGATCAAACGCGAGCGGGCGAGGCGGCAGGGATGGCTACCGTAAAAGCCGGCCCTTTAACTGAAATCGGGAGTGTAAGGGCTCCGTCGCTGTGCACCGCACTCCCCCGCAATTAACGCCGTGGACGACGACGCCATTATCGCTTCCGCAATTGCACTCGTCAACGGATGCATCCGACCTTTACGCTGCTCGATGCGCGCTCACGTGCGTAAAATATCCTTGAGCGCGGCTCCCGAGCCCAGATTTGTTAATGCGAGAAGCCCTTCGGTGAATCTGCCCACCCCCTTCTCTCCCTCTCTCTCTCTCTCTCTCTCTCTCTCTGCCTAACCTTCGACATTCTCAGGTTTTCCTTTTCGATGAATTTTTTCGAATGAATGCAGCTGCCCTTTAATATGTATTAGCCACTCAATAAACATTTCGTATGGATGAGTACGTGAAATAATTAATCGCTACCTCGCTATAAATCTCTATTACGCCTTCCCTAGGGAATAATTCCAACTACGTAACGTAACGTTACCCGTATACGACGAGAATAAAGCGACTATTTAGGACATTTTTACGCATTAAGCATTTCGTATTTCATGAAATGCATATTACGCGTCCGCTAAATCATCTCTGCTGGCCAGTGTAGTTTCAGCTGTAATGCAAATAACCGTGAACGTATGCGCGATTACGCGGGGACGGCAAGTGTTTGTTGAAAAACTAATTGCTTGCCTTTGGTATCAAAGGGGAGAGAATATTTCAGCGAAAACTGTACAAGATCCCGATAGATAATAAGACTCGGACAGCTTCGAAAGCTAGAAAATTTAATTAGCGACGACTTTTTGCCTCTCAATTTTACGACATAGGCATCGTTGATTCACTCTATTCACATATACATGTATATGCGTATATTGACATATAGCCTTTATAGACCTTAAGGATCTTAGAAAGACCGCGACGCTGAAAAATCCAAATTCCCATGTTATTATGGGGGTATTTGTCTGGTACGCACATGCAAATACGTAAAGGAATCAAGTTTTCTCGAAAAATTATTCCGGTAAATGGCTCGTTGTGTCAATAGTAGTAATTTCTATACAGGCTATGGTAATGATAATACAGAGCCTGTTAATCCTCTGTTTAGCGATAAGTAACCTCTTTCCCTTTCTATGCCCTCTCTAATTTATGCTTGTAAATAGTACCTAAATGCATGCACACGTACACCCATATAAATTTTAATGCCACTAATCCTGTCTATACCTTTTATATCATTCGGTTTTTTTCTACCCTCGCATTAAGTGTAAGCATTTAATTCGTATTCCTTCAACGGGCTTAATGAAATATTTCGCTACTACTCTTTGCTATTCGCCCGATAATTTCGTACCCGTTGTTTATCTGAGAAAATTCATTGGATTTTACACGCTACTATAGGAAATAAGAATCAAAAGCCGTGCGGCCGACTTTGCGTTTATCCTTTAATGATACATTCAATTGCCGAGAACGTTCCGTAGCCGCGGCGGGTTTCGCTATCCATGAGCTTTTGTAAATTAAAGTTGATTAGAAAGTTAAAAGCTGCCCCCCCCCCAACCCACACACCGTGTTTTTCCCTTTGAATTGAGCAATAGGCTGTAAAGGCGAGGTAGGGTAGGGAGAAGCTCCCGATGGACCAAACTACGCGAAACGAGGCCTTGAAGGAAGAAGCGTCGAAATAAAGGGGAGAAAGAAAATGGTGAAAAACTAGTCGGTTCCGAGGCGGTGCGGAGGAGCACTCAAAGAAGTTTGAACGTTTTACGATAGCCGTAGCAGTCAAATGGGCAAGCAGGCAAGCAAGCAGGCAGGCAAGCAAGCGTTTTATACGGATTTGGCAAAAAAATTCCAATCGCGTGGTCCGGCTATAAAAGCCAGAAAGAAAAATATCGGATCAACGGGGGCGAGGGTGGGTGAGTGGGGGGGAGGGATCGAGTGAGAGAAGGGGGCGACGCGGGGTCTCGTCGAGCGGAGTCGCGCGATCCGCAAAAATCCGTGTCATAAAGTAAGAGGAAGAATCGAGCGCAATTAGTATGGACGGTCACGCAATGTGAATCAAGTCACTCATTCATCGGGGCGCCCGCTCCGAGGGCCCGAGACGTATTAGCGCCCGTTAATTTAGCCGTTTTTCTCGATCCCCTGGACTGAAGCGGCGGGAGTCGGATTTTCGCTCGCCGATACCGACGAGATAAAAGCTCGGCGCCGGGCTCGGAATACATCGCCGCAACAAGAACAGCACCACAAGAAGCAGGAGGAGGAGGAGGAGGAGGAGGAGGAAGGGGATTAAACGAAGCGAGGTGGAGTGCGCGCGTCTCTTCTCCTAGTTCAAAAACTGGGCCGCGGAATCCCGGCTCGACAAATTGCTGTGATCCCCACCGCGCACGCGATCCCCCTCTCTCTACCTGCCGCTACCCGACGCTTCGAATTATTAATCGTCTCCGTTTTTTTTCCCACACCCCCGGCCCATCAGCGGCCATTTATCTCTCCTCTTACTCGCCGGGTTGAGCGACCTCTTCTCTCTCCCTCCCTCCCCCGCCCCGCCCCAAGCCTGACATCCCTTACCGGTCCTTCGCTCTGCTCGGCGCGCTTTTCTGCCGGGCGCCTCGAACCGCGCGAATTAATTCCGCGCCTCGCGATAATTGCCTCACGGATGTAACGTCCTTGGCACCGGAGCCCGTATTACCCGTACGGCGGACTGGGCGGTGGACCCGGGGGGGGGCGAGCCGCGAAGGGGGTTAGGAGGTAAAGCCGTGCTCGCTCGTAGAGAACCGCAACCGACCGGCCGCATTATTCTCCCCGATTGTCGTCCCTCGCGCTCTTTCCGTCCCTGCCTCGCCGCCGCCACCCCTGACCCTCTCGACACCCCCCGCCCTTCACTCCTCCGACACCAAGCCGCCTCTTTCACACGCTCCGACCGAGAAGAATGTGTTAATTTCACAGAGATTCGATGAAAAGAGTCCTTTCTCGCTTTCGGCGGCCGATCGATCAGTTCGCCCGCTCAATCCCTCACAATTCCTTCCTTCCCTTCTTTCTTCCAGCTAATCCTCTAAGTGCCCCCACCTCCCCCCGCCGCAGTAACATCGCAGCGACAGCGCGTCCTGTAAGGAGCCGCTTTGACCTGCTGCTCTAGCGACTATCTACGTTATTAGCGCGTAACACGTAAACTAAGTGACTCCCGACATTATCAATACCCTCGAGGTAATTTAAACGTAAATTAAAAGTAACGGCCGCCGAGCGGCTAAGAACGTTATATTAATAATAAAACCAATTAAAACCAAAGTGCAGCAATGAAATGAAGATTCCGTATGCGAAAATCATTAAATGCATATTTTGAAAACTTTGTAACTTATAATTAAAAGTCCCTCGAGTGATAAACCGAGTGTCTCGTAAAGAACATTCGATCGCTTTAGATCATTACTTTAAATTCAATCGTAACAGAAACTTCATGGAATTTTAAGCGCTTTAAGTCGCGTCCCTGCACGCTCCGTGTATAGGTGTATGTATATATATATATATATATATAGACGGGCGCAGGTGACGCCTCTGCTTACAAGAATTTTATTTAATATTTTTCTCTGAAAATATTTCCTTTCAAAGTACGTATTAAGCATTCGATGAAGGAATTTATCGAAAAGTCATTAATATCGAGCAGCCTCATTACTACGTCATTTATATACGTCCGTACGCTTCTTCATTCACCGTGCGTTGTCGTTCTCGCTATTATGGGATCGCGTAAGTTTTTATACCCCAAAGGAAAGCATAAATAAATGGATTAAGCGCGTGAATGCATGCATGTAGACGTATGCGCTTACGTGTACGTAAAGAAGCGTGAGCGAGCGGACGATTTGGAAATTATTTGTCTCGGGCACGAGGTGAGCCGACTATCGGGAAAAATGTCCCGAACTAAGGAGCGCGGGGGCACGAGGAGAAACCGAGAAAATAATTGAATTTACAATTCACTAACTGTCAGGAATATTCCTTCTGCCTGATGCGTAATGACGTTCCTTTGAAGAAACGGCTAACGAACTCGTACCGCGGCCATAGCCGGTTGCCGGCAGAAGGCGGTCGAGGGTGGGAGCGTGGGGGCAGGGGATATTTTTTTTCGAAAATCCTCGAATCGCTGCGCTCGATGTGCGCGGACGAATGATAAAATTAATAAATTTCCCAGCACGCGTGTGGTCTATGATTTTAAGCATTTTGAAATCGTATCCCTATTGCTCGTTTCGATAATCGATATAAAAACCGGTACGATATCGCTATACCCATAATACAATCTTGTAATACTGATATTTCAAATCAATACTAAACTTTTATTCGCTCAAGGTTTATATCATCATCATCATCATCATCATCATCATCATCATCGCCATCATCATCATCATCATCATCATCATTGTTTATTATTATTATTATTATTATTATTATTACTATTATTGTTGTTGTTATTATTATTATGCAGGACTTCCCCACGTAATTAAATTACCAATTGCCAAATAAATGAAAAAGGGAGTCCTCTATAAAATTATTAATGCACGACATTACAATGTGGATCATTTTAATAGTGTGCACACACGCGTGCCTACGCGTACGCGCATTAATAATATACGTACTTGATAATTATAATAACAGCATTGATTAAATAATAATGCAATACACTAGTGAAATCGAGCCGGACCTTTACATCATTGAGATATTCAATTATCGGCCCCTTTTGCATAAATTAGTTTATAATGCCACATCAAACTATCGATCACTACCGGCGAGAATAAAAATTTTTATTAATAAAAGAGCGGCGGACATTACTCGCATGTTCGATCGAGACGTTGAATCAGGAATAAGCCTAAATCATGTTCATATATGTGCGTGACGAGGACACGTAAGTAAGGAACACTTGATTAACCAAAAAAACAAGAAAAGAAAAACAAAGAAACGCGACGATCGCAGAAGCTCCCCTCCCCCCTCCCGGATATTGAGATATTAAATGCCGAGAGCCGAATGCCTAGCGAGAGGTATTCTTTATCGCGGGACCGCGAAGTCGCTTATCCCGTATAATTATGGAAGGACCGGCCGTGGCCCGGGGACAGCCAGCCAGCCCGTCTCCCTGGGCTGTCTCTGTCGAGTCAATAATCGTCGGCTGCCGATGGCGGGTGGCGGGTGACGGGCGGCGGGCGGCAGGCGGATCGAGGGGAAAATATCTCGGCAGGAAATTGCCTCGAGATCGGGAGAGAGTGGGTCCTTTGATTATTGCGTTGGTGTTAGGTGGCCCTAAACGTGAGCTACCGAGGCTTTTTAATAAGCTGCAATTAGAGGAGCCGAGCCCGTCCCGAGTCCACTCCTGGCGTCGATCGAGCGAGAGCCGGGAACGGCTGCCAAGGTGGCGGAGCAGCTACTCGAGGACGAGGATGATGCTGCTGCTGCTGCTGGTCTCGGTCGAGGCGACGCGCTCACCGTAAATGATAGTGGTGGTAGCTCGGTCTCTCATCGACAGGCGTCTAGATCCTCGGTCCTCGTCCCTCGTCCCTCGACCCTCGGCCCTCAGCCCTCAGCCCACCCCTTCCTCATCGCCCTTCCGGCCCGTAGCTTTGCAGTGCCGGGGACGTCTGGCTCGTAAAGCACGTAAAATATTGCCGTCACCTCTGGCATCGGGAGCGCCTTTTGCATACGGCAATACCCGGTGCCGATGTCCTCGCGGGACTTTTCTCCTTTCTCTCCTACTCCTGCTTCTCCTCCTGCTACTCCTCCTCGTCCTCCTCCTCCTCCTCCTCCTCCTCCTCGTCGAGGACCAGGGGCTCCTGCGCTCTGAAAAATTTCAAGGGGCGCGATGGCTCGAGGAAGCCGACCAAGAACCATTGAAGGACAGTGGATGGAGGGGGCTCGTCGGCTAAAAGATTATCATCGTAAAGTCTTTAGTAAAAGCAATTCTAATTTTCGGCTCGGCTTCCTTTATCATTTTATTATCGTCGTCTTTATAGATATCAGAGCCCGGAGTTTCTGAAAGCTCTTAAACTTTGGTTTTATTAGCGCGCGAGTCCGGCCGAGGAGGAACGAACGAGAGCCATAGAGAGCCGGAGAGAGAGAGAGAGAGAGAGAGAGAGCGTGCGCAGGAAGGAGCGGGATGAGGAAGAAAGACTCGGTGGCACATCTCCTCGACCCTGTACTCAAAGTGAAAAATGTCCCGATTTCAGACTCTCGAGAGCCGCTCTCGCTCGCTTAGCTCTCCTCGGCTTTATACTTTCTTGTAAATTGTATTAAAATGCCCGTCTTTTACGAGCGTGTCAAACTACCTATGCCGCCTTTCACTCTCTCTCTCTCTCTCTCTCTCTCTCTCTCTCCGCAACTCTCACCCTCTCGCTCTCCCACTGCTCCCGCTGCTCCACCCCTCCCCCCCTTCTACGTCCACTCCTCCCATCGCGCTTTAAACCAGCGTCCCCGTTCGAATGGGGCTCGACGTGGCGGCGGCGAGCGACGGTGGCGGCTGCACCAGCTCCAACGGCAGCGGCGACGATGTGCCGACGACGTGCAGCATCAACGCCATTCTTTGCATGGTCGCTCCTGCCTGTATAAATGCCTCTCGAACCGCCCCGCCGGTACCTCTCCTCCTCCTCCACCTCCTCCTCATCCTCCTCCTCCACCGCCACCCCCTCTCCCCCTCGCCCCTCGACCCCTCGTTTCCTCATTCCCTACCCATCCCTTGCCCCTCTGCAGCATGATGGGCCAGTGTACGTACGTGTGTGTGCCCCTTGACATTTGCGTATCGTGCATGACGCCTGCCCTCGCCCCATCCCAGTCCCGTAGTCGCTCGGTCGCGTAGCGCTCTTTTTTCCTACTGCGATATTGAATTCCGATTTTATGATCCTCGGCGCGAGACCCGAGCGCACTTTGCTCGCTGATCCCCGTCCCCCAATGCCGCTCCTCGCCGAGTGCGGTGTAAACTTTTATTCGCGAATTTAGACGAAATCGCGGGGGTCGATAGCGAGGGGAGCCAAGAGCGGGCGAGTTTACGCACATGTAAAGTCGGGCATCCAAGTGGCAAAAGCTATATTCGCGTACATTTTGACGCGCTCGCAAAAAAAAAAAAAACAAGGTGGACTGCCGCGGGAGAGCGGGAGGGTAGGGGGTGTGTGGAAGGAAGGAAGGAAGGAAGGAAGGAAGGAAGGAACGGGAAGAAGGAGTAGACGCACAGCCCGCCCCGTAGATTGATGGCGATATATTGAGCCGTTTCATATTGTGCATTTATTGTCTAGGAGTAAAAAAGCTATTCGCAGCCGTTTTTCCCGGCTGTCGAGCAGCTCGGCCCCGCCCCCTACTACCCACTACCCACTACCCACTAGCAATAGCCTTCGGAAAATCAGCTTGACGGATCGCGTCGCTGTATTTCGGGACTCGTGTGATTTTCCCGGAGACGAGCTCCCCCCTCCTCACATCCACCTGCGAGATGACGCGATCGCGCGTTGCGATTACGCAAAATCAGCCGGATTCCGATTAGCTGCTTACTTAAACGTGTTCGACGAGATGGTCGGAGGGCCGGAGGGGGCAGGGAGTAGTTGGCGATATTAGCGATGACGGGCGGGAAAGACGAAGAAGCGAGACCTTGCGGAGGAATAGAAGGAGCGAGGAGGATCTCGGAGGAGGCCCCGGGAAAGCATCGTCGGGTAAATACTTGGATGTGCTCGAGGCAATGTAAATCGGGGGATCGATAAAGGATTCGTAGGTTATATCGTCAGTCGGAGCAATATCGATCCGCGCTTCCGAGATTCCGAGCCTACCTCCCCCCCCTCCTCCACCAACCCCCTATCGAGCCTTTGAGTCGCACCAACGCCTAGGAGGATTTTACTCTTGCCATTAGTCGGGAGGCAGAATAAGAGGCGGCAACCCTCACTCGGTTCCTTGCCATCACTTTACACTCGGGCGCGCGCGCGCTCGTGCCCCGCGTCAAGATTTACGAGCGATAAGATTACGTAGGCAGGTTTAGTAGGGCCGATTAGGTCCTGGGCTTGGCTCTTTTCCTGCCCCGGAGTAGCGCGGCTCGCGTCATGCCAGAGACACTCGGCAATCGCTCGATACCCGTTAACTGTTGCGTTAAATTTTGCAAGGACGCGGGTGCGGGTGCGGGCGCGGGTGCGCGAGAGTCCGAGAGTCCGTGTGCCTGCGTGCGTACGTGCCCGTTTTATATGCGCGCGGTAGATCCCCGAGCGAGATAAATATCTTTTGAAGGAATCGCGCCGAGTATGACGGGAGTGAGAGAGAGAGAGAGAGAGAGAGAGGAGAGAGCGAGAGGGGGATCGAAGGGGCGGCTATCGACCCGGTGCTGCGCACCTACCGGCGCATAACAGGTAATGAGTTTTTGAGCATGCTTTACTTAATCTCTTGCCTCGAATTATTACGAATATGCGCAACGAATGCGCGTGTCTTGCTTGGTTATTTTAATGTCCCCGGGGACCCTTTCCTGAATACACGGCCGTGCTAATTGAGGAACTCATCTCGAATTTATGTATAATCGGCATAAGATTTAATTAAAGAAACAGAATATTATTTTATTTTCGCCTTATGAATTTTAAGATATAAAGTTTCACTGGAATTCGAAGCATTTGACGGGGATCATCCGCGGGCTCGGAACCGCTAGGCGTCGAGGCGCCCGGCGAGTTACAGGCGTTAAGGGAAATATATCGAGAGGCTCTTTATACCTCCACCTTCTCCTCTGCCTCCTCCATTACCACCCCACGTCGGCATTTCCATGTTATTGAATTGACGTTCGCCCGTAAAATCCAGCGTAACATGATTTTTATTGATTTCCGCGCAAACTACCGGAGCTCCGGAGCTCCGGAGCCGGGAGTCGGGAGTCGGGAGTCGGGAGCCGGGTGACGGGAGCCGGGAGTCGAGGTAAGAAGAGTAACTGGCGAACGGCGGGTGGCGTCACTGAGGGGCCGGGGAGGGAGGACTAGAGACAAAGGGTAATGAAAGAAGGCCGATCAGGTTACCGAGAAAGCTGGTCATCGTGCGCGTCATTAAGTAAGGACGAGCGAGGAGGAGCGGTGATGAATGCGCGGCAGGGGGGCGAGAGAAGCTAGCAAGGGCCACCCACCCGATGCCCTACGCGCACTTGTGCGTGACAGGGGCAGAGGTGCGCAACGGGGATTCATAAAAAGCAGCGAATAGAATGGAATAGAAAGGTTATGGTTATTGGGGTTGGAAGGAGGGGGGTGGGAGCGTCGAGGGACCCATAGCTCTCGATAATGGCAGTCGGATAAGTGAGTCCAGGGACAAACGATTCCCAGGGAGGAGCCGCTGCTAAGCGAGCCTCTCTTACCCTTACACACACACGCGCGCGCGCGCATCCGTATACGACTAGGTCGGATAAAAGGCGGCTACTTCGGAAAGCGATTAGGTAAGTTTGATAACAAAGAGCGTCGGTGCATCGGAAGGGACGCGGAGAAGGCGCCGCCGGGATTATTCGAGACCGCGACGACTCGCATTCCATGCCGGCAATGAATTGCCCCCTCCCGCTTCTCCTCCACCGTCAGGACACGATTCGTGCGCTTATAAGCGGCGAGCTCGTGGAAACAATTAGCCCGGGAGCTCGACGTTGAAAGGGGGAAAGTCCCGGCCGAGGGGTTGATAAGACGTCGATCCGAGAAGAAGAAGAAGAAGAAGAGGAAGAAGAAGAAGAAGATGATGATGAGGATGAGCTGGCTGTGGCTGTAGCGGCAGCGTGCGAGGGGCGGGGGAGGGAGCGACTCTTCAGTGAGAAGCAATACCTTGTGCGCGATTCTTTATTGTTAATCGCGGCAGCTCTTTGCCCCCGAGGGCAATTGCCTCGGACCGAGTATTTCCCTACCCCCGTGCAGACCCCCACCTCCCCCTAGCTCCGGCGGGATCCATAACGCGCATCTTATCCTCAAGTTCGACTTGATACTTTACAGAGGTGAGCGCGCATCGAGCCGAGTTTATTGAGTAAAGGCCGCCGAGCCGGCGGTGCGCGGCTTAAGCGTACCTCCCCCCCCCCCCCCACTCCCTCTATCGCACGGCCATTTTTCCGCGGGCTCGTTGCGTATATTAGGCGAAGAAAGAATCCGCCGAGTCTTTATTTTCCCGGCGACCGTTTATTCGAATGGACGTATGCGATGCTATCGGATAGAAGGCATTCTCCGCCGTCGCCCCCCTCCACTCCCCCCCCCTCCCCTCGCCCGCCCCTTTCTACTCATCCACCAGACTGCCGAACCTCTAGCCTCTAGCCTCGTCGTTCCGTCCTGACGAGCCGCTCGCTTATGGTCGTTATTTATTTTGCCGCGGACGAGGCATCCGCCGGTATTACGTTCGATGCTTGTACGCACTCGAAGCCACTTTAACGAGTACGAGCCGTGACTAAGCTACGCGAGCCGTACACGGGTGTGTCCGAGGCACAATCTTTATGCCTTATCCGTCTGTCCGTCTAACCTTTGCCGCTTTTCGACTCTCCTCGTCATTTTTCCCACGGATCCTCACCGCCAACCGCCGCTCCCACCCCCACCCCTCCCTACACAAGCAATTCTTATTACCACCAGTGTCAATAATGCGATTGGAGAGAGAGAGAGAGAGAGAGAGAGAGAGATAGAGATCGGATAAGAGAAGCGAGGGAGGCGATGACGAGATTCAATGAAAATTCCCTCGCGCGAGAAATTGCGCATTCGTAGTCGCATCCTCGATATTAGCGCGCTAAATGGCAAAACGTCCGCGCTTAGCTGTCGGTCAACGCGAATGCGATTAACCCCCGGCCGCCCCGGTACTCTATACTACTACGCCAGAGGCTCGAAGGCACGCACTCACTTACGCACACAACGACGGGGCAGGTGTTCCGGCTAAAAACCGGAAGTCTTTTTAAAGATTCGGACGGCGACGAGTCGTGGCGGGAGAGAGACGGAGGGTTATTGGAGGCGGAGGGCGGGGGGACGGTCATTGGTCCGAGCCAATGGACCGACAAATTCAAAGCGTTGCTTTTGACTGTATAATGTATAATCCGAGTCTGACCTTTCGCTACTGTCGCTGAGAAAGACTCTCCCACCACGTCTTTTTTGGAGGCTGCTGCGCTACCTCTTACATAAAGGAAGTGGGGGCATGGCTGTGTGCGCGAGTAGCCGCCGGGGCTCCCTTTGGTCCGTCGGCGCGGCCTTGTTCCTCGGGCGACGAGGGCCCACACGGGAACTCAGGTATAATCCGACGGCGTTGACGGCGGCGACTGCGGCCGCCTCCTCCTGACCTTAAACTCGTACGTGCCGACAAATCGCTCCGATGTAAATCAAAATTCCGAAAAATCCCGCAAGTCCCTCGCCTTCCTTACTCCCCAGAGTCCCAGATTTTACATATCCGTCTACTAATGATGCCCCCGAGGCCCGATTCCCGCCTACCTACGAGGCACATTCCGAGGAGCCCGTCCATCCCCAACACGTCCTCCTGTGATTAATTTACTTTGATCGCCGCTAGGAGTGGCCGCGGTGCCGATCGGAAATATATCCGAGTATACTTGATGGAATAATCGTCCGGAGTACTGGTGAGGGGAGGCGCCGGTTCGAGGGGATTATTGCCCGGCGGAGAAGAGCGAAGGGACGCGCGCCAGCCGAGTGTGATTATTATCGGGACTTGTCCCGATACGCGCGTATCCTCTTCGCCGTCGCTGTCACCTCTGTGTGTGTGTGTGTGTGCGAGTGTGTGTGGTGAGTCCGAGTTGCGGGCGTAACTCATCATTTGAGCGATGCTGGCTGAGCGCTTCCGGTGAGACGCGGGACGTTTCAGGCTCGTCAAGCTCGAATCGAAAGTACGGGAATCGAGGCAAAACGACTCACTCGGCGCCTGTCCCCTTAAATACGGCGCAATTATTACGGCGGGGCGGGAGGGACCGCCGCTTTATTCAATGATAATATAAGTTTAATGTCAAGGGACTTTTAGGAAGGAACGGCGCTTTAATGAAATTACACGGCCGGCTGCCTCCGCACTGCCGAGGCTCATCTACGACGCTCCTCTACGGCGCACCTCCTCGACGCCTCGGCGAAAGCCAATTAGCCACGTACATACGTGTGCATCCAATATTGATGCGTGCGCCCCAAGTATTTGTAATGTAATATATAGCCATTGTACGCTCGTGCGCGCGTACGCGTATTACGGGGTCGGGCGGCTGAGAAATTTGTTGCAGGCCCGATCCGAGCCAAAACTAATAACGTATCAACGAGCGTAACAGTCTTATCCGAGGTAACGACCCTTCGGAGGCGATAATCACGGAAAAAGGATCACGCATCGATGATCCCGTGGCACAATGGCCAACTACGGCAAACTGGCTGCTCTTCCACTGACATCTGTATTAGCACGATTAGACACACAGAGAGAAAGAGAGAGAGAGAGAGAAAGAGAGAGAGTCGCGCTCGAAAATGAGGGGAGCCGGGAGAAGGAGAGAGGCCCGACCCCATTGTGTACATAAAGATCGCGCGTGAAATGCATCCGAGCGCGCGCGCGCGTTGACATCTTCGAATATGTGACACACTAGTGTTCCTTATAATGCGCTTCGACGACCCGTCCATTATGCATCTCCACTAATGCACATGTCCTGAAAATTATTTCTTTTCGCTCGTGCTTTTTCTTTCTTCCTTTCTCTTAATCGACCTATCTCCTTTCTATCTCTCTCTCTCTCTCTCTCTCGCCCCCCTCCCCCCGCCGGCTGAGCCATGCTGCGCGTAGAAGAACGCGTGCGCGCGCTCCGACACACGCAACAGAAAAAGAGTGAGAGAGAGAGAGAGAGAGAGGGAGAGTCTCTCCGGTCCATTATTCCCCTCTACATGGAGAGTATACATAAAGAGTCATTGTCTGGGCCGGATTAGCTCGACCGAAATCACACGTACATAGAGAGAAGCGACCAGAAGCGTGAGTGAGAGTGCTCGTGCGGCTGTCATTTCGGCGAGTTCACTAATCCGTAAGCAGAGACGGGGAGATCCCGAGTCTTTGTGACGGCGTCAGGAGTCAGACGCACCAAATGCAAAGTCAAGTCAGTCAGTCAGTCAGTCAGTCAGTCAGTCAGTCAGTCAGTCGGCGGTCCTCGTTCAAGGATAATCGACCCTTCCCGATCATCGTCGTCGTCCCCTCGATGCCCCGAGGACACCTTGCCGATGACGTTTGCACACGTGACCACGTAAAGGAAAAATCGGCAGCCGCTTTTCTCGCCGGCTTCCGGTGGTCCGCCCACGGGGACTCGACTACGCCGACTACGCCGTTTTATTTTCGCCAGCTTCCCCGGCCTTCTCGTATTATTATTGCCCCTATAATTGGAGATGCCCTCCCGACAACGGCCTGCCCGTCCTTTCTCATTTTCGTCCACGTACGCGAGGACACGACAAGCCAAACATCAAGTATTTTATGCCCAACAAATGGCCCGAAATTTTTATAGCCGCCCGCGTGATTGATGAGCTGCTGCTGCTGCTGCTGCTGCTGCTTTTCAGCCTCCCTCTCTCTCTCTCTCTCTCTCTCTCTCTCTATCTTCCACCCCACCCGTGCCCCGCACCGAACCCTTATCGGCAAAAGAACCGCGTTCGCCTCCATTGAAGATACCGGCCGATAAATACTTTCAATGTAAAATTCATAATAAATGTTCCTAAATTAAAATGGCGCTCGGCGACATGGACGACGAGGACGTGCCCGGTTGTTGGCGGTTAGGGGGAGCGGGGAGGGGAGGGGTGTGAGGTTGGGGGGGGTCAGGGGTCGAGGTGCGCCGCGCGCATTGAAACAGTGCCCCGAGGAGGTTATTGGCGAAATTTTAACTTCATCAAAAAATTCAAATTTATCACTACGGCTTTTATTCTGACAGAGAGGGGGGGGAGGGGATGTCTTCTAAATAACAGCATCGAAGCTGATTATTTTAATTCGAGGGATTTTTTCACACGCTTAGAGCCGGCTTACCTATACTGCCGCCTATACAAGCTTTTCCTCTCGCTTCCCTCCGGCTTAATTATAATTTTATTCAAACAGCCCATCGACCGGAGCTCCGATCGACGAACCTATTACACGCGAGCCAACTTTTTCTCGATCCTCGATCTTAACGAACCGCCGGCTCTCCTAATTATATCTTTATGAATTTTAAATTAGGTCTGCTGCTGCTGCTGCTGCTATTGCTGCTGCTGTAGTTGTTGTTGTTCTTCTTCTTCTTTTTCTTCTTCTTATTCTTCTTCTTTTTATTATTATTCTTATTCTACGTTTTCCTTCTTACGTATCATTCGGAAAAATTAATAGCAATTATTGAATTTGTATAATTTGCTCGTTCGGTGACTAAAATATGTGTAAAATTATATGGCTTAGGCTCCTAAATAATTAGCTCTCCGCTCGCTCGAAGAATTAATTCCTTAGGGACGTAGGTAGATTTTATTCCCCAGAGATCGGTACACTACTCGGCGTAGAATAAAATTAAACGTATAGAAGCGAAACGTTCACTCGATGTAATAATGCCAGAAAAATATTCCTTCTCAGCTCTCAATTCGATTATAATCCATCATTCGGATTGATTTAGAAGCTCTGACAATGGAGGCATATCAATAGTTGTTGTAACAGAAGAAGAAAAAAAAGAGGAAAAAAAGAAAGAAAAATAGAAAAAGAAATAGAAAAAAATATGTAAGAGAAAAGAAAAGAAAGGAAAGGAAAAAAATTAAAGAAGGAAAGAGAGAAAAGGAAGTGGGAGGTGACTAATACACTTTGGCTATTGCGTAATGTGTTTCCAGGCACAAGAACTTTTTTCTGTCCTTGTAGTTGAAGCCTCGATACGCCTAAGTTTCAGTAACAATCTTCTTTCTGCGAGTACAGAGCGTTGTTAGTTCGTAAAATAAAAGTAGAGCGACAGAGTGCGAGAGGGAGGGAGAAGATAGAGAGGCCAGTCTCGAGGCTTCTCAACTTAGGGGATGATTCAGGGAGCTAAAGAAGGGTGCGATCCTGGTACGTCTATACGGGTCCTTGTCACACACACACGCACACACTCACTCACTCTCTCTCTCTCTCTCTCTCTCTCTCTCTCTCTCTATCTCTATCTCTATCTCTCAGTCTCTCTCGCTGGCTAGCATACTCCGGTTCTCCCTCTTTTTCTGTCACTGGCTCTTTCGTTTCTTTCAATCCCCCTCTTAGTGAGCGTGACTCGATTCCGGGTGCAGGCCCTAACACGGACAGAGCCAGTCAGAGTGAATGAGTGAGTGAGAGACCGAAAGAGAGAGAGAGAGAGAGAGAGAGAAAAGAAAAGCTGGAGCGGGACGGTGGTTCCCTCGTCCTCGTCGGTGGGCTCAGTTTCCAAATTGGATGGCGCGCGACAGGATCCGTTCCCTTTTAGGCGCGCGCGTCTCGCAGTGGTGCCGCTGCTCTACTGAGTAAGGGTTTTCGCGGCCGAGGACGATGTCCATGTATCAGCCGAGTGTCGGACCGTTAAACGCCGCCTTGTTCTGGAGCCTCGCGGCCTTTGGAAAACTCGGCGGCGTCGGGGGCGTCGGCGGCGGTTGCGAGGTCACCTACGAAGGTACGTCACCCCCGTGGCTGGGTCGCTCGGCTGGAGTAGGAGTAAGAGGAGTAGTAGGAGGAGGAGGAGGAGCAGGAGGTAAGAACTACTGAGGAAGGGGTCGGAGGGGAAGAGTAAGAGCCGCGACGACAGTCGGAGCTGGTCGCGCGCGACGGCCAATTCATAAAAGCCAAGAGTCCCACTTCTGCCCGCGTACGCTCTCTCTCTCTCTCTCTCTCTCTCTCTCTGTCAGAGTATTTACGAGTACCGGGGTCCGCGCAGATACAGATACCCAGCATCCATCTATCGGCGTGTGTCCTCTTTTATCCGGGGCCCGAGCAATCAAAGAGACCGACTTTACGGCTGTCCGGTTCGCCCGCTCCCGCCGTCCATATAACCTTTATAACTTTGAAAACCTGACATCTATATAAGAGGCTCGCGGTTATGGCCGAGTCGCAGCGGTGGCCCCGCGGGCCCTAAAACAAGCACCGCGAGATGCCCGGCCGAGAGTCGGTGTATATGCTGCTGCTGCTGCTGCTGTTGCTGCTGTAGCTGCTGTAGCTGCTGCTGGGTTATCCCGCGGTGCGACAACACCGCGCGAGCTCCGCTGGGCGCCTCCTCTCGCCCCTCCCTCGGCCCTCCAGCCCCGACCACCAAGCCCTTCGTACCCCCCACCCACCCACCCCCCCGCCCACCCACCCGCCACTCTTGAATGGTAATCGGCTCGCTAGGCCGTCACCCGGGAGAGCTAACCGTGTCCGGGAACATGCCCACTCGGCATTAAGATGTCGAGCGCAGCTTCGCGCCCTTTTTCCACACACCCCCCCCGCTTCCGATCCCCGAAGCACGAAAAATCCCTTATTTATGGTATCGCGAGGTTAACTAGAAAAGTTCCCGAGCGCTTGCCACCTCTTGGCCACCACCAGCCCGATAACCTCCTACGGTTCTTCCTAACTCCTTCCTTCCGTTATTAAAAGGCTCCGAGGCAGCTAGTTATTTACAGCCCCCGGTGCCGATACTGTCATTATAACTCGCGAAAAGGCCGAGGATAAAAAGGGTCGCGAGTTTTAAAAGGAAATATATCGCTTGGCCTAAGTAAATCCATGCACCGGAGGCTGTATATCATTGAATTTACGATGCGGTTGAGCTTATCCATTTGTAGCCAAAATATTTTCTCCGTAATTTCTAACGCCGTCGTCGGAATATTATTATTTTAATGCTCATTTCCCAGAAAGGATCTTCCTGAATCCGCGCGCGTGCGCCCCCTCCGACCCTTCCTCCCCCTCCTCCTCATCCTCCTCCTCCTCCTCCTCATCCTCCTTCATCTTATTCTCCTCCGCCCCTCGCAATATAATATTAAGCTTGGGAAATAAAAAGTGGACGCTCCGAGCGCGGCATAAAATACGCTGAAGGGGTCACGGAGCGCTGGGACCGCGGTCGGTTATTGGGGGGGGGGCAAGCGGATAGGTAAGAGAGAGAGAGAGAGAGAGAGAAAGTGTGTGCGTGTGTGTGCGTGAGAGAGAGAGAGGGAGAGAGCGGAAGAAAGAGTACCGGGCGATAGGAATAATAATACACAGTGTAAGATGTCACGCCGAATCCGATAAGGAATACCAACTTGTTGGCGGCCTCGAGCTCCCTCAGACGAATAAACAACGACTCCGTGGCGAATGGAATCTTTCCAATATAATCGTAGGAGGTTTCTATTATACGGCCACCTATTTACCACCCGCCCCGCCGCCCTCCACCCGACCCTTCGCTACCACTAATCTACCGGATCAGCCAAGAACATACGCGTTTCCCGACTAATCGCCGCCCGTTCACTGTAATTTACAATATCCCGGCCACCGGTCCTCGTCGGGAACCTCCCCGGCAGCATCGGTCCGCCCTCTGAGCCGAGAACCAAACACATATGTCCGAGATAAGAGTCGTCCCGTTACACAGGACCGCTCGCTTATCTCGCCGATAATTTATCAGAGTCGCATCTCGCGCGGGTCAATTAGAGCCACGCAACAACAGCAGCAGCTGGAGCGACTCCGAGGCCGATAATAACAACTAACCTGGGCTCCGATGTCGCGGACATCCTCCTCCTTTACCCCGTTGTACTTGTACTCTGTCCGGCCTACCCCTTCCCGTCGCTTCCACGACTACCTCCTCGTAGTCCACGCCAGCCCACCCCACCCCCCCGAACGGACCGTAACTCAGCTCGGGCCGCGATGGCGCGCCAATTTTAATTAATATTCGACGGGCCTCGAGCCGTTTAATTAGCCCGGCTCGCATTCCGCGGCGTAATATCACAATAATAACGCAACCGATGCCGGCGCGGCTCCCAGTGCCGCTGCCCGCAGCTCGAAAACGTCCTCACGCTTCAGCGATATCAAAGAAACTCGCGCCCCGTCTATGGTTATGCGACCGACCGGGTTATCCCCCATCGGCCCCGAACTCGCCGGCCTCCGACCTCCGGCAATCGTACCTACCGATCATCCTCGTCTCGCTCACCCGCGGTAATAATTGCTCCGGAGACGGCCACCGGACCGCGTAGCCGCTCACTCGCTCGTTGCGCGCGTATTATTCGCGCGTACATCGTCCTCGGCTTCTTTGGCGTCGGTGCCTTTTATTATTTCGCAATTATTCACTCGCTTCCTCTACTCCTTTTAGCTTTGTCACTTTATGCGCGCGCCGTGCCCCCCCCCCCCCCCCATTTCCGACCCCCGAACCCCGCCGACCCTCCCCCCGCTGCCCCGTCGGCGGCCTGCCGAGCCGTGTCCCTTACGTCGCATCCTCCCCCCGCCGCCGCCGACGCACGGCCACGGAACCACCCGCTGCCTCGTTTCTCGGTCTCGTTCGTACGGAGGCGGCCAGCGCACATCCTCCTCCGGACATTATTTATTTAAGCGTGTTTATTATCGGAGCCAGCCAAGGTAAATACGCGGTAGCCACGTATTTATTAGCGAGATAAAGCCCCGGGACTCGCTCCCGCTCCTTATTGCCGCGTTATTCCTTTTCGGCCGTTCGTCCAATTATCCGCGCTGCACGCACACACGCGCGCGCGCGCGCGCGCACGCGGTCTGGTCGGGAATGGAGCGGGTCGGGTGGATGACGACGATGAGGACGCGAGGGGTGGTGGGGTTGGGGGCGGGGGGGGGTCAAAGCTCGAATAAACTACGGAATAACGAAGAAGGGCCGAGTCGGGTTTGGTGGGGCGTAGGAGGCGCTGGCGGCGCTCCGGCGGCGGCGCGGAGTCTCCGACGCTCGGGACCAACAGTTAAAATGACGAGCCGAAAAAAATGATAATGTAATAAGCTACGGCCGGGGCTCACGCGCGTACCCGCGCACGCACGCGCGCACTCGGCAAAGTGACGCGAGAACGAGGAAAGGCCCCGCCGCGCGTATTTATCTTTCTTGTCCGTTCTTTTTCACCCTCTTCCCTGTCCCCGATAATCCCAGTCGGCTCACCGGGAGAGTCAGACTCGCCTGGTGGATAGGATCGCCGACTGGCCTCTCGCCTGGAGAGCGCGACCTTGTTCCGTGCCTGAAACACAGGGCGCCGGTTGGGTGGTGGTGGTGGTGGTGGTGGCGGGGGAGGGGCGATGGGGGGTTGGACGGAACACATCCACCGTGGCAGTAGACGTTGCTCGGGTCAGCCGACCACGCCGGGCCCCCCTCCCTCCCCCCCTCGCCAAGCGGGGCAGATGTTTATGCTTTGATTTTTACAGTAAAGAGCGAGCGGCCGGCTCGTCGACATCGACGCGCGCGAAAGACGCCCGCAGTCCCGGTGTCTGCCGAGGCAGCGAGAGGCGTCTTTATAGCGCCGGCGAGTAAGATATTGCCGAGCCCTCGACGTGTTTATGAATATTGGCACGGCCGCTGCCGCCGCGTATAATGCTCCGCGGACGTGGCTGGCGGGGGATGCGTGGAGGGACGAAGGACGGGCCCCGGCCGAGCGAGAGGCGGAGGCGCTCCACGGTCCCAGTGGCGGGGAAGGGGCTCGGGGATCGGACGGGCAGGAGGCACGCATAATACAGCCTTGCGAGAGAGGTGGCGACCGAGCGGTGGGGTTGGGGGCGGTGGCGGTATTGGCGGGTGGGTGGCTGGTTGAGAGTTAGGGGGTGGTGGTGGTGGTGGTGGTGGTGATGGTGGTGGTGATGGTGGTGGTGGTTGAGGAGGAGGACCCGAGAGCGGAGCGATGATATATAAGGGATTTGTCTCGACGCGGCAGCGCGTCATACGTCACGTCGCGAATATTAACCCGTGATACGGGCCATTCATTCACTTAATTACGAGGAGCCGTGATTTAAGGCTGGCGACCGAGTCCAGGGCTATGACGCTCCCCCCACCAGCACCCGCACCTCCTCCACCAGTGAGAGCAAAGGGGCCGAGCAAAGGATCGGCTGCTGCTGCTGCTGCGGCGGCGGCGGCGGGGCTTGGCGGTGGGGCTGGTGGGTGAGGAGGAGGGGGTGGGTGGGGGGGAGCGCGGTTGCGCCACCGTTCAGCCGCGAAGGACCCGCCGTCGGCTCCCGAGGGGATGACTCCGGAGCGCGGCCCGGAAAAGCCCTTTGGAATTCCTATATGAAGAAGCTCGGCGGACGCGCTCACGCGCTTTGCTGCACATTGGCCAAAGGAAAGATTGGCCTCGCTTTTTATCGTCGGAGGTTCGTCGCAAGCGAGTCGAGCCATCGGTCCGACTCTTTGATACCGTCCCTTCCTCCTCCTCCTCCTCCTCCTCCCCCCCTCGTCTCCCTGTCCCTCCTCCTCCGTTGTACATACGTACGCCGACACACCGACACGACGATGATGACGAGGACGAGGACGAGGACGAGGACGAGAGGGAATGAGCGTTGCGAGTCAAAGTGTCCGGGCGAACGCGCGGTATCGCGCTATTAGGACGATAACAAGCCCTCCGTGTTTATACGGCTGCCTCTCTCTCTCTCTCTCTCTCTCTCTCTCTCTCTGCTCTCCTCTACTCTCGTCTACGGTCCTTCGGACACCGCGCTAACGAAACAATCGCGTTCACATTTTTCCGAGTGGTCTTCCGCGCCATCGAACGCCCTCCCGGGTCCCCGGTCCAAGCCGTTGGAGAGCTCCAAGCTCTTTGTACAGAAAAAAAAAAAAAAAAAAAAAAAAGAAAGAAAGAAAATAAAAGAAGCCGAGCGACGTTTACCTAATTATTACGTCTATCGCAGAGCAGAGGTAAATTCTTATTCGGACGTATAAACGCATGGCTATTTTAGGAAATGTAAATTTAACCATTACTGGGCACGTTCGCCGGAGCCTTGCAAATCCAATTGTCACTTACAGTGTCAAAAGCCGGGTCTCGGCTACAGGGCCGCTGTTGGCCGGCTGGCCGCTCGGCTTATTGGTGGTAATTCGGTGGTGGGCGCGGGGACGATAGCGGGACGAGGCGGGGAGAGGTAGATGGTAGATACATTAGCCGAACCGCATAATAAGCTCTAGCGGTCATAAATAGAGCCTGGTTATAAGAAATATTTTATTAGCCTTCGGGTTTCGCACTGGATACCGGGCACCGGGGCTCCGGCTCGAGGCTCCCTGTAAAATTACTTTAATCCATAACTCCGAGGCGTTATTACGATACCCCGGCTGATCCATTTCATCGGCGGAGGGCCGAGGAGTTTTTCTTTTCTGTTTTGTGTGTTTTTGGGACGAGGTGAAGTTGACTTTGGCTTTGGAAATAAATCTAAATTTGATCGATTCCGACTTGGACTCGTGTGCAGCATCCGACACTCGCTCCAATGCACCCGGAGGCTCCTCGTCAATAATAAAGATGCCAATAACCGACCGAAATTCGTATTCGTATTCGTATTCGTACTCGTATTCGTATTCGTATTCGTATGAGGAGGCCAGAGTAAGATTGTGTCGGTGAGCTCGCGAAGCCGGCAATAAAACTAAGATGGATGAAATGTGCTTTTGATGCTCGCGTAAAGAAGAATAACAACCGATAATATCAATTAAATTAAAGGATTGTCGCTCTTGGCGCTGCGGATCGACGGCTGATCGTGAAAATCAATATCAATATCCGGGGGCCATCGATAAATCTCCTCTTCCCTCCCTCCCTCCCTGCCTCCCCCGCTAGGTGGCTGGATCATTGGCTGGGCTCGCATTTTTCCTTATTAGGTAGCAGGTGATCTGCGGTCTCTCTCTCTCTCTCTCTCTCTCTCTCTCTCTCTCCTCTCTCCCGTTTTTCTTCGTTTTTATGAGAACGGCTCTTCGTTTCCCTCCACGCATTTACCTCTCGAGTGCATCGGCGCGGAGCTGTAAATGCGAATTAAGCCGTGGCAGGGGGGGGAGGAGTGGTTGAGTAGGTCGCTTCCAGCTAAAAAGTATGTAGAGGATAAAATAAGGAAAAGACGGAAGCAGGCGCGCGCGCCGTCGTAAATCGTCTGCGGTGGCGGAAGATCCTCGAGGATGTCGAAGAGGATATCGAGGAGCGCAGCCTCTGACGAGATGAACGAACGCTCAGGGCCAACGAGATGGGAAATTAAATAGAGAAATAGATCCCCTACCCGGTAGGGAAGGGGGGGGGCTCGACTCAGCGCTGCTCCGGTATGCATGAAAGGATCTCCCGCGCTCCTTTGCCCAACGAAACTAAGGGTATAGTCCTTATACTTAGCTGTCGTCGCTCCTCCTCCTCCTCCTCCTCCACCTCCTCTTCCTCCTACTCCAGTTGCCGTTCCGCAGCTATCCACGTCCTTACGTCCTTAACTGCCGAACTTGTGCCCCTATGGCGGCGACGACGGCGGCTGACTTAACAACCAAGCATCTTGTTTTCATGGCCCTATCCCTTCTCTCCTCCTTTACTACTCGTCGAGGACTAAGCCCTGGGATCCTCGGCCTCTCCCGAGAACCTCCTTCCCCTCCCCCTCCTACTCCTACTCCTATTTCTACTCCTACTCCTCCTCCTCCTCCTCCTCCTCCTCCTCCACCCGGATTTCCACTAATTTTCCAAATTATTATATTATTTCACGATATTAAGCGGTCCGGGTGCCGGCGCTTCCCTCCTCGGCAGCACATTCATCGCCTCTTATTACTTACTCCGCTAGCTCCTCGCTCGGAGGCTCCTTAAAGGACCTTCGCAGCCCCGCCACTTAGACTCCGCCGAATTCCTATGATCGGCGAGAGAACGAAGAAACTCGCTTCGTCGTCGTCCGCCCTACCGTCTCAGCCGGGCCCCTCCCTCTAATGCGCACTGAATCTTTTATCCTGTCAAGCGGATCCTAATTGAATTTCAATGCAAATTAAATCGACCCTCTCCTTTTTTCTCTTTTTTTTTTTTTTTTTTTTTTTTTTCTTCGGCTACAAATTTTTCGTCCTCCCTCAAACTTCCCCGGTCCTTATAAATTAATCTCAGTCGCGAAGACAATGGACGGACCGCGGGCTCGTTCCTTTCCCAGGGCTAGGCGTCCGCGTTGACGATCGGCGCCCGAGGCCCTCGGCGTCATCAATGAAAATCCAACCTCCAATGCCAACGGCGATCTAGGCGCGCGTGACCGAAATTCCGTCTACGTCGATCCCGCTCGCGCGTCCCCGTCCCGTCCCCGTCCCCGTCCCCGTCCCCTTATACGGGGCCATAAAATTTAAGCCGCAGAGCCGGCCCCGGGGGGCGATTACGTATAAATCGCGGCTTATAATAAGCTCGATAATTGATAAGAACGCGCGCCTCTATTGTTTTCCCTGGCTTAACTTATTAATACAACGTTCGTTTTGGCCGTCGTTACGGTCGTGCCACCCTCGCGACGATTATACGCCCGGCAACTCGACGCAGCGCTTATAATCCCCCGCGGGCATCGAAGGCTTGGATCCCTCCACCCCCCATCGCCCCCACCGCCCCTACCGCCCCTCCCTCACCACCGGGACGCACTCGGCATTGCCCAATTTTCCGGGAAATCTCGCCGGGGCCACGTAAGAACGCGCGCAAATCGGCCTCGTTACGAACCAATATTATACGCCAATATACGCACACGCACAGAGATAAAGATATAGAGAGGGGGATAGAGAGAGAGAGAGGGAGAGAAATCAGCGTGCGTGTACGTGCACGAAGCGCTGTAGCAGCAGTCTCAAAGAGAGTATTCAACCCAACGATATTTTACGGCCTCGGACCCTCGCGCGCCACAAAAAAAGGGCCTTTTTTATGAAGTAAAGTGCGTTTCTTTCTTTCAAGGATATCTAATTATCGAAACGTCAAGAAAAATTACATTCTCCCGCTCGTCCCAATGCCATATGCTTTCTCGAAAAAAGACAACTCTGTTGCACATACGTGCGCGGGCGCGCGAGTATATATCCGTCGGTAGGCACTGTACAATACAAGCCAAGCCCAACGAAATATATTGATTTAAAAAGAAAGTTTTTTTAATTCCTAACATTATTGGCCAATATCGAGCCTTTATCCACATTAACTTACCTTCGTCACTATTACTTTATTATCATTATCATTGTCGTCGTTGTCGTTGTCGTTGCTGTTGCTGTTGCTGTCGTTGTCGTTGTCGTTGTCGTTGTTGTTGCCGTAGTTGTTTTCATGGGTTGGATGTAGAATGGGGCCGACATGGAAAAGCTCTCTGGCCTCGCACACGTTGAAATCTCGGATCGTCGGAGTAGTTAATTAGTAGCCGCCGAGAGTAACGCGAATTTTAATAAACATATGGCGTAATTCATTTTATAATCGGAAAAGTAAAGCCATGTCGTGTCTTATTGCAAAGAATGATTGTAACGAGTGCGCTGCCGCTACTAGACATGCTGGTTACCTACGAGGCATGAATCCGAATCAAGAATCGCCGAAATCATTTCCGACCAATGCGGAGCGTCAGGTGATGCTGTAAGAACGCGTCAAGCCTCTCTCGTTGAGCCCGCGCTCCAGCGGTCGGGCAATGCTTACTTTATTGTCCCCGCGTATCACGTCCGCTTGAGTTGAAGGTTATTGGGGTTTCACGCAGAGCATCCCCGGGAACATTGGATTTATATAAAATTAATATATACATATATGTATATAGATATGAAATGATCTGTGCCGAGGACAAAAGCAATCAACATTGGCCAAAGAGGATTTTGTTATAATAATAAAATAATAAGTGCGGGGGTGGCGGTGTTATTAATTATTCAATTTGTGGAGGAAAGTTTGACGGCTAATTTTATTTTAGATTAGTTTCGCCTAATGGCCTGTAAAGTTTAGGATTGCCATGAAAGTTCCATGCCATGAAAATAAATACGGCAGCGGGCGTACTTTAAAAAGCGTTTTGGCATTAAGCGTCGTTCGGCGGGGGGAGGGGGGGAACGGATTTGGTTTCCTCGACAAACTAACGAATCAATTCGAGTGCTCGGGTCGACTGGCAGCGTTGAGGAGGCAGGGCGGGGAGGGGGTGAGGGGCTTATCGGTCGTAGACGAGTTGACGTAATGATAGCGGCAGCAGTAGGAGCAGTAGGAGCAGTAGGAGCAGTAGGAGCAGTAGGAGAATGGACGGTCATTAGCCGGGCGTTTAGCCAGGAGCGAGTGTACAAGGCCGTTAAAAGCGAGGAAAGCGAGTGTCAGAGGGCGTAACGATTAAAAGTAGCGGAAAAGTGGGAGGACGCGCGCCATAAGTCAGGCAATCGGAAGACGACAGTTGTGGTTAAATGCCTGACGCTTAAATGTCCGACAGCCGTCGGTGCGTGCGAAGGGACCGAGGAGACGAGCTTTGCCCGTCGTTACCGAATCCTCCCAGTCCCCCCCCCCAGCCACCCAGCCACCCAGTCACCCAGTCACCCTGACTACTTGGCTGCCTGGCTGCGCGGAGACTGTTGGCGTTGGGTGCGCGCGCGCGCGCGCGCACCGGCAACTCTTTCGCCCGCGTAGGATTTTCTCTCCCCCAAGTGCGTACCGACCGACCTTGCCCCCGCTGGTTATTTAATTAAAACCGGATTATATGAAAGTTTCGCCTACCAGCCCGTCCACAGGCCCGACCCGCCAGCCCCGCTACCTTCGCCCAGTACGTGATGATACTCTCCGTATCAAACTCTTAGCCGCCCCCCACCCGCCCCCCGCTCCGTGGCGGCTGGCTCGCGCGTCTCGTCAGAGGCCGGAGTCCCTAAATTTCCTCGCCGATTGCGCTCTCTTATCGTAATCGGGCCGGCACCCGAGGATTAACCCGAATCATCGGACTTTAAGGCGACTCACGGCCCGATAACGCACCTTGTGGCTTAATTCCGGCAACCCGACCCCACCCCCCCATAAGCGGCCGCGCCCTTATATCCGCCGAGTATCTATTTTACGTATAAAGACTGGCAAATGAAGAGGCGAGAAAATTGGACGCGGGGATCCTCCGTGCTCTCGAATGATTTACGGCCTAAGATGCCTACGAGGTAAGACCGTGTCGCAATCCATAACGGCGCCCATTCACGACGATCGCGGCCAACTGCTTACACAGCCACAATAATAACAAGCACATAAAATACTTGTCTCGGGCGACTTCTTCTTCTTCTTCGTCTTCTCCTTCTTCTCCTTCTTCTTCTTCTTCTTCTCCTTCTTCTTCTTCTTCTTCTGCTTCTTCTTCCTCTTTCACCGCTTATAACTTTTGTTCTCTTTCGGTTAATTATGCATCATTACCACTGACTGATAACAACACCATCCTCTGAAGGAATTTATTATCCGACTGGAGATATAATTGCCCTGCAATGTTTCCAAAAACGACGCTTCTTTTCTTTCCTTTTTTTTTTATTTTTTTTTTATTTTTTATTATTATTATTATTAATAATAATAATAAGCTCCTCAGTCGGCCAGTAGTAAAGAAAGAAAAAAAAAAGCGTTAAGAAGTATTAGAACGCCTGGATTTTTAAGAGCCGCGATGGAGGAGGGGGAGGAGAAGTAGGAGAAGGGATTGCTTTCTCACCGGGAGCGAAGGTCCGAGTCAGATTTGAAATATCGCGGGTCGTTCGAGCTACACGAACAGTCATCAGGGTTACAAAGTCCAAAGCTCGCGACTCCTGCTGCAAACTAAATATAACGAGATTCAGATTCGACAACAATGATTAATTCCCAACGTCCTCTCGTGACCTAAGACAATCATCGTCGTCCGATCGGATATTGGATGCGTCTCAGCCCATCCGGTCATCTGAGCAGGAGCATTTCTGCTCTTGAATTACCTGGCTTAGCCGGCGAAGAACAAACTTCTCCTTCCGTACGAAGGCTTTTTACATTTGGAATTTCACTTTATCGGTACGGACTTCTCCTGCTTAAGGGGGAATGTCAAGTAAACTATATGAGCCCTTGATGTCGATCCATCCTTCGAGGTCTCGATAAAATCCTTAAAGGGAATCAATTAAAAATCATTACGTAAGGCAACGAATTGAAGGAAAGAAAAATTAATAAAATAAGGAGATCACGAGCCACTGTATTTCTTCTTGTAATAGTAAGCTGTTAAGATTTTAAAATCCCCTGGGAATGCGAGGACGGAATGGATGGAGATGGGCTTGTAAATCGAACATCTTCTTACCGACGTAATTATTATTATTCTTATTATTATTATATATGTGATATCTATATATGGCCCGTCGTTGCCTAAAACGAAAGCGAACCGTCCGTGCGAGCATGTGTAAAACAAATATATAAAAGCGGGGAGTAAGAGATGGGAATTCCCTGTTAGTTAAAGGGCAAAAAGAATTGGCCGGGAGTATGGGAGGGGACGGGGAGGGGAGAGAGACGAGTGTTTTATATTTAGGGCTGGCCGCTGGCACGAGTAAGAACGATGATCGCGATGATAATAATAATAATAATAATAATAATAACAATAACAATAATAATAATAAATCTTGTAATCAGGATTGAGTGGGAGGGGTATTATTGTACGTCGGAGGCGCGAGATTAAAATTATGAAAAGGCCAGGGCTTGATTTGTATGTATTGTTTTGCAGCAAAACAGTCGATTATATTGCGTGCGCAAACATTAACGGCACTCGTGTGCTTTCGATTGGCCGGTAATCCGCAAAAAACACAACATCTCACGAGCTCGTCGAGCCGATACAGATAAAAAACGTTATCTCGAGCAGCGAAGGATATACGAGTGTCGGTCGGGAATGAGAAGCGAACGAAAAAGAAGAAACAAAAAAACTAAAATAAGAGAGAGAGATGAGAGAGAGAGAGAGAGAGAAGAAAGGAGAGCGAAGCACGAGTCGGTCGTCAATATTAGAGTTAATTGCTTTATTCGGATTAAAGTCTGGACATAAATATCGCCGGGGGCGCGGGTAATTGCCGAAAGTCCATCTCGCGGCTCCGTGGTTCCCTCCCGCCCTCCCACCCGTTCGACCCACGCCTACGTTACTGTTCCACGCCCCCGCCGCCACCGACTACCACCACCTATGCCTTCGACTTGGATATACGGGGCCTTAAGTCTAACTCGCGTCCCGCCCACCCCAATAACCCTCCCCTGTCCCCTTATGCCTTACCCATCACGTTTTTCCATTTTCATAAACAGCCGGGATCGAGGCCGGGATCGAGAGAAACGTCCGCAGTGGGCGTAGGGCGTCGGGTGGGGGAGGGCGGTGGGCGGTGGGGAGTAGATACTACCGAGTCTCGGGCGTTGACGCACCGACCTGCCCAGCCATGAAATAATAATCGTTGCAACGGGGGAAATTAATTAAGGCTCCGTCGATCACAAAGGGAAAAGTGTTGATAGGGCGAAGGGTTAGATAGAGGGAGAGGAAGAGGGAGGAGAGGAGTCGAGGCTCGGTAGCGACGGTAGCGTCGCGATCGGAGGCTCGTCGATTGCCGATTCTCGAGGCGGCCACTGCTCGCCGCACCCCACCCACCCCTGTCCATCGCATCCCTTTACGCAATCCTGCCACCCACACCTTCATGTTCTCTATTAAATCAAAGGGCTATTCAGAGGTCGAGGGCTGCGCCAGGAATCCAAATCCAAAGCCAGCCAGCCAGCCCCTATTCCGCATCAGAGTGCATTCGTCGGTCCCGCGCTTACGTCACTTTTAAAATATCCCCCGGCCCTCTCCTCCTCCTCCCCCCTCAACCCATCCCCCCATTGTGGTTATTGGCGGTTCGTGGCGATAGTAAGGTCCCCTTGGAATGTGATATTTTCTGATCTCTGATATCGGGATCGGCTAATTGGCCCGCGACCTTACTTCTCCCGTTCTCGATCTCCATCCGCTTACCGGCCCAGCATCTCCTTGGATCGGGTAGACGAGTCATCGTTATAAACAGTCGGTCATTGTGAGGCTATTGGGGTAGCGCGTAGTAGGCAGGCGTTAATAGCAGTAAAAAGTAGTAGGACGCAGACCATCATCGTTGGGGAAGTGTATTGTTTCGGCGTTATCGGGGTCGCGTGGGCTGCACCCAGGCGCGACATGGAGTACCCGGCCTCCCGACCCGACCCCCATTTCGCCCGACCTCGCGACGAATTACGAAAGCAGAGGGCAAGGCGACGCTACCCGGGGCCGGCTTATCGGGGCCGTTATATCGGCCGGAGTAGCTCTTTAAGTATCGAGATACCCCGCAGCTCGCTCCTCTTTTTTAATTAAAAGGCGCTCGCGGGATGTAAGGGGGAGGACAAAGACGCTAAGGGCGGTGAGGATGCGGAGGGGCATACGGGGCGACGGTATTAGCCGTCGGTCTATCTCCGTCTCGCGAGAAAAGCCCGAGTAAGAGCGACGGGGCTTTCTTCCGCCATTTCTTCTCGTGCCGCTACTTTTTCCTTACTTTCTTTTCACGGGGCTTTTCCAGGGCGCGACGACATTGCCCCGGCAATGTCTAGGAAGGGCGCCGACCCTATAAATGATAGGGCCGTTACGGTCCTCGTGGCGCAGATAGCCGCGAAACTGCGTCCGCTCTCGGTCCAGGGAGGAGGGCTAAGATAAAAAAAAAGATAAAGAGCTCGGTAGTTGTGGGTCGGGGGAGGGGGGGGTTAGTGGAAGGGTGGGGGTGGGGGGGTCTTAACCACCTGCTCGGTCTTGGATGCCGGCATCGGTCTCTGCTACTACCTACCCCCGTATCCCCTTTATCTATCAGTCCGTCTCTCTCTCTCTCTCTCTCTCTCTCTCGCTCACTCACTCTTTAATTGTGCGAATAAACGAGTGAGCCGGGAGAAAAGAAATAGCAGCCTCTAACCGTAAACGGCCACTCTGATTCTTATTATTGGGGGATTACTTACTGCCTAGCCTCGACGTTAGATCCATATAATTCTCTGCAAAAGCATGAAATAAAACGGCGCGAGGGAGGAGGAGCGACGCGGCTTTATCAATGCGCTTGACGTTTTTTCCCATTTATATTTATACATTAATATACATAAAAACACACACATATATACATATATATATATATATACATTCGTATACTGGATGATTTTCTTATTAGAGGCATTGGCTATCCTTGTTGGGGAGGGGGTTTATCGTCGAGGCAGCAGAGGAGTTCCTCGGGGCAATTTCCTGGATACCGCGCATCGACAGAGAAGAGAAAGTCAGAGAGAATGAGGGCAGACCGTCCTTTTTCTTCCTTCCTTCCATTCTTCCTTCCTCCCTCCCTCCCTTCCTTCCTTCCTTCCTTCCTTCTTCCTTCGTTCCTTCCTCCTTTCCTCGTTTTGCTCCTTTCGTCGTTCCTTTTTTCTGCTCGCGCGATCCTCGGCTCTCGGGCTGCAAGGCAGGCCAAAGGGAATATCGAGTTGAGCGGGTGCGCGGGTGCGCGGGTGCGCGTGCTCACATAAATTTGCGAGGGCACTTAATTGAAAGGGGAAAGAATAGTCGTAGAAAGAAAGCGAGTTAGAGTCGGGTTGGGGGGGGGGTGGCGTCGAGGGGGCGGTCGAGCCAGGTCCCTTAGTCCCGGACGGACTGCTCCCAAGGCTTCTCTCGAGGCATCTCTCGAGGCTGCTTCTACGCAGCGAGGACAAAGAAGCTCCCCCCGCTAGTCGGATAAAGGTGGCCGGGCCGCGTCGTGCGTGCCGCGCGGAAGAAGACGCGGATATGTTAAACGGCTCGGGAATGCCGACCGGCATTCGACAAATAAACGAAGTCGAGCCCAAGAGGATACCGGCCCTCTGTGCCCTTTGCCGTCCACCCTCCCTCCATCCCTCCCCCTCCCTCTCTCTCTCTCTCTCTCTCTCTCTCTCTCTCTGTACCCTTGCCTCTCGGACTCTTTTTTACGATTTCGTCTTTCGTTCTACGGTTCTGTTCTCGACCCGCACGACCAACGCCACCGCCTCCTCAACCCCCCTCACCCCCCTCACGGTCCTTCATCGCCGTTCCGCCGCCCGATGGCGAGAAGTATTTTAGGAAGACGTTCCGACTACGCGGATACTAACGCCATCGACACGTTTGCCCCGAGAGTCGACCCCGACGGTCCCGAGGAGCGTCGTTGTTGTTCCGCCTTCCTGGTCCTCCGTCAAATCGATAGGCGTTGCCGCTAAAGCTCCGGGCCCCACTGACGAACCGAATCGAATCTTTTATCGGCCCAACTCTGCCTTACCGTAAATTATGCGCGCATCCGATAAATATAATTATTGTTTAACAAAAATGCAGGGACATTAAAAAATTAATTCCCCGTTGCTGATCCCGGCGAAATGCGAAGCAGAAATGTCCCGGTGCGACGTGGGGAGGGAAGTTATTCCCGATGTCCCCATAAAGATTTAATCGTCGTTAATTTATAAGCAATAATAATCCTGCCCGAAATAATGAATAATATCGCGAATACCGACTAGTTTCCGTGGGCTGGGAATAATAAAGCAAAAATAGATGATTGATGGCCGCATGCATACATATATATATATATATACATCCCTGCCTCCCGGTATTAATGCTTTAATTAATTTTTTACACTTTAATTATTCGTTATTATAAGTTTACGTGAGAGCTTTTACTGCTCTACGTAAACTCCTTCGTATTACAAAACGTTATCTCCCTCTTTTTCACAATAATTATCCGAATAATAGAAAATAACGGGAACAGAAGGGAAAAAATATTACGAAACAACGTGGTGCGGGTATTTTTTTTTTTTTTCCCTCCATGAAGGATATTGATTAAGTAATATTGAAAAGTAGCGATTGTATCCGTTACGTAGGTACGTACGTTTTATCTCCAATTTTCGAGTTATAGCCGTGTGAAAAAGGTTATTAAATCATGTCCATTTGTATGTATTGGATACGTCGTAGCCAAGGCTGAGCCTGCGCCATAAAATGATCTGTATAATACGCGTGTCGAAACCTCCTACTAAATCTCCGTTTCCTTTAAAAAAAAATAAAAAAAAAACTATCGTCTAAAAGTCTCCAGAATCAATAATGACGTTCTCCCCCCCTCTCTCTCTCTCTCTCTCACGCACACACGCACATACGCACACGCACACACAGAGAAGCGCAGAGGCATACGCATACTGTTCTGTAACGTTTTCATCATTAATATGGATCGAAGAGAGGAGCTCGTTAAAGGGACTCGAAGCAGTTTTAACAATAAAAGCATCGGAGAGAGTGTTGTGGGTGTGCGTATGTATGAATGTTTACGTAAAGTGAGGATTTGAAAGGAATTATTTGTATTGTGTGGATAAAAGGGAGAATGGGATGGAAGAATGACATTTTAAAGAATCCGGTAAATTTGTACGGGGTATAAAAATAAAAAGCCAGTAGATTATGAAGGAGGGAGGATAAGTTATCGAGGTGTGAAGGAACATTAAATCAGGCCAGTCGACGGGACAGAGACGACGATCCCGAGTCCTCGAGTCTCAAGGCCCTCAATCACCCGGGGTATAAGGGAAAAAAAAAAAAAAAAAAAAATCATAATTACCACCAAGTGTTGAAAATGGGAAAGCGTCAAGAGCTTGTAAGGAAGTTTACGTTGGTATGGGGCGTCCCGGGACAGGCCGGAGGCTCCCACAACCGACGTGGATAAATCCAAGTCCTGGCAAGGGGAAGAAGAGCGGGGGAGGTGCGGAGACTCTCCGCACCGGCCGCTTGTAAAAATAGTCATTGAGACCTCCGACCGCGGAGGGGGGTGGGGCTAAGAGGATAATGTCCGTACGTTTCCGGTGTTTTGTACCACCCGGCGGTCCGTCTTCTCCCACAACGTCGTCGAATGAGTGCGCCTGCGTGTGTGTGTGTGTGTGCGAGTGTAAGAGACTGAGAGAGAGAGAGAGAGAGAGAGAGAGAGACTCGCGCGACTCTTTTTCCTTGGAAAAGCAAAGCGTCCGGTACGTACTCTTCCTCCCGCTCTCGCCTACCATGAAAAGGATACTGCACGGACTGTTTATCGCATCTCGAGCGTTTTGTTGTCTATTCTGTCGAGCCCCCTCCCCCGACATGTGTTTTCAAAATAAACTTGAGAAAATTAATGCCTCCCTATGGCGCAGTGACGGGCAAGCGCGGCGAATAATGAAAAGTCCCCGCAATTGCTCGGTCACCCATCAATTACGAGACAATTACGTGACAATTACGAGACGAATGATTACGCGTAGGAGAGCAGCCTTACGCAGCTCTCAGGTCTGGACCAGCCGAGAATTATGTAGCTAATGAAACGGATGCTTGGTCGGTTTTAGGAAAGAAAAAGTTCTCGGCCGACCCGACCTGCTGTCCCGTGTGCGGTGTTACGGTCCGGCCCCAGGAGCTCGAGCAGCACTTCCTCCAGGAGCTCGACCGGCTCTTCAAACTCTCCTCGGCGTCCTCGCGGCCGAGGCCCTCGAGATCCGGCCTTCCGGCCAGCGCACCCGAACACGGCCACGGGCAGCTTCTGCACACGCCCTCGGCTGCCGACGGGACGCCCATCGGTCGCTGGGAGACCTACAAGCGGATCAAGGCCAACAGACAAGTGAGTCGAATCGACGTGTCGTCGTCGCTCTATATTCTATTGTCCTCGTATTGGCTCCTTTGTCGACCCAAGTCCCGTTTGCCGGCACCAGGAACAACGAGCCGCGATACCACCGATTTTAGTTACGCCCTCCTCCTCATCCTCCCCTCCCCCGCCGCGATCACCACGACGTAACGTTATACGAGCCCGATATCGATTGAAAGTCATTCGATAGGGTTCCCGGGTAGCTCCCGTCGGCACTCGGCTATTCACTTCCATTCCCTACATGTCTCCCCAACCCCCAACCCCGCCCGCCCCCTACCATCCACCACCCGGCCCCGTCCCTCCAACGGAGCTCCCGGCGATTAGAAGCTTCGCCACCTTGAGGAGGGATCGGGAAGGGGCAGCCCCGTGGGCTCCTAATCTCTTGTGGATATCAATGGGAAGGCGAGGAGCTGAATTTTTTATGGGTTCGCAGGCGCGCATTCGCATTAAGAACCGGAAGAGGAAAGCGGACGAGCCCGCGTGTCCGGTGTGCAACGAGCGGCTCTCGGGTAGTCCGGAGGAGCTCAACCAGCACGTTGAACGCTGCCTGAACAAGCACAACGGCAACCCCGACAGACAGAATGTTCACCTCGACGACGAGGAGGTCGACGTCGAGGGCGACGCGGAGACCTTCGAGGAGTACGAGTGGGCCGGCCAGCGAAGAGTCCGCGCCTCGTCGATGCTCCTCGGCGGATTTTCCGGTAAGTTTGCCTAGGCGATAAGAGCCGCAGCCTCACCAAGGCTTGCATTGTCTTTATTATTGTCGATGGTCAACTTGAGAAACGATTTTAGCCGCAGGTCTGGCGACGTCCTCGAGCAACCGGGGCGGAGCTAACGGGGCGAGGAGCACCGAAGCTGCCCAGGACGAGGACGACGTGGACCTCGTGGTCGACGGGGACGAGAGCGCGCAGTTCGGGCCGAGCCAGTACACGGAGGCGGACGTGGTGACGCCGCGCCTCGAAGGTACCGCCCGGGAGCAAAAGGAGCGCGAGGCTCTCCGGGAGGCGGTCATTTCCCCCAACGGATCCCAGCAATCCCAGCTCGAGGTGAAGACCGAGCCCTCGACCAGCCCGGGCTCGGCCTCTCAGCTCCAGCAGCAGCTCGACAACGAGGAGACGACGGCCTCCTCGACCTCGCCGCCCTCGATGCTCGAGGCCAAAACCGAGCCCGAGACGCCCCTCGTAGAGGCCCTTCGCGGCCGAATCCGGGAGCTCGAGGCAGAGACGCGGGGCCAGGCCTTCAAGTGTCTCATCTGCATGGTCAGTACAGCTCCTTCCCCCCCCCCTTCGTCTTAAATAAATTTAACATTACGCATATGGCGTTCGGCAGATTATTGGGGAACTCGCGCGAATCGCTCCGTTATCAGATATTATTGATTCCAGTAGTTAATTAGTGTAGTCGGGGATCAGCGATTACGGCACCCATGGCTCTGGTTCGCCATGGTTTTTTCACGCCCCGCATACGTTGCAACTCGTTGGCACGAGATTTATTCGTTAATTGCGCGAGCTTGGCTCGTTGGCAGGACACGTTGAGTTGAGTTGAGACTCTTTTTTTACGCGGGATCGCCGATAACGTATCCCTTCGCCGGTACCGACTACGCGCCCGTGCTACGCGCCTCTTTGTCCCTCATGAGCGCCGGGACGAGTTCGTTATTCGCGTAAATGCGAAATTTATATGGGAAAGCCACGGGGTCGGTGGGGACATCAGCTGGAAGCAACCCCGTCGTAATCGAGATTTAACGGACGGTGTCTCTTTTAATTGGCGAGGGGGGCGGGGTGCGTGGCCGTCCGTCGTGATTATTGCGCTTTTACGGACTAGTAAGGAAAGTAGCAGGCCACGACCTCGACCACCCCTATCCCTCTATCCCCCCACCCCACGCCCGCCGCTGGTTTTAGGTTTTTAGGGGCGAGTAATCGCATAGGCGAGGAGAGGCTCGTTATTAACGGGAGTCGGTTTATTCATAAACTGGAGAACGGGAGTTAAGTGAGTCCCAGGATCTACCGATCGAGGATTCTGGTCGAGGGGTGAGGGTGATTGGTGGAAGGGTCGGCCACTTCGAACTTGGATCGCTGATGTCGCAATTATAATGCACGAAAGATGGGAGTTTAATAAGTGGCTAAGCGAATAGTTGGCTTCTTTGGCGAATGCCAGCCTCTTTATCTCGTCAATGAATCAATCCCGACTCGTTATTTTATTTGATTTCCTTAGGAGCAGTACAAAAAACCGGTGACTTCGGTCTGCTGCTGGCACGTCCACTGCGAGCAATGCTGGCTGCACACTTTGGTAAGTCCTTTGTTGTTTTTCTTATATTATTACTCTCCTGGCTCGCGAGTCCGCAATAATAACGAACGACGACGTCGTTTGACTTGGGGAGACCCCTCTAAACCTTCCACACCCCCCTCTCTCGCTCTCTCTCTCTCTCTCGCTCTCTCTCGCTCTCACACTCAATCTGCCTCTACCGCAATGTCTTTGACAATTTGATAATTAAAGAGGCGTGGAGGCGTGGAGGCGTGGAGGGGTTGGGAGGAAAATCGGTTGGATAATCGGTGTGCCTTAAAACATGATTCCAGGGGGCGAAGAAGCTCTGCCCGCAGTGCAACATGATCACGTCGCCGTCGGACCTGCGCCGGATCTACATGTGAGGACGACCTAGCGGCCTCCGCTGAACCGGATCTGTCCCTCGAGCCTCGAACGTCGCCCTGTACATTTGTAAATTACCTTATAAATTAACGATGCAAAGCTGATTTAACTCCTCCAGGACTCACCGACCCGTCCTCCTCCCTCGCTCTCATCCCACCCCACCTTTGCTCTCTGGCTATAATAAATTAACTCCTGCTGTAGAGAAACGCTTTACGCCGCTCTCGTCTCTTTCTCTCTCTCTCTCTCTCTCTCTCTTTCGCGCGCACTCACTCACTCATACACGCACACACACGCACGCACACGCGCGGTAGTGTACAGACCATGTTTCTTAATCAAACACGCAGGCACGGTTGTCGACGAGTTGGTGAGGGGAATGGGGGTGAGGAGGTAGCAACCCCGATAATAATCGCCTCTTAGCCAACAGAAGCCGTTGTCTTAAGCGGGAAATCGCGCCCCGTAGATCGACAAGATCGCCCTCACCCTCCCCCTCGCCCCGCCCCCATAACCTCACATTCAATTAACATTCCGCAATCCCAATCGCTCGACTCGTCTATTCTTCTAATAACTTTCACCTGAAATACTCGCGCTCGGGACACGCGCGTGAGGGGGGAGGGGGCAGAGCGGGTGAACGGGAGAGAAGTAAGCGTCAAAAGAAACGACGATCTCATTGGAAAACCGATGATATATTCACATCGCTCCAAAATTGACAAATCATTTATTTCTTGGCCCTGCATTACATGTTTTTAATAAAGCAATTACGAGCCGATGAAAAAAGGCGGGCGGAATGCCACTCACATTCTCAAACTGTACTTTCTCAAACGCATGTGTCAGATAAATTAAAAGTTTTTGCCCTCCGCCATCGACTGAGGTTATCTTGTTGCTCATCTCTCCCGCTCCCACCTCCCCCTTCCCTCACCCCTTCGCGAACTCGCGCGCATGCACGTATGCGCGCACGAGCGCACGTACGCTCATGGATAATAGGCCAGAGCTGCAAACGTCACACATCTGTCTGCTGCGTGCATGTGTGTCCAATTACGTGTCGGCGGCCCTACCGGTTTTTTTCACGTCTAGGAGAGAAACGTTAATATTTCATCGAGCTTTCTCCTCCCCGACTATCGACTATCGACTATCGACTATCGACTATCGATTCTTATTCCAACTATTAATATTATCGGAATAAATTATGCCAAGGAAATACTAAGTTTTTCAAATGCGATGTTTATTTCACCTTAACGGCTTAATAAATCTGACAGATAGACGAGTCGCGCGTTCCTCCATCCGTCCGTCCGTCCGTCCGTCCGTCCGTCCGTTCGTGTCACTACCTACCGTTTGCCTCAAACACCACCATCACCACCACCACCACCCCCGCTATTGACGCATTACTCGATTCGCATTCCATAATTCGATGAATATCGAATATTTTTAAAGCGCCATTATCTAAAACGTTCGACGATACTATTCCCAGAGAAGAACAGTCATTCCATGTGCCGACGCTTTAATTGGCAGACGATACTTACCTCATTGATTTCCTATCAATCAATCACTTGTCCTAATTGGATATCGAATGCATCGTAGCTGTAATAAGCTTGCACTCGCTCAATTACTTCACCCTTTCATTCGTCGTTTTATTGCCACTATTTATTATTACTATTATTCTTACCACCCACTACTACTCCTGCTGCTGCTGCTACCACCACCACCACCACCACCACCACCACCACCACTACTACTACCGCTACTTTTATCTCTGTTCATTATCATTATTATCATTATTTCATATTTTTATTATTACTATTATTACTATTATTGTAACGGACATTATTGTTGTTATTAATTATTAATTATTATTATATGCTGAAAGTAACGCTGATGAAGTCGAATTTTAAGCCGAATCGAAGGTAAAGGGTAGCGAAGCCTGCCTAGAAAAGGCTATTTTATCACCTGACTCGCGAATTCGCAGTAACGCAATCTCTAAATGTACCACCAGCACGAAACGATGCATACTCTAATGCATTATTCTATAATTAATGTTTATAAATACATATATATATATATATATGTATATATGTATGAGTGCGTGTGTGCGTGCGCGTGTGCGCGCGCGCATATATAATTGTATGAGCGTGCGTAGGACGTATCGGTTAAAGTTTTATAAGCATCCGTGGAGCACGAGATTACATTACAATGAAGTCCCAGAGGGAACGAGCGATCCCGTCTTGCTTGCCACTGGATTCACCTTGTCATATTTATGTATAGACGTTGCACGTTACGAAGAAGAAAGAAAACAAAAAAAACTTAATAAACTTTAAAATAAAAAAAAATAAAAAAAAAAATAAATAAAAATGAAGCACCCAAACGAAGGAAAGTCATACTACGTTAGGTAATGGGAGAGGTACGAATGATGATATAGATAGTGAATTTAATTTGTCCCCCGTCGCATCGTTGTGACTTTAGACTCGAGAAGATGTTGTTCATAGTTGATTCGTCGATCGAAAGGTTCTTTCGTTGCTTAAATTTTCATTATTTCTCTCTCTCTCCCTCCCTCTCTCTCTCTCTCTCTCTCTCTCTCTCTCTCTCTCTCTCTGTTCTCTTTTGCATTAATTCCATTAATTTTTACGTTTTTACGACTGCGTGAATGCATGTAGCTGCGACCGCTCACGCAAGTGTGAGTGGGACACTTATTGTAAATAGCGCTAAAAGGATCTATACGTATATTGCGCAATGTAATTGAGGAAAGTCAATCTTTTCGTTTCTTATATACGTGCTTATGTATATGGGTTTCATTAGAACCAGCTAGTGCTTAGTAGAGACGTATAGATCCGTTTATTTAAGAAAAGGAATGACTGGAAGGCCGATCCTTGATCGCCTAGCTGGATCGCCGCCGGAAGCATGATAGAAGCAAGACGTTGTATAGATTGTGCGGGGAGTAGTTACGGTGCTCGGGGTAGGCGAGAGCCGAAGACAGTTTGTGAAACTGTTGCCGCACCCGCGCGAGTCCCGTGTGTCGGCCTCCCCGAGCACCGTAATGATCGATAATCACCTGCGGAGGATTCCTCTCTGCTGCCCGTCAACACGACTGATTATATAAATTGTAAATACACCGGAGCAATGGCTCGTAAAAGCCCTTGACGAAAATAAATCAAACAATTGTGCTGTATTCAAAATAAAAACGACCACCATGGAACTGCCGAGTCTCTCTCTCTCTATCTCTATCTCTATCTCAGTCTCTCACTCTCTCTCTCTCTCTCTCTCTCTCTCTCTCTCTCTCTCTCGCTCACTCTCTCTCTGCGTGTACGTGTTTAAGCTCTGCCCTCGACTCCTCCTCCTCCTCCTCCTCCTGTTCCAGCTCACCCAGCTCCTTTTTACCGCACCCGGACCTCACTTATCGGCTAATTTGAAAAGCCGCGTAAGCCAAACCCGTAGTTTTTGTCTTAAATTCCGGGGCTGGGGAGCGCCCTGGCCAGTGGACAATAAAAATGTTTTACAGCCGACGGAGGCTAAGGCGAAAACAATGGAGAGATGAGGAGCGCCCGGGCGGACAAAAACACCGAGAGGGACTCCCGAGGGTCGCGAACTCGCTTTAATTTCCTCGGTTAGAGGTCTAGCTCTCCTCCTCTTCTTCCACCACCTCCTCCTCCTCCTCCTCCTCCCCCTCTCATTCCGTCCTATCTCTCGGTTATCTCTCGCCCGCGAATCCCGGCGCAACGAGCCCCGTCGCCCGCCTCCCGCCCCCTCCCTCCCTCCCTCCCTCCCACAATAACCGCCCTCACCCTGGCTTCCATAATTAAACGAGTCCCGGTCCTCGCGGCCACGAGAGGCATACGTCGGCTTACAAAATGGCGCCCCGGCACTCGTTTTCAACGCGACACACGGGTTCCCGAGACGTCTTTCGTCGTACGCTGGCCTTTCTCGCCGTCCACCATACTTGTATCCAGACTACTATCCGTGTCGCACCCGGGGACGAATTTATCTCCTCTACAGCGGTGGGGGGGGGGAGCGAGGTGTGTCGAGCTCACGATCGCGTGGGTGGCGGGAGGCGTTAAAATAAAGGGGACATAAAACGAAGAAAATGGCGAGAGGGAGCGTGGAAAGGTGTGACGCAGGTGACGCGGTGGGGTGGAGAGGGTCTGCCTGCTGCCTTCGTCACCGTCGTAGACGTCGTAGCCGTCGTCATCGTAGACGTCGTCGTAGACGTCGTCGTTCGTCGTCGTCGTTCGTCGTCGTCGTAGAGGTCGTAGTAGTGGCGCGGTGGGGCCAAGTGCTCGGATGGAAAGCTCCGCCTATTCGACGCCGGCGCGGCGAACGACGTCTCCGCGAGTACGCGGATCCCGCGGAAAATACTATTTGGCGAATCGGGTGGCGCGAAGGAGTCGCGTAGCGGATGAGTGCGGGAGGAGGAGGGAGGAAGTCTCTCTCTCTCTACCCGGAAACCTTGGCCCGGCCACGTCCACGAAGGAGCGGAGCCCCGGAGTGGGAGTCGTCGTTCGGCTTCATCGAGCGAAGGCGTCGTCTCTGGCCATTTTCCCAAGGACCGGGCCCGTGTAAATTATTCACGGCTTCCTCCCACCCGTCCCAACCCCTAGACGTTCAACCGACCGACTCCAGGTTCCCCGCGGCACGGATACTCGACGCAGCCACTTCCAGCGGCGCTCAATTTAGCTGGGCGTCGTCGATGCTCTTACGCGCGCCGCCGACCTACTTTCCCTCCTCGAGCTCTCCCTCGAGCTCTCCCTCGACCTCTCACCCCCCGCCACCCAACCGTCCTACCCGCAGAAAAAACTAGAAAAGCCCCTGCAGCAGAGTCGGCTTCCCGATCATCACCCGTTCGAGATTCTTTATGGCCTCGAGCGCATTTCCCCTCCCCCGGACATCCTCTGACGTCTCGCCGCCATTGTATATCTCCCTTGCCGCCCTTGCCGCGATTGACTTCCGAAATCACCACCACGTTTCCCGATTGTCCGTTGCACCAGTTAGGTTCGAGCTTTTTATTTCCTGCCTCTCCTCCCAATAACCCCAATAACCTTCTTTTCTTATTGAAGTGAAATCGTTAAGGCTTGGCTGCCGAACGTCATCCGCATCATTTCAATGTAACGCATCCACCGAATTCAAAATAAAGTTAACGTTCCAAGACGAATCACAAATCGTATCTTCTTTCATTACAATTACCAAGTGAGTCTCAACCCATGGCCTCGAAACCATTACGTGTGCTTCGGCAACTAAATAATTTTTAAGAAACATTTCTATCGAGCTTTCCGATTTATCGCGTTTCCGATAAACAACGTATATTACGGACCGAAACGATCCTCGACCTCGATCAATGCTGCCCCGCAGACCGATCCTCCGATCCTCACAGGTAAGAATATAAATTGACCTTCTTTAAAACGAATATCTGTACACCCAAGCGTATTTGATTGGATAAGAAAAATACGGATCAAGGGATCCGAATGCTACTAACTCGGACTTTCCCTCGAACGAGAAGATCATTTTAAGTCACCAGCTTCGGCAATACGTAACATGTATTATCTATATATACATATATATATAATTGTCAGATGAGTACTGGGAGAGTACGAGAATCCGAGAAAGTCTGTGAGCGGGATCGTGGAATGTGGAAGGAGAATAGTTTGGGACGCTTGGAGGTGACGAGATGGTGTAAAATTCGGATATTTCGAGTCGGTTTGAGTTTTATTTTCCAGTCTGACGTAATATGCAATGAACGAAAATGACAAAGTCGGCGGGGCGGGGTGGGATCGATGGTTTTCGTGAGTGTCGATAAGGCGAAGGTGGTGACGGGGAAATTTGTAGAAGGAAACGACGGCTTTGAATTTATGTGAGCCGAGAAGGGTAAGTAAGAAATGTGGCCGTGATCCCGAGGACGATAATAATAGTCCCGATGCGTCGTCCGTAGGAAGATAAGCTTCCGACGGAGAAGAGGGGCGGACGGGAAAAGCTCCTACATCCGTCCCGACGTCATCGTGCGGCGAAGGTGAGTCGAGCGGGACAGAGGGAGTCCAAGTGCGCAAGACGTCCGCGGCCCCGGGCGCCACGACGGCGACTACTAAAACCCGGAGGCCCGAAGGGGGGCGTGTTTCGCGTCGAAGAGCGGCGCTCCGCGAGTGGAAGGTAAGGCTCGTCCTTGGCGCCGCCCACCGTCCTATCGAGGCCCGGCACTCCTCCCCCCCTCCTATCCAAGAACCGAGGGGCGCCCTCTCGGCGGGCACTTTTTCTCCCTCCCCCCCGCCCGCCGTCCGCGTTTCCTTGGCCGTCGGCGGCTACGCCGGCGGAAAAGCTACGCCTCCCTACCTCCCGCCCTCACCCGTCCCACCTTCGTCGGCCGCTGGTTTCTCAGTGCACCCTCCCTCCTGAACTCCTCCCCGCGGTCCCGCTCCAGAGCCAAGTTCCGGACTGAAATTTCAACGCAAGACCGGGACGGCCGTCGAGCGGCATTGGGGTGGGGACGGGGGAGCGGGAGGGAGGGAGGCGAGAGAGGTCACGAGTCCCCGGGACTCCCGTAACAGGAAGGGGCGATCACGAAAGGGCGGGTGGGCAGGAGGGAGGGAGGTCGAGCGAGTTTTGGCTCGGATCTCTTTAAAGGGAGCCCCCCCCCCCAACTCCCCACGCCCCAATAAACCGTGTCGTATAGAAAAGGAAGAAAGACGGACAACAACGTGCACCTCCCCTTTAATAAATATATTAGCTTTATTTTCTATATAATACGTCATAAAAGTGTATGCAACATATTTGTATTTATAATAAACTATTGGCGGTAGAGGAGAGAATAAGACTGACGTTACATGATGCTTTTTAAGCAATCGCGCTTACTCTCGAAAGATAATTGGGATCCTTTTTCTCTACGGTCGTTTTGTCTCTGCGTAATCCTCGCTTGTCTACCTCCAGCTTAATAACTCATCGCCTCGGACTGGATAAACCAGCCGCAGGTCTTCCCAACGCAACGACAACGTCAACAAAGACAGCTCCAACAATCTCAACTTTCTTCACAATTATCCGCTCAGACCTTAAAATAATTTTATAATATTTATCGTGTTATTAATAGTATTATTTTCATCAGAATCCTTCGTTACATAAGGCACGTGCGGTGATGATGGGTGACGCTGTGTTCTGACGGCGTCCGGGACCGTCTTGGAGGACGAGCTTACGCAAACCAAAGTCGTCGTGTTAATGTGTGTGTGTGTGTGGGTCTGTGTGCACATATATATATATATATATATATATATATATATGTGTGTGTATGTATGTATATAAGTATTGAGAGAGGGCTCGCGAATCCACTGGCACGATTACGGTATTGATACAATATCTCGTGTCCCCGGGTGCCCGTAGCTCCGAGGCTCGCATGTACATCTCTTAATAGTTCGACGTTATTAGACGTTAAGGGAACAAAGAAAACGTATAAGAAAAAATAACTCATCATCGACCTCGACGGCCTCGGCCCTGAATAGGGAGGAAATTATGTAATTTCAGGGAAGGGGGGCTCCCTTCCAGGGTCCCCGTCTCGGTCGACTCGTACAATAATATTGTTCTGGCTCATCCTTATTTCTCTCCATTAGTCGTCTAGCTCTCTCTCTCTCTCTCTCTCTCTCTCTCTCTCTCTCTATCTATCTATCTATATATCTATGTATCTCTCTCTCTCTCTCTCTCTCTATCTATCTATCTATCTCACGCTCTCCGAACAAGCTCACGCTCTCAGTCGTACTAGATCTCGTTCTCTCCACTCTCACTCTCTCTCTCTCTCTCTCTCTCTCTCTCTTTCTTGCACACGCGCGGTATCTGTCGATCCTCTTTTCAATTCGAGGGAGGGCGAAGGGAGCCGCGGGAAGGCCGCGATGATGAATGTGAAAACGGTGATTCCAACGATGGCGCCTGCCTTCGTCTTTCTCCTCCTCTCGTTTTCGTTCCTAAGCTCCCTCGTCTGTATTCGGGGCCGGGTGGAAGGGGCACGTACGGGGAGGCCGTAAGTGGGCCTTAAACCTCGACCTTGAAAGGTGAGCCGGGAATGTGGTCGTCGCCCCACTTCACCATGACGATGTACTCGCCCCGCTCCCGCACCAAGTAGCTCACGTTGTAGTTGTTGCGACCGGCGTGCTTAACGAACACCTCCTCGCAAGGCCCCTTGGGCCCGTGCACCCCCACGAACAAGATATTGTTACCTGCAAGTAGTCAGTTTGAGCCAATGTGTTTAATCGAGCGCGCGGTACCCCAAATCAGAAGACTTACCGGCATCCCCGGCGTTCACGGTGAACTGATTCTGCTTGCCGAGGTAGGCCTTCTTCAAGCCCATGCCCTTGCTCGTGACCTTGCTCGCGTTCGAGTTGAAGCGAGGCATGACCGGCCCGGTCTGCTTGGCCTTGGAGAACTTTTGCACCGTCTCCACGACGATCGAGCTCGTCTCCTGAGCTCCCTTCTCGGCGAGATCGGCACCTGCGAATCACGGAGCCGTGAGAGTCTTGAGAGAGGCGACGATGACGGCGGGAGGATCGGATGGGGTGGAATGGAGTGGGATGCGGGTCTTACCGGTTGCGTTGACCTTGAAGGGCGAGCCGACGATGTGGTAGCCGTTGTACTTGACGCTTACGTAGTAGTCGCCCGGTACGAGGGGCGTGTACCTGACCTTGTAGCCCTCCTCGACCTCGGTGCAGTCCATGGCGACCTTGGAGGGCCCGTCGACGGTGACGCCGAGGGCGCCGGCGCCCGCGTTGCACGTGTCGATTATGAAATCGGTCTTCTGTCCGGTCTTGATCTTCTTTAGGCCGTTCCCGTGGGCGTGGATCGCCGCCGGGTCGGCGTCTACCTTACCGACCTTCACCCTGTACGGGCTGCCGTTTATGTGTACCCCGTTATACTTGAGATGGATGTTGTGGACGCCGTTCTCCCGGGGCATGAAGCGCACCGAGTACTCCTCGGAGTCGATCGACTGGATGAAACAGTCGTCCTCGGCTCCGCTCGGCGAAACGATCTGCCAACCATTAAATTGCGCGACTTGAGTCTCGACGAGGCAACTTATCGACGACTTCGGCTCCACTTCAGTTCGGGCTATTCGGCCGCGATTTATTTATCCCCCACCCCCCACCCCACCCTCGTGGTTAGGTATCATGCGATCAAAGATTGGTGGTTTCGTTGATACAGCTCGGAGGTGCGAATTCTCGAAACGCGACACGACGCCATAAGATATTTAACGCTCGTTTGGAAAAGATAGAGATACAGAGAAAGAGAGAGAGAGAGAGAGAGAGAGAGAGAGAGAGAGCGCGCGAACGAGTGAACGAGAGCTCGCTCGTTATTTATTGTCACGAGCTATTTATAATGAAACGATTCCGGGGAATTTGAGGGTCGGATTTGTCACGGCTTTCCGTAAAAAGGAGGGTAAGAGTTTGGTCGCCGTGGCCTCCTCCACGCGTTCGATCGAAAGCTCCGGTTGACGTTTATTTTTGAATATAACGCGAGACCGAGATGAAAAGGAAAGGTCGTCCCCGGCGTACAGTGGATCCCCTGGCAGGGGGATGGTTGCGTACCTTGCCGTCGAGCTCGCCCTTGGCGCCATTCTTGCGAACGAGGAATGTATAGGGCTTGTCAGTCTGGACATTGCCTTCGGGGAACTGAGCGACCTCGAGCTTGTGCGCGTCACCCATAGCCGGAGCGATGTAGAGCTTGTGCGGCGAGTCCGGGATGTGCTGGTCGTTGAACTTTATTCCCACCCTGTATTCACCTGCAAGCAGAAAGGGTCGTATGACTTCTACATCCCCACTGACCTCCCTCCCTCCCTCCCTCCCTCCCTCCATCCATCCATCCGATCCTCCCGATCCAAGACAAATTACGATCGCCCAGCTACCTCGAGGGCTCATCCCCTCCGCAGGTCATTCATTCATCATTTTTATTAATTAAAATCGCTTTGGATCGACTTGGGCAAGTCTCACCTCCCGGAATCCGGACAGCCATACATCACGGTTGTATGGCTGTCCATAAAACGTGCATGTACCGCTAGAGTAGTTTATGTCCTTAAATAATATAGCCTTTTTTTGGATTAAACTAGAAACGCCAAGTCAACACCCATTAGACGGTTAAATATCGATGAAGTATTATAATTATTAAAATAATAGTAGTAGTAGTAGCAGTAGCAGTAGTAGTATTAGTACTGGTAGTAGTAGTAGTAGTAGTAGTAGTAGTAGTAGTAGTAGTAGTAGTAGTAGTATAGTAGTAGCGAAGGGAAAAAATTAAAGGATCAAACAAGTGTGAGAATATAATAATGATGTATAAGAGGAAGAAGAGAGATTCGCTGGCTTCGCGAGGTCATAATCGCCTCGAGCGATCGACGGCCACTCCCCTTGCCTCATTCTCTTCCGCCCCCGCACGTCTTAACATCTTTTCGACGTGCATGCCGTCTCTCTCTCTCCCTCTGTCTCTCTCTTGGTTAAGAGGGAAGAGCGCCGAGCCAAATATAACCAGCAGCCGAGGCAGGTCTGCTGGCGAAAATATGAATTCCACGTTATTCCACAAATATAGACGATGGTATTTCTGGACCCGAGTTATGTATACGGCACTACTATCCGCGAGAGGCTTGACTCCTCGTCCTCGATCGACTATCTTTGTCCCTCGGCTTTTTCCACGAAACGTAAATAAACAATTTACGCGGCGACGATCGATTGATTCATCGGCTTACCTTCTTACTCCTCGCGTACATCGCGAGTGCGAGCGGGGCGCAGGAGGGTGGGGCACGCAGAAATGATACTCCATGGCGTCTGCTCAACTCGCGAACGTTAAACAACCCATTTGTTTATAAAGTCAAGGTTACCGTATTCTCACGCACTCGTGTGCCGAGCGCGATACATAATGATCCCCGTTTCCTTATCATTCCAGATATGTAACCGAAATATTCCCAAACAAATTGGCTCGGCTCGAACGTCACTTCCTTATCGTTGTCACATTCCATCGTATAGTGATAAAAAAAAAGAAAGAGGCACGCGAGTCCGGATCGACGGGGCCTACAGGAAATAGTCGAATAATTTTATCAAAACTCTTGCATCTGCTCGTTTACAGTCACCTAATTTACCGATCGATACGATCGATGCGCCTTGTTGTGCGCAACGTGCACGTAAACGACGTAATTGATTATGTTGACAGTGACATTGTTTTATAATAATCGGAGCGTCTTCCTCTTAGATCCGAAGAAGGCCAGCGATTCGTCGTGAAAACAATATTTATAGTCGACCGAAGACCGAACCCGTGCTACTTGAAATATACGTGAAATATATAGAAATTGGCACAACGTTCACAACGTAATATACTCTGGCCGTCCATTGTAGCGAATTTTAATTTATCAATTATAAATACCGAATAATAAGAGGAAGAGTAAGAAGAATTTCAAGTTACAACAGTATTTATTCTTCTTCTCTTCTAGAAATTAATGGGATCGCGTTGAGCTCGGGCGATCAACGATTACGGAATTCCAACGTGAACAAGTGCCCAAACATCAGATTAATTAAACGTCCCGCGGTCTTCTTAATTAATTAATAAATCGCTATTTTTACATTTCGTACAGAACAGTTTTCTTTTATTAAGATCCGAGAATAAGCGGCGAATGAAGCCTGTGTCGGTGTGCGATTAAAAACACTCTTACGCGAGTTGGATATTGTTTTGAAAATAGTTAGTAGCGGGGTTATTGGGGCGGCGGGTGGGGGTAAGGGGAGAGGGGGAGAGTGGCAGTCGGTCAATCCGTTGCTTGTCGGACTATTTTGAATCGCCCCTTCCCAAGCTTATTGGGGTTTTAATGGGGTTTTAATGGGGTTTAATGGGGTTTAATGGGGTTATATTAAACTGACCGGGCTCGGTGACGACGTAGCTGACGTAGCAGCTGCCGTCTTTGCGGTCCTTGAAGTCGATCTGAGCCTTGCTCGGCCCCTCGACGGAGACGGCCAGGGTCCCGGCACCGGCTTCCCTCGTCCAGATGTTGAACTCGCAGGGCTCGCCCTGCTCGCCCCTCTCGAGACCGGGACCGCCGGCGTGGACGCGATGGGCCCCGCCGTCCTTAAGGGGTCCGACCGTGAATTGGAAGGGCGAGCCGGGGATGTGGATGTCCTTGTAGCGGACCGAGACCGTGTGGACGCCGAGTTCCTGCTCAGAGTCGAACCGGTGGTTAGAAACGTGCTCGGGAGCGTGATCGGCCTCGGGCTTACCTTGGGGACGAAGGCGACGGCGTAGAGCCCGTCCTCGACCTCCTTGACGACGGCGTCATCGATTATGCCGCCGGGGGAGGTGACGGTAGCCGCCAGGTCGAAAGACGTGATCCCCGGCATCTTGAAGGTCAGCTTGCACTGGCTGCCGACCTCGGTTATCGGCACTGGAAGCCAAAAGGTTCAAGGTCGCGCCAGGATCGCCGAGCGAGAAAGAGTCAAGCCCTGAGATGAGCACTACTTACCGGCTTCCCGGCGGCGCTGGATCTTCTCGCGCTGTCGGTTGCTGCCCTCGCCGGTGATTTTGACGGTGAAGGGCGAGCCGTCGACGTGGTGGTCCGCGAACTTGAGGTTCATGATGTAGTACCCGGGCTCGGTGGGCTTGTACGAGATCTTAAGAGTGCCGTCCTCGTTGTCCTTGCACTGGATCTCGGCCTTGCTGGGCCCTTCCATTGAGAGGGAGAGGCCACCGTAGCCGGCGTTCCTCGTGTCGATTGAGAAGGCGTTCTCCGCGTGGGTCTTGCCCTCCTTGAGCGCGTTGCCCGACACCTTGACCTTCTTCGCGTCGCCGACCTCCCGGTCGGTCACGTTGATCTTGAAGGGCGAGTTGGCTATGTGCTTGCCCATCCGCTTGACCGAGACCTCGTGGGCCCCGGCCTCTCGGGGCGTGAACGAGACGCATATGTTGCCGCTGGGCATCTTCTTCAGGAAGCAGGGCTCCTCGAGGCCGCTCGGGGCCGTTATCGAGGCGTTCAACGAGCGGATGTCGGCGTCGCTGACCTTCCCCGGGAGCTGGACCTCCGACGACGAGCCAACCGAGATCTGGTTGCGCTTCCGGCCTTCGCCTGCGTTTTCCCAACACACATACAGGGTTTCAGAGAGTCCTCGCAATCATGCACCGTCACCGCGACAGTTTTATTTACACGATTATTATTATTATATAAAGAAAAGTCGGTGTTACCAGACACAATGCATTCGTTATTACTCGCATATCAATGCACAGAGTTATTTTCTTACCACATACAAGCTCTATCGTCCGTTAACCGGGCCTGCACGCAATTTACCCGCTGTTTATCCCAATGACCGACCTCTATGTGCAGCTCGTTGTAAACCCTTTTATTTTTCCAGCCTTACCTGCTTTATCCGCGTGCAGGGAGAGCTTGGCAGTAATTTAACAATAACGATTTATCAAATCTGTCGATAATAATGGTTTTTTTTTTTTTTTTTTTTTTTGTGATATCGCCGGATTGTGGCTTTTCTTAAATTCGATCGAGCCGGGATCCATCCGATCGTCAACGTTCCCTGACAGGCGATTTTTTTTCTATCTCTTTTTTTTTTTGTTTATGATTATGGTCAATGTGAGACGCATGTATAGCGTATAAGTGAATGTTCTCGATGGTTTGTCGTATATAAATTTCGATCATCTGTTACGAGATGGAGCGAGAAGGACAAAATTCTAATGTGATTGAAAAGTAATGAAACAATAAATAAATAAATAAATAATAATAATAATAATGATAATAATAATAACTGTGACATCTGCGTTCCGTGTGAAGGTTTTAGTATGTGGCACAAAAATAAATTAATCTCTTTCATTAATAATAATTAATAGAAGCGTAAAAGTGTTATACTGTCATTTACGTTTCACAAACAATTTTTTTTTTTTTTCAACAATACGTGCTAGCAAAATCAACGTTGGCAACCCACCTTTCATTTTCCTCTCTTTATTCTTTTATTCCTTTATTATGAACGTGTTCGTGTATGAAGAAGATATTCAGTATCGCGTCCAAGAGATACGATAACAAAGAGACAAAATACAATGGAAAGTGTACGCTTAAGTCACAATGAAGAATGACAAATTTTTCAAAAATAACGGTAATCCTTTATTGGGGTTAATATTGAATTAATTATACATAGTTTAATGTTAATAATTACACAATTATAGTAATAATGGTAATAGAGAGAAAGTTAAGTTAAAATAATTGTTGTAATTGAAATAAATAAGGCGCAGTAGGGGGGGGGGTAGAACAAAGCCCGGTAACGTAGGTGTGCGCGTGCGCGCGTGTAAGTGTAGGGTTATTTCGTGTGGCTGGGTGTCGGTGAGTGTGCGGTCGTGTGGGTGAGTGAACAAGTGTTCGTTGCGGGCGTTGATTTGACTAGCGCGTAGTGATACAACCTCCTTAAACGATGGTATCGGTCACATTAGTTATCCTACTTTGGAGATGCTGTGAAAAACAATGATTCAATGATATCGCTGCCGTTATCAGAGCGTCCTCAAAGACAGAGCCTGAGGAAGGGCTAATAATAGCAGCGATATCCATGGAGCGAGACTCACCGGTTATCTTGGAGTTATAGGGGCTGCCCTTGATGTGCTTGTCGCCGAACTTCACGGAGATCTTGTACTCGCCCGGGGCCGTCGGCAGGTAGGACACGGACACGGTTCCGTCCTTGTTGTCGTGGCACGAGATCTCGGCCTTGCTCGGGCCCTCGACCGCGAGGGAGAGGCCCCCGGCCCCGGCGCCCTTCGTCGAGATCGTGAAGTTGCTCGGTTCTCCGCACACGCCGTAGATCAGACCCGGGCCGTAAGCGGTCACGTAGCCGCTCGCCAGCGAGTCCACGTGGAACTTGAACGGGGAACCTGAAACGGACGGTCCTCGTTGAGCCTCTACTTGGTCCCTCTACTGCTGCCGGCCATCCCCTCCCGTGCCCGGTACAACTAAATGTCGTATTGCCGAATTCGCGTCGGCACTCGCGACGAGGAGGGGGTGGGACCAGGCGGTGATACGGTGAAAAAAAAATAAATAGTAATAATAATAATAAATAATAATAATAATAATAATAATAATAATAATAACGCGTTTATCGCTTTCGGGCCAGGTGCTGATTTACAATTGTCAAGGTGTAAAAGCCTCGCGCGAATAGGTAACGTCACCCGGGCTTCAAGGTCGTTAAAATTCTATCGGGAGTTCGGTCCGAAAAGGGCGATAATTCGTATTTAATTGACCGATGATGATTACATCGCCCGTTGATTTATGCCTCCTATATAATTTATGGTTTCGCCCGGGTATTTTAAGCTTTCGGGAAGTAATTAATAACGACGGCGTAGCCGAATGGCTTATGCGCTTCGACATACCCTCCCCGTCCGCGGGGCTCGAATAAAAATCGCCCAGTGTAAATAACGCAATAATAATACCTGGACTCCGTATACGGATAGGGGGGAAGACAAAAAAAAAACAAAGAAAAACAAAAAATAAGAATATAAAGAGGATGCCTCTGACCTTGGACGTGCTCGCCGTTGTACTTGACGTAGATCTCGTGGAGTCCCTCCTCACGGGGATCGTACTTGATGGAGACGGTGCCATCGTGGTTGTCCTCGATCACCGGCTTGTCAACTTTTCCGCTCGGCATTTTCACCTCCGCTGAAAGAACCAAGGAACCGGGAGTTACAAACAATTGCACGGGATCTCGTACTCTTATCCCGAGCCGCGAGCTTTATAATAATCCGGACATCGAGCGAGGATGTGGGGGCGGGGGCGTGGGTCGGGCAGCCGCTCACGAAAATAGACGAGAACGGCGGCCTCCTCGCCGGGAACGTCTCCAGCGACCCGGGAAGGATTTACGATACACCGAGACTTATCGGGGAACAAAGATCCCTCGTTTTCGGTATCTCGAGTCGAGGGAGGCTCAATCATAATCGACGCGCTCCCGTGAGAGAGGATCGACGGTAGAAGAAATTCGGCCGCCTGGACGGACCTCTGCTCCGCGGTGATGGAGATATTGAGCTTAATGGATAACGGCCGGGGCGCAGCTGAGGAGCCTACGCCTCGGAATTATTTCGCCACCGTTTATATTTAGACTTTTCGGCTCTTCGCTCCTTTTTCGTTTCTTTTATCACTTTCTCGTTTCATTCCCAGCCTCGCCCCCCGCCGCCCTTCGGGCCCGACGTTCCTCGGTGTCGGCGACTATCGAGCTCCCACCCTCTACCACCGTCCGCCCTCCGGCTTCTCCGTACCATTACCGCTAATGTCCTAGAATAATCAAAGGATATCTCCACCTCCCGCGACTCTTATCCCATTGTAATTGGCGAGCGTCCAGAGGAGGGGAGTCCAGTCTCTGGACGATTGTCCAGTCGCGGACTGGATGATCGTAAAGAGCGTGGGACGGCATTCGTATTTTTATTCCTATCGATAGGAGAATTCCTATTGGAACTAGAATTTTATTTATCCCCCTTCGTATCGCCTGTGATTTCTAAACTATAAAATTTAGCTATAAAAGTTTTAAAAGGATACGCACGTCCACGGGCCGACGCTTTAATCATTAGTCTCATCCTACTAAATATTAAACGTGATATATGTGAAAAAGGCAAAAAATTAAAAAATAAAATTTAAATAAAGAAAAATATAATGGCATTAATATAATTTTTAATACTACGCGAGTGGCTTTGATAAATTATGGCATTACCGAACCGTTAACGCGAGAGTAGCCTCTCTCTCTCTCTCTCTCTCTCTCTCTCTCTCTCTCTCTCTCTCTCTGTCTCTCTCCAGGGTTTTTACATTCTTGGTGCATACGTTTTACGTTGTTCGTTCGTCCGTTCATCCGCTGCTTCGTAAAAAGAAATTCTGTTTATGCAAATTTCGTAACGACGACGACCACGACGACGACAACAAGAATAACAACAACAACGGAAGCAAGTATAAATAATAAGTATAATACGCAGAGCAACGAAATTCCGAGCGTAAAATACGTGGTCCGGGGGGTGGGGTGGGAGATTATTACTCGGGAGACGATGTGCCGTTGCCATTTCCTACCAGGCACGCAATGTATATCTTTATAGGACGACAAAGTTGAGCCAGCGATAAACTGATTTTATTAAAACACTTAATGAAGAGCCGAGGCGCGTAAAATTTGATAAGCATAGTAGTTGCGGGGGTTGGGTCGGGGAGAGACGTCGTTGGCCGAGCTGATCGTCCAGCTCTAGCTCCGCGATTAGAGGGGGCGAGGAGGAGACGGGAGGATACGGGTAAGGGAATAAAGAGGCGTCTCCGACCTGTTCGTGTGCGTATGTAAAATAGACTCTGTAAGACGAAGGGAGGCAGGCCCGTTCGGGGGATATTATCCCGATCGTCCTGGAGCGGCTCCTCCGTGTCGAGGTGACTCTTGAGGGCGTAGCAGACGGTCCCGGACTCTGGCCTGTCAAGCTCGCTGCACGTCACCCCTTTGAGGAGACTCTTGTAGAAGAAGGATACGACGTCCTGGCAGGGCAGCGCGACCTCGGTGCTCGACATCCCCCCCCCTCTCCGCCGTCCAGGTCACGGGACCGACGGCTTATTCGATAACCTCGATAACCTCGATAACCTCGATAACCTCGATAAGCTTCGATCGGACCCGGAGCGGCTCTTCCCAGCTATTGTTCCGTGGCGAAAGCACGTATGTCCATGCAGGGCAGGAGTCGCGCTCCGAACTGAAGAGCCGGCGGAACGGTAGCGGAAGAGACGAGCGTAGTCGTAGCCGAGGTCGAGTCAGGAGGGTAGAGTGTCGTCGATACCATTCGTGGGCGCATCCCCGAGCAGACTGAGGATCGAAACGGTCCCGTGACTCTAACGCGGTATCGAAAGACGGGCCGCCCAGTAGCAGCTCACGGCATCATAATCATCATTATCGTCAACGTCATCGGCAGGAGCAGCGGTAGCCCGAGCAGCAGCGGCAACGGCAGAAGCAGCAGCAGCAGCAGCAGCAGCAGCAGCTGAAGCAGCCATGTTCCAAATTCTTTTTTGTCCAGCTTGGCGACGAACGAAGGAAGGAAGAGAGATGGAGTGGGAGAGCGAGAGGCGATGATGCGCGAGACCACAGACGCGGGCGATATATCAATTACGTTTCGGGCTTATGTTTATTAGCGGTCCGCAGCCCCGACAGGTCGTCAGAGACAAATTGCCCTGCCCGTGCGCTTGCCCATCATAGAAATCCGGGAAATCAAAAAATAGCCCGTTTTTTCTTCTTCTTCTTCTTCTTCTTCTTCATATTTATTTATTCACCCCCTCCCGAGCCCCATCTTCAACCTTCGACCAAGGGCTGCAGCCATCACCCATCGTATTTTCATGATTTACGTTCGATCCCGTACTTGTTCTTCCGAATACCGACAATAATGACGAGCAGCACCGTACCAGAGGCAACCGTCATCTACTTTTTACATACTTGTCCAAACGACTTAGCATAAAAAATCTTATAAAAATTTTCTTAAATTGTATTTTAAAGATCTCGATGTTCATAGCTTCCTAAATCCTTTAATCCATAAAATCGACCTCTTTACAGCTAATACAGCATTTCTCTAATCAAGCTCTCGATTAAATGTTTTCTCTGATATTATATGATTATATATATATATATACACACACATATAATTATTTTTGTGAAAGACCGAGGGCAGGATTCTTTGTTTTCGGTCACTTCTTACGTAGCGAAGTACGCGAATCGACGAAATTAAATCGGCAGATGATTGTTTAGCAGTCGGCTCGGTCATGGTCGCATATTAACGCGCACATCGATGCGGTCCCTTCGATTCGTTAAGCGGGTCACACCGGATGCGCGATCGAACGGGAGCGACGGAGGTGACCGGCGGGGCTCCAGTTACCATTAACGGGGTAACCAAGTCTGCGGAGGGAGTGCGGGTAGGGGGTTGGGGGGGGGTAGAGGCCGGGAGTCGAGGGGTCCTCGAGATTTACTAGTCGGGCTTAAAATACAGCCTCATTTCTTTTCCGCTTAAGTCTTTTGAAGTTTAAGTGCCGGAGCTTCGTGAGGCGAATAACACCATCGACCTAAGGTCACCGCGTATTTACAATACATTGCACTTCATTGGATATTTAGAAGTACCGTAGGAAAGCTCCTCTCCTACGCCCAACTAGCCTATAAATATCTAAAATTAAATTACGTTTAAAAACAAGACGAGGAGCGAGAGGGGGGGTACCTCTAACACTAATTTAAAAGAAAATATTTTAAGGGCTATTTAGGCGTTCCAGTATAATGAATCTTTCGGGTTTAAAAACACGATATAAATTACTCAAAGCTACCACGAACGTCTTAATTATCATTGGAAATAAATATCGTTGGAACTGCACGGCAGTTTTATAATTAAAATATAAAAGAAACGTATAGACTTGGTGAAGCCTTTGCGAGCTCTCGTACTCGTTGTAAAATGCAAGAATCGCGGATCGTACAAAATACGTGCTCTGTATAATAATAATTAAAATAAAGGTAGGGATAAGGCGTAGCCAAAGGTCACGAACTGAAAGAATTTCCAGTCCCCGTAATATAAATATAAGAAACTAAGCAATTAAAACGAAAGTTGTTAAATCCACGTAATCAAATCTACACCATAAAAAAGTATCATACAATGTCAAATGTAAATAAAGTGTACGTAAAAGCTAATCGTATTATTAGTTGAAAAAAATAGTTTTTCACTGCTAATCCATCGCGTTACGATGGCCGGATCAATTAGTCGGCAGTGATCAAGAGTCAGCTATCACGTCCGCTCTTTTATTAGTTTAATAATTTATTCCATTAAAGCCCGTTGCAATACTCCATATAATTGTGAAACGGCGTTTCAAAAGTAAAAACTATCCGTCGGAACATTGGCCATTGGCATTGTACATCCAATTTAACGTCAAATAACCGATCCAAACGTGTAAACTCTTGTTTAGTCGCATACTTATACGCACAAGTAGTATATGTGCATACAAAAAAGAGTAATTATTTATAAACACTAGTAAAACTTCAATAACAATAATAATAATAATAAGCGTAATAATAATAAGCGTAATGTTGATGATGATGATGATCATCATCATCATAATGTTGGCGATGACGAGGACGATGATAATAATTTAAATGCGACTCTGACATGACTTTATAGTTAACCGTATGTTCAAAGATACAAGTGCCAAACAAATGAGTCAGTCAACGTAAATAAATTATTAATATCTCATCTTAATATTAAATAGTTTATTTTATGCACAAATTAAAGTACTACACGTGTAATGGCTCGAAAATAACGTAAGCCGAGCTCTCTCGGAACAAGCGCGTGTAATCGACTTTACCCGAATGTCTCCCTCCCTCCCTACCTCGCCCCCCTACCTACCTACCACCCTCCCACCGCCGCTAAAGCACGAAGACTATGCATTTTCTTCATGTTTTTGTTGCTGTTGTTGTTTTTATTGTTGTTGTAGTTTCAGCTGTCGTCGCCGACGTTGAAGGGATCGAACGTTGTTGTTGAAGGGGGTCGTCGCTTGTATGGATAATAACGGTAACGGAAACGGCGATAAATACTTACATGTAACTTTTCCAGTACCGATTGATGGCGATGGGACGGGGATGGAGCTCAGGCGTATAACGTTGAAGGACTTTGTTTCCTGCTTAGTCGTGCGCTTGGTGAAGGTCGAGGTCTGCTGGACCCGTCGAGTTTTATGACTAATCGTCTGCTCCCTGTACTCCTCCGACGCCTGAAAATACCATGGATCGTATTATTCCTCCTTAGTCGATAAGACCTCGCTCACACCCTTTCAGCCTCCCCGCCCCCTCCACCACCCCCCCGCAACCAATTTTTTCTTCCTTCATTTTATTTATTCGACCGGGGGTCGTTACCCGATCGACAGTGACTCCTCTTTCCCGTCCCCCCTCGCCCGACAACTTCCCGAGCGCCATCCTTCGACACCCCCTCCCCCTCTGTCCGCTCTGTGCGCACAATGCAACAGAGCCCCGGGATTTATAAATTTTCTAAATTAAGCCGTAAAATAATCGGCTGACGATTCCCGATCCGATATTATGCGCGATACTTTAAAAACATTACATTGTTTACTTAAATGTTTATTTAAAAACTATCCCTGGGCTACGCTATTTTCACGCTTCGCACGCGGCGGCGTAGGAGGAGGAGCGGAAGGAGGAGGAGCGGAAGGAGGAGGAGTAGAAGGAGGAGAAGGAGGAGGAGAAAAAACGTCGTCTCGGACTCGAGCTTACGCGCGTATTTTAAACTATGCCTGACAATAAAATTATTCCTATTTTCGCTTCGTACACTCTAGCTCTTTCATTTAGGAATATAAAAAAAAAAATGAATAAATAAATAAATAAAATAAAAAGATACCCATAGGGATACCGATACTTATACCGATAGGAATACGGAATCGAGGCCACGATACGGGTTCTCATTATTATTATTATACGATTGGATTAACCCTCGCGAGGGGGGTGGGGAGTGGTAAGGGGGACACAGCACACGCACGCACGCGTTATACGTACGGAGATAAATTTGAAAATTAATAAGAGGCTAGAGTGTCGTTATTTAGAACGGCTCGAGGCGAGTTTTGCAATATTCAGCGGAGCTCGAGACTTGGCGAGGAATAACGTAAGGAGCAATGGCGGACGATGTACTTTTAAGAAGCGATTTGAAAGAAGCGACGCCATACGTCATCGGCATGTTCTATTTACTTGGGATACGCGTTGAGCGAACGGGCTCAAAGCTAATGTTAAGGAGCCTTAGCTTTTGCATTGAGGGCCAATTGAATTCTGGAAGACGAGAATGTCTGAGAAATTAGGTATTCTCGTAGCGAGAGGAGAGCTGTCTAATGATCCTTTCGAAGGAGGAGACGGAGATGGGAAATTTAAGGTGGACGGAATCTGTCCTCGATGGTGATGGTGACTCGGTCGTGGTGACTCGGTCGTGGTGACTCGGTCGTGGTGACAGTCGGACTGTAGCGTCACTCGTCCAGCGGGACGAAAGGTGGGAATAACGGGGATTACCGAGTTACCGAACCAGCCACTATCACACGATGACCCTGCTGGTATCTGTGTGGCGGACAGAAGCCACGGGGGCGGGAGTCCCTGGTGGAGCCGAGGGCAAGTCGGGCTGGAGCACTCGGGCACACGGACACACGTATACACGGGCACGCGACACGGGGGTGGAGGAAAAGGAAGGTGGTATTCGGCCCCTCGCGGACCGAAGGGGCCAGGAGGTAATGGATAATACGAGTACCGATGATCAGAGGGAGAGCTACGGAAGAGCCTTACCGATTTTGTTTACGCTCAGGTGATAAGGGCTGTACTCGCGGTGCCGATGCTGCGCGTCTAGAGTCGTTGCATCGCACGACAATTATGACTCGCGCTAACACGACAATGCGAATTTCTCGCTCCGGCTGGCTATAATAGTTTCCGCGCTCCGAGCCGCTCTCTCGCTCTTTCTCCTTCCCCAGGCGGTAGGGGCAATATCGAGCATTGTTCGGCTGTTTCAGATAAACGAGAGCGCGGGAGGGGGGGGGAGGCGCGGAAGTGCCCGCCCGCGAATCCCGAAAATACACGCGACTCGGTCGGTTGTGGCGTTGGCCTTGGCGCCTTCGCCCGTACGTCATCGTCCACGCATTCGGTGGCACCCCACGTCTAACGTCCTCCCAGGAAGCCATTCCCGCCCCCGCTACGCCACCACCACCCCCTCCCCCTCCTAACCCTCGCCCGCTCGCTCGATCAACGCAACTCGTGCGAATTGGCGCCACTCGCTATCTCCTCCTGCGACTCCACGGCCTCCACATAGCCGTTCTAATATTAATAATATTAATAATAATAATAATAATAATAATAATAATGATATAATAAAGATACAATAAAGATACGACGACGACGACGACGACGACGACGACGATGATGAATATAAGAATGGCTGTCGAGCCGTTTTGTGCGAAGCGCCTCGTCCCTCTCGCGCGAATCTATTGGCGCGAAAAGGGCGCGGGCAGACACGTGCCGATCCGTTACGCGTGTCGCCGTTATTTTCGTCAATAATAGCAGCGAGCCTCCCGGACTCCGTCCACCCCGGCAACGGCGGCTCTTCCCCGGACGAGGCACGAGCTCCTTGTCCGGTATCCTGCTTCGGCCCGCCCTCCTCGTTCCATCCTAATGGACGATTACGCAACTCCCCGTCCAGCGGAACGACTTCGACGTCTTCTATTAATAAGCCCTCCAGCCCACCAGCCCCCCCCCTCACCACCTCCATTAAAAATATGTAGTTAATGTAAAGTAGAGAACGGTCCGATTTCGAATCGGTCCCCTCCGATTTTCCCCTCCCCTTGCCCTCTTCGTCCTACCACGAATTCAGTTTATAAAAACCTACGTTTTCGATGGAACTCGCCCGATTCATTAGATTACAATGATCTTTTACGTTTCCACCGAAACATAGAGAAGAAAAAAAAAAAGAAAATAAAAAACCCATGCAATACTTGAAAGCAGAGATAAAGAAGGATTGAAAGCATTAAAGGTAAAGTTCGTAATGACGAAGAAGACCCGTATAACCGATATAGAAGGCATAAATTGTTCGCTAATATTTGAAGTAGAGCATACGGTACAATGTCTGCGTCCGGTAGTTTGCGCACAACAACAAAAAAAAAACACGTGCAAATTACTTTTATGAAGTTCGTCAAGTGTCAAAAGTTCGAGATACATTTTAAACATTTGATTGATTGGCTCAGCGTTTGAAAAGTGATTTACGTCCGCCCCGGCGAACGTTAGTACCCGGCGAATTATAAAATACATTCTTTTAGTATTGACAAATTGTCTCTTGTTTGGCATAGATCGTCTTAAAATAAACAAATAATTTCATTGGAAATCAGCAAGCTTTATGATTACGCGCTCTCGCGTAAACACACCGAGAGCTATAGTAATTAAGAATTTCCGCTCTGGCTGGTGATTATTCGGCGGCATTCTTCGAATAAACTGAAATCGAACGCTTGCGCTTACTTTGCTTTGCTTTTCTTTTCTTTTCTTTTCTTTTCTTTTCTTTTCTTATACAAACTATTTATAACGGAATGTGCTGGGTAATAACTGTAGCGACCGGCCTGTGGAGAGATTGATAGACAGATACGTATGACGAAGAACCGATTGCATTATTTCTAGCGGCTCCCGTCAAAAATGCTTATGCTATTAATTTCCGTGTCGCGCCGCGGATCATGAAATATCGTAAAACTAATAAATATCTGAGGAGGGTTTAAAGGTTTTACGGTGAAATTCCGAGAAGCCGGATCTTGGATATTTTATTTTAGATAAATTCTTTGATATTGATAGTTACGTATTAGATGACAGTTTATCCGAGTCTTATTTTTGACCGCCAAAGAATGTTGGATTTATTTTCTGCTCATTTTATCGCGCATACGAATAACCGTAATTTCTAATGGTAATTAAAGATATAAAGTCGCCGTGCGTTATCAAATGAATAGAATATCCATCGACGGGGTTATTGGGGTGGGGGAGTCGCAACATCCTCCTGACATGCTCTTTTAAGGTTAATTTTATCTTATTTTTTACTGGACGTATAACGAAACGTGCGTTTTATCCACTATTTTTCTGCTTTATTCTATTATTTCACGAGAGAGTGTATAAATTCAATGTAACGGGAATGTATCGCAATGTCAAGTTAGCCGCTATGGGTGCAATAAAAGTATAGGTGTACGGTAATTGTGGGACGGGTAAGGGATACTCCGATCGCAAAGAGGCTAAAGCGACAAGAGCGGCGAACGGACGGAAATAATAAGCGATACAACGAGTAAAAAGTATGCACGCGCAGTCTGTCGGGATACGACGTTTAATTTAACCAGAGACATTAATTCAAAGACTGTCTCAATGTCCACCCACTCCCCGAGTTTGCGTGGATTTCTCGTGCTTTAATAAATTTGGGAAAGCCTGACTGGTACTTAAAATAGACCACGGGCTCCTCCACCGCCCCCCGCCTGTCAAACAGCACCACTCTCTCTCTCTCTCTCTCTCTCCCCCTCACTCGCTCCTACTCCCCTCTACGTATATATATATATATGTATATTCATTTATTTAAATATTAATCCACCTATTTATCGATTTATCTACAAGTTCATGTATCTAGATATTTTCTGGGAACGCGAGGCGCGTCGGGATAAAGTTTCAAAACAACCAAACACGACAAGATCTTTAACGACCGACAATTAACCGCTTTAAAAAAAAAAAAAAAAAAAAAAAAAACGTTTGCCAGATATTTAATCAACAGCGCTCTTTCCACATCTTTTATTATTTATATCTGGTTGCTTCATTAATCGCGGGCTTATTTTTATACGATCGGAGGCTCGAGCCGAGCTGCGCGATAAATGTCACTCGGGTCTCGATAATTTCTCAACGGCCCCCATAATCGCGCATTAGCAGGGAGAAGGTACGGGGCAGACGTTCCCAGGTGCGAATAATGGTAGAGCGAAATGATGGTCGCCCGATCCTCGCATACGAAAGATAATTAAAGTAAGCGATCAGTCAGTGTCCGGACGTCGCTCGACCGTTTCTACTTAAACTGCTCGGCCCTCCGGTCTGACTAACGCCAAGCGAATTCCACTGGCAGACAGCTCGAGCTTTCCGTCCTCCAAGCGCTCCTACTTTTCCCTTTGCTTTCTATTGCACTTCCTTCCCTTACTTCACACGCGATAGGACAGGCCTAAGCCGTAAGACTTGAGGATCCTCAAGTCTTACGGCTCCTCCCAAGGATCCAATGATTTCTCAGCTACACCACTTCCACGCCTTCTCTCTTTCTTTCCCTTCTTTCTCTTTCGTTTCTCTTTCTTTTCTCTCCATTTCCCATCGTCCCATTAATATCGCATTCCTACGAGGCATTAGATCGGGAGGATTAAAAGCAGGTCTACGTCTACGATTTATAAATTCATCTTCCCTGAGGGAGCGCTTGAAATCTCCGAGATTCGAGTGTTATCGATCAGTGTGCATCGGAGCGGGCAGTTCGTGAGCGTCAGCCGGTCACAGCTCGTCATAGTCGTCGGGAGTTTAGGTCGTTGTAGGTCCTGGCAAAAGGGTCAACCGAAGCAACGATATGAGGAGGAACAAGAAGTAGAAGAAGTAGAAGAAGAAGAAGAAGAAGAAGGGCACAGGGTAGCAGGGGGGAATGTGAAACGACAGAGGGGAAGGCAGCTTGGCCGAAGGAGGGGATAAACTTACTTGCTGGGCCACTTGTAAATTTATGACCACTGAACCTGACGCAGCGTCGATGAGCCTCCGGAACGAACTGTGTCGCGCTGGAGGCTTCCCCAGGTTATCCGGCCGAACGCGTTATTCGCCTCTCTATAGTTAGCGGGCCTCGGCGACTCGATCCCAATGGCCCCCCTCCACCGCAAATACCCTCCGGCCGCCCACCCGCGGATCGGGATATTTTAAATTGGACGCGGCATGGGTGACGTGTCGTCGTAGGTAAGATCCCTTCGCTCGGCGGCGACGTGCTCCCGAAAACGGAGCCCCGACTATTTACGTACGATTAGCTTTTATTATAGCCAGCCAGCCCCCCCCCCTCCCGAGCCATCCCCATCTCTTTACGACCCAAACGGTTTTTCTAATCGGCAGGAGTGTGCTTTGGTCCGATTTTTTCTTTTTCCTCTTCTTCTTCTTCTTCTTTTTCTTCTACTTCTTCTTCTTCTTCTTCATCGTCTTCTTCTTTTGCTTTTAATCCCCTTACCAGCGCACCCTCACATCCGCGACGCTCTCCTCCGGGCCGTTTTACGCGCCCGCGTACCGACATTACCGGCATTGCCGACCGTTTAAGCGCTCGTTATGCCTCGGCTTGTATATCATTCGGATCGTCCACAATGAATAAGACGAGGGCTCTACGCCGAGGATAGAATTTACTTTGTCTGGCTTATCCGAGCCTTACTTGACCACATCCTACTCGACAACTTGACCCTCGACACGCTCGCAAGTCTCTACGCTGTCCTCGTTATTTCGAAAATTAAACGTTCGTCGCTCTACTGTCAATGCGTCCTGGAATACAACTTGATTCTCTGCCGATACATCAACGCCCAAGCGATGCATTATTTACGAACAAAAGAGTGCATGTTAACATCGCGCATGAGCATATTGCTCGGCGATTAATAATAATACAGCAGAATATAGTAATAATTTTACGCAAACTATTACACGCTACGCCCGGTATTTTATACGAGAGTATAAAAAAAAAAAAAAAAACAATATGATTTACGGCAGATTCTTTTATCGCCTCGTCATTTATTCATTCACCCTGATAATAATAAACCGCGAGCCGCGCGTTAAAGTTAAATAAAAAAAATTCATATAAAGCTGTCCTTTTATATTGATATTGTAGAGCTATAAGGCATAATAGATTATTAATTAGATAGAGCGAGTGACGAAGTCGAGGAGATTATTTCGAGTAACTCATTCGTACGTATGCCCCGAATGATATTTTTAAAATTATTATTATCAAATGGCACTCGAGATTGTGAAAATACGAGCAGGAAAATACTTTTTCTTTTTCTTTTAATTAAAATATCTTTTGCTCTCTAAAGGTGACAGATTCTTGTCATCCGATCAAAACAATCCACCCCGGGACACATACGCTACTTGAAAATTAATTAGAATGCTTGCGCCTGGGCAGCTTTTAACTCTTTTTTTTTTTTTTTTTTTTTTAACAAGAGTCGCTCTAAAAATATATTCCTTAGCGAGTGGCAAATGACCGTCGACCGTTCTTCCTCTTATTATTCTAACTGTCCGTATAGTGGGGCAGTTTCCCCGGCTCCGTGTCGTTGAAGGGGAGTAAATATGGCTATCGGAGATGAAATGAATGATTCGTCGGTGCATGAGGTCATGAGGAGCAGCCGCTTAGCAATTAAAGGAGGATGTAATACTTACGGTAAAGGTGTAAAGCCCGTTGGGGATTGGCTGGCCGCCGTATTTCATGCTCAGCGTATAGTCTCCTTCGTCGGCTACCGTATAGTAAACATCGACTGTGCCGTCCGGGTTGTCCTGAATATCAATGTCGACATCTTCGCTGTAAGCAGAAAATCGCACCACCTCCATCACCACCATACCTGCATTCTGCACCATCCAGTGCTATTATCATTTTACATGTATTTTACATGTATGCGCATAAGGTTTTTTGTAAATCGCTTCGATTCGCATCGCCGACGTCGTTCATCAACGTTATTACCTTCGTCGGATTCGTCGGGGAAATCCCCTCCTCCTATCAGAGCTAATAAAAAAAAAAAAGAAGCACCGGGCAGCTGGACTCCGCGAAATAAGTAAAATATTTATGACAATTTACATTTTACTCTGAAACACTGTAATCTTCTCTGTATATACGTGTATATGTATATATATAAGTATAAAATGCTAATTTTAGATGGGATATCGCCGCGCCGCTCGTCGTTCGCCTTTCGGCTCAATAAAGAATGACTTGAGGACGTTTTAGATATAAAAAAAAAAAAAAAAAAAAAGGCCCCGAGCAAAATCATCGACACAGGGACGGTGAATGTTAATTGCAAATTAGGCAGGCATACGTTCTACGGGATCGTATATTTTTGTAACGGACGTTTCCGCGAGCAGGGAAAAAAAAAATATCGAAGTAACCGTTCGTAAAAGAAAAGAATAACAAACTTTTCTTATTCGACTTATTCCTCAACAGACTTTCCGAGCGAGAAGGATATTTCGCGCGTTTACATATAAACGCGCGGCGAGTATAAATAATCGAGAGATCTTGAATGGATTTTCGATGGCGCGCAGGGACGAGTGTTGGTGACATTTATACAAATAATAAGTCAAAGGCACCGAGTCCGGTCGAATAATTTGATATACGAGGGACGAAAGTGAATAAATCCTGACCTGAACATCGAAATCGCTCTTGGCATTTAATACTCTAAGCTCGCTCGTATTATTTACAATTATTATTACTAATCTTTTACAAAATACTTAATTATAAAGTCAGAATGACGATCATTCTCGTGGCGGATATGCGTCGATGGGGCGGTGGGGTTGGGAGTAGCACGATGCTATTACGTAACGCAAGCCTATCGATGTTTCCCTCCCCCCACCTACCCACCCACCACCACCCTTCAAACGGAGTGTTATTTTGTCAAAACTGACTCGGATTACAATTGGTTTTTTGCAACCGCATGAAACCGCGAGAGTGAATGTATAATTTAGCGGGCATAATTCAATGACAGTTAAAATTTCCTCGGTTTCGTATGACTTCCTTGGTGAAGCGACGAAGGCAGCTGCCGCGCAAGACCGGCAGTTCGTTTATTAAGTAGAGATCGACGGGAATGCACGGGGAGCGCAGCGCGCACGCGTACCAATTAGGAGTGAAAAATACGATACGTTGAAATAATTAATTATAAAAGGGGGGGATAATAATTTCCGGTGCCGAGGTAAATAGGAGAGTGAGAGAGAGAGAGAGAGAGAGAGAGAGAGAACAAAGGCCCGACGCGACACGAGCCATTGAATATCTTTATTTTTATTTTCTTCTTCTTTTTTCTTTGTCGGCGCTGCTCAACGACACGCGCGCCTACGAATAAATGGATTAACGAGAGAGCGCCGATCGCCGATTGCCGCGGTCTCCGCGTTAAAAATGAAAAAGCTCGGGGGTGCGGTGGGGGAGTAGAGTCACCGAGCGCATCGGGGCCGCTGCCGATAACCGGCTCGGGGATCCGCGAATGGCGGATGCTGGGGGTGGAGGAGGGCGGAGTGCGGAGTGCGGAGAAAAAGGAGAGGATCGATCAAGCTGGAGCGAGATGAGAAACGGGAGCCCGATGAGAAGATCCATGGGCAATTGTTTTCGTCGACAGGCAATCGACAGGCTGACGCTCCTCGACTTCCGGATCTCGGGCACTTGCTCAAAATCGCTCCTTGGATTATCTATGATTTTCAGGGTAGAGAGCCGCGTCTTGTTACGACATCGGCTCCGGTGATCGGGAAACCGGAGCGAAAACGCTCTCCCGAGGAGCTTGATTGCCGGCCGACACGTACGCGACCCTCCGTTGGCCGCCTCACCCCGATTAATATCGGTAAGCTGCGGGGGCGTAATAATTAGGCTAGCCCGGACGAGCTTTACCTACATTCGCATCGGCGCGAGGCTAATATTTCAAAGATATTGCGTCGCTTTACGTCGTCGTTCCTCTTTCCCAGCCCCCCCTCTCCCCCCCAGCACTTTACACGGATTTTCCTCAACACTTCCGACGTTTACAATGCCCGAAAATCGGCTATTATTAGCCGTACTCCTCCCCCCCGGGCGCCCCCAATGGCCACAACGTAGAGATCCGATAGAGTCTCGAATTTAATGAGTTGGAGCCTGGTAGCGTACGGCGAGCCAAAAATTTAATTATCGTTACCGATCATTTGTACTTAAGGATTTACAAGCTTTGCCGACATTGTCGTTCGATTAGCGCATAAAATGTCAATTGCAATAGAATAAGTCTGCCCGTAGAAGAAGTTCTTTTGCGTGGCAGCGGTCCTCGACGCCTGCACGTCGTCACACGCGTCGCGCGCCGATAGAAAGAAATAAAAGCGGTGAAAGAGGTAAAAGAAGAAGAAGAAGAAGAAGAAGAAGAAGAAGAAGAAAATACCGCGAGGCAATGGTAAATAAAGACATAAATATGAAGCGGATCCGGCAAATTACACGCAAATAAACCACCTATTTATAAATGCTCGAATTTTTATTTTAACTCTAGACCTCAATATGATTTAGGAATTTTAAAAGTAGAACGAGAAATTTATAATATATCGCAAAATTAAACAAGAATATAATAAAACTCGCCCGCCACCGCTCATGCCAAGAAGCAAACACTTTCATAATAATAATTTTATAGCGAACAGTCGGTCCATTCGTACAATAATAAAAATTAATCAAGAGTGCCCGATATTTGATTCTCGGACGCTTTTAACATTCCCAGCTAAGAACGTATCTGTCCGCTCGGCTCAATTGTATTAAACGAGACGAGATTTGCGGATAAACGGGCGCGGGGCGCGGGAGAGGGGGACGGGGGCACGATACTACATCGAGAAGAAATTGAGAAGCCGTAGTCGAGGCTTACTAGAAAGACTAGAAAATTCGTCGAGTATGCATTAAAAAAAAAAAAAAAAAAAAAAAAAAAAAAAAGAACAAAAAAAAACAAAAAAATGAAAGCCGGGAAGAGAGAGAGAGAGAGAGAGAGAGAGAGAGAGAGAGAGAGCGGCCGAGCAGCAGTCGTATGCTAATCCCGCAGCCCGTCGGCATTGAAGGTTCTCGTCTTTATCGGCCGAGCAGTGGCGAGTCACGCGCGAACTCGCAATTGACCCGATAGGCGGCGTCAACGAGGGCGGCAATGGGACGGAGCCGGGAACTAGGTTAACCAGGGGTTAAGGGAGACGGCGGATGGGGGAACCATCCGCGGGCCAGAATCTCGCGCCGAGGGGGATCTCGGTATGGGAGGCTCGACTTACCTTCCGGAGGTAGAGCGGATGCGGCAGGTGATGGCGCCCCTGCCGGCATTCTGAGTGTCGACGGTAATGCAGTACTCCTCGCCCTGGGCGAGCTTGCGATGCACGCCATCTTTGATTTTGCAGGCGTCGGCCTTACCCGTGGACACGCTCTGGACGCTCGCCGGACTGCCGGGCACCTCCTTGCCGTCGTACTTCACGTTGACCTTGTACCGGCCGCAGTCGTCCGGTAAGTAGCTGGCCTTGTGCTTGCCGTCCCCGATGTTCTCGACGCTTACCTTGCGCGGCACCTGGTCCGGGCCCTAAGCATTTCGCAAAGTTTTTAATACAAATTCCGCAGCGCCGCTCGACTCTGCGCATCGTTTTAAATGCGCGAGCCGCTATCGTGTCAATGGGGTCATTGTTACGGTCGTCGTGGGTTACGGAGCCCCGGCCTCGCTTACCAGGACTTGGACGTCGAGGTTAGCGATTCCGGCCTTCGAGGTGTCGATGACGAAGTCCGCGGGGAAGGAGGCCGTCGTTATGGGCGAGACTCCCGGCCCGGTGAGGACGACCTTGTCCGGGTCGCAGGTCGGCTCCACCTTGATCCTGAAGGGGCTGCCCTGGACCGGCTTGCCGCCGTAATTCACGTCGACCTGGACGTTGCTGCCGGCGGGCGAGGGCTTGTACGACACCTCGTGGATCCCGTCGCGGATTCGCTTGATCTCGGGCTTGGAGATGTTGCCCCTGTCCGTCTTAACTTTCACATCGAGCGTGGCGTTGGATACCTTGGTGGAGTCGACGGTGAAGGTCGCGGGCACCCCCTCGCGCACCATCTGCGGCTCCAGGCCCGGCCCGTAGGCTCGCACTTGGCTCAGCTCCTTATAACGCAAGAGCACAGCCCGTTTTATTACTACTCGTTGCCGATTTTTACGCGCTACAGGACAGGGACTCGCTTCCGTAAAATGCGTTTGCGTAGCGCGCGGATGGATCATCGGCTAGACGTGGATCGCGCAAGGGGAGTATTTTAGGTGGTAGGCTCACCGGATCGTCGACCGGGACTCGGAAAGGCGATCCAGGTATGTGCTTGTCGGCAAACTTGATGCTGATGTCGTAGTCGCCGGACTCGGTCGGCAGGTACTCGACGCTGCAGGATCCGTCGCAGTTATCCTTGCAGGAGACGACGGCTTCGCTGGGGCCCTCGATGGCCAGTCCGAGTCCACCGGTGCCGGCATCTACGACGCCGAACAATAATCGCCAATCGCATCGTTGTTCTTGGTTAGGGAGTGGTGGTCGGTTGGATAGCATGTACGGATAGCCTACCTCTGGTCTCGACCTTGAACTTGTTGGGCTTGTTGACGATGCCCCTCTGGAGTCCGGGTCCGTGGGCACGGCATTTGCCGGGATCGCTGACCCGCCTGACGTTGACGGGGAAGGGCGAGCCGGGCACGGGTATGTTGTCATAGAGGACGTCGACGGCGTGCTTGCCCTCCTCGAAGGGCGTGTAGTTGACGCGGTAGGTGCCGTCGACCTGGGGCGTTATGACCTTCTCGGTGACGCCGCCGCTGGGATTGTTGATCGAGCAGCCGATCTTCTCGCTCTCGGTCTTCGGCTTCCCGACCGCTCGGGTGTCGATCGTGAACTCCGTCGGCTGGTACAGGTTCAGGCCTGCAACCCGAGGTTCCTCCCGTCACTCTCGCGTCTCTTCCGCTTCTACCCTCGACGAATAACGCGTGCGACATTATCTCGCCAATCGGGTCAACTAAACTATAACACGTGCGCTACGTGCCGCTCAACTCGGTAGCGACTCGCTCTATTACACACTGCGGACGTGGAAATGGAGTAAAATAAAAAAATAAAAAGAACCATACTTAATGTAGAAGAGAATGACACGAGACGAGTAAGAGGATCTAGATGAGATGGTGGGTGATGGGGGGGGGTGATGTAGGGTTATTGGGGTGATGGGGGGGGGCAAACGATGCAGGCCATTCTAAGGGTAAAAGCGTCTTCTTGTGCATGCAGGACTGCATTAAATAGGATCGACCGGGGATGAACGATGGCTTCGCTTGGGCAAACTCTGTCTATGCATGCTCTGCCAGGCTTTCCCACTCCCACCCCCCACCCCGACCCGTCCCACTCCCGACCACCAACCCCCAACCCCATATCCAGCAATCAATAGTAAAAACAGTGAGAGAAACGACAGCAAAAACAATTGTAGCGGGAGCATAAACAACAACGGCAACAACAACAATCACAACAACAATAACAACAACAACAATAACATAAAAGGAGACAGCCGACGCGGGATAGCGGGTTTCCGCGGGTCATGCTCGAGTTGTATGGACATCGTGCTCGCGAGCACAAGACAAACAAGATCAAGAATAAAAATAAGAATAAGAATAAAAATAAGAATAAGAATAAGAATAAGAAGATGAATAAGAAGAAGAAGAAGAAGAAGAAGAAGAAGAAGAAGAAGAAGAAGATAAAGTGTAGGAGGAGATAATAGACAGAGTCAGAGTAAGAGACAGCGCTCATCGATTGGAGACGACCGATTCTGACCGTGAGGCTGGATGCCGGGGCCACCGAGTCTGATCTTCCGGAGGTCGAGCTCGTGGATGAGGGCCTCGAAGGGCGAGCCGGCCAGGTGGCAGTCGTTGAAGGTGATCTTGATGCTGTAGTCACCGGGCTCGGTCGGCAAGTAGGCGACCGAACAGGTCCCGTCCCCGTTGTCCCGGCAGTTGATTACGGCCTCGCAGGGCCCTTCGACCGTGACCCCGAGGCCGCCCTGGCCCGCGCCCCGGGTGTCGATCACGAACTCGGCGGGTCGGCCCGCGAGGCCACACCTGAGCCCGGGCCCGTAAGCCCTCGCGCTCGGCAAGCAGCTTATTCGCAGGGGACTGGGCCCGAGTACCGCGCCCCGGTAGCCGAGCTCGAACTCGTACTCCCCCAGCTGCGTCGGCTTGAAGCTCACCAGGTGTCCATCCTCGGTCGGACGCACGTGGGCCTTCCAGGCGTTCCTCGAGGGATCGGTCATCCTCACCTGGAGCTCCTCGGCCCGGCCCGGCTCCCCCGTCAGCACCCGGAACTGCTGGGGACTGTTGACCGTCGCGGCTGTGAGCGCCGACCTTCTTTATACTCCCACGTAATCGACCTTGCCGCCTCTGCCTAGGCTCTTCTTAACATCTCTCTTAAGCCCTACCACCCTCACTCTCTCCCTCACTCACTCTCCCTCACTCACTCTCTCGCACTCTCTCTCTCTCTCTCTCTATCTCTCTCTATCTCTCTCCACCAACTCCTCCTAATCGCCCCCCCCCGAATCCCTAAATAATCGAACGACCATGTCTTAGAATCTTAATTAGCCAATACATCGGGCGCTTGCGCGCAGGCGGAGCCGTTATATGCTGCTGCATTTTGAGTTACGGCATTTGCGACATTGGCAGCGTCAGCGTGATAAGTCCTGGATGGGGGATGGGGAGGAGGGGGGCGGGGCGGGTCTCAAGCGGTTATTCATGGGGTCGTATCAGCGATCAGAGTGAGCCGTGAGAAGAGGAAACGTTGATGAAAGGTGGGTGATCGTAGTCGCGAGTGGCTGCGACCTCGCAACCCTCCTTACCCCAATAACCTGCATCCCTCCCACGGGTACCCCCCCTCCACCCCACCCACCCGCTCTCTCGGCGGTCGTCAGTGCTATCGATATCGAGGGCGGACAAATTTCACCGGCCGCGGGTAAATTTAGCCGGCAAGTATAATCCAAGCGGTACGCGTGCTCGCCACGGATTCCACGGGAGTGACGGCGAGGCCCCGCTCTGCCGCCGCACGATCTATATTTAGATCGGCCAGCCCGCCCTTGCGGATTGCCCGAGTCCGCGAAACCTCGTTGACTTTGACAGATACGTTGGCGGCGGAGGCTCCCCGATCCCAATGAGAGAATGACCTCAGCACGCGAAAGCCGGCCGACTTCTCGCGATCCTGTCCCCCTCCTATAGACCAACCCGCCCACCATCGCCCATCACCGCCCACCATCAACCCCTCCGCCCCCCCACCCACCCCCACCCCCAATAACCGTTCGAATTAAATTTCGTAAATCCATCTCGGCTCGGGGTATATTTGTCCCGCGGGCTGTGCCACTTTGATTTTCGACATTCCGCGATCCAGTTATACGAGCGAGATTCGGCCAGCCGCGCCTACACGGGTCCGCATATAATTAGCAGCGTGTTCCATTGTAATAAATTTTCATGCCAAGATTTAAGAGGGGGCGATCCCTCGGAGGGAGCCTGCGGGTCACCGGGCCTCCGAGATTGGCCTCCGCGAGCGTAAAAGCCTCTCTTACGCGCTGACGCCCCTCCCTGGCGGATCTTCGGATCCTGATCAATAATCTGATTTTCGATTGCCCGAGAGAGGTTGGTTACGGTCTGCCAGAGAATTACGAGCGGCGACACCTCGTTCCCCTACTCATAACGGAAAATGACCTCTGGCGTTCCTTGGTCTCTGTAAACCCCCTCGTTCCCCCGTCGATCTGCGACGCTTACGGCGCTTACGAAGCTTACGGCTTTACGAGCTTCCGACGCGGCAAACGTTTTTACTCTACCTCGAGTTCAATGTTGACGACGGTGCAGCCGATACCGGTCACTTTTACAACGAGGCCGGTTACTCCCGGGGGATGATTATACGCCGCGGGTCGCAGTGTACTTACTCGGTGACAGGCCCTCGACTTTGACCTTGGATACGTCGACGTGGGGTCGAACGTTGACCTTGATGGGGCTCTTGGGCACCTTGAGTCCGCCGTAGTTGAGGTTGACGGTGTAGAGGCCGGGATCGGGTGCGACGTAGTCGACGGTGTAGGTGCCGTCCTCGTTGTCGGTAAGGGAGATGGGCAGGTCGTGGCCCTCGGGCGTCTTAATGTCGACCTTGAGCTCCCCGGGGCCGGCCTCACGGCAGTTCACGTTGAAGTGCGTCGGCGTGTTGGTCTTGACGTTGTTGTCGAGCCCGGGCCCGAAGGTCTGTACCAGGGCAGGATTCAGCGGAGCCTCGACCTTCACCCTGTAGGGGGACTTTTTCGTCGCAACGCCCCCGTAGTTCACCTGCAAGCATTCCCAACCAGTTTCATTCGCTTCTGCGGGGTTCTCGGTCGCCGATACTCGATCAGTCGAGTCCTAACCATGACGACGTGCTGAGAGCCGGATGTCGGCTTGTATTGGGCGTTGATCGTCCCGTCCCGCTTGTCCTCGAGCTTGATCGGCACATCTCGGCCGAAGGCATCCTTAATGGCCACCTCCAACGGAGCCTGTCCTGCCTTCCTCACGTCGACGGTGAAGTGCGTCGGCTTGTCGCTCACGACTCCTTCTGGCTGGATACCGGGCCCGTGCACCTCGACCTAAACGTAACGAATTTTACGCGTTAAGAGACGGGCTAAACGTCAGGGGTGGGGGTAAGAAAAATATCCGAGCCCGACCTTGTCGGGGTCAAAGTCACTCTTGGCGACGATGTTGGCGATGTAGGGTGACTTGGGTATGTCCTCGTTGTCGCAGAGCACGTGTACCGCGTAAGGTCCGGGTGCCGTGGGGAGGTAAGACACGTCGGCGGTGCCGTCGCCGTTGTCGACGCAGTCGATCTTGGCCTTGGAGGGGCCTTCGATGGAGAAGCCGAGCGCCCCGGTCTCGCCGTTCGTATCGACCGTGAATCGTGCCGGGTGGCCGACGATGCCCCCGTAAAGTCCCGGCCCGAAGACCCGGATGGCCGACTCCTTGTACGGGCCGACGTTCACCTCGAAGGGGGACTTGGGGATCTCCTTGCCCCCGTACGTCACCATCACCACGTGACGGCCGTCCTTTACCGGGTAGTAGTGGCACTCGTACGTCGTATCGTCAACCTTCTTCAAGCTGAAAAAAAAAAAAAACGATTCAAGGTCATTGGAGCTAGGTCATCGGCTAACCCGGTTAACCCGATTAAGCACGTCGTCAGATATCATAGGCAGATCTGTAGATTCGATACGAAGAAAAGGTGCATGAGCAACTGAACGAGATCTAAGTCTCGTTCTTCCTCCACGGGATCCAGTGAAGTGTCATTTCGTACGGATAAAATGCGATCTTTTAGATAAAAGACAAGAGCATCGACGTAAACATCGAGAGAGAGAGAGAGAGAGAGAGAGAGAGAGAGAGAGAGAGAGTGAGACGGTTATTGGGGTTATTTGGGGTTATTTATAAGTCGTAAGGGCTTTCGCGTTTATCGAAAGCTTTAATTGAAATGGAGCTGCTTACTTGGCGGGCAGGTTGACGCCACCGGGAGCGATGATTCTGACATCGGCCTTCCCCTCCCCGGCATCCTTGGTCGTTATGATAAAGTCCGCGTCGTCCTTGACGCGGACCCCGTTGGCAAGGAGACCCCGACCGTAGGCCTTGCACTTCTTCGCGTCGGATACCGGCGCCACTCGCACCCCGACCGGGTTGTTCGGTATGAGCTTGCCCGCGAAGAAGATGTTCACCGAGTGGAGACCCACCACCGGGGAGACGTACTCGCAGCGCCAGACGTCCGGGGAAGTTTGGCGGAGCTTCACCGGCACCGTCGTCCTCGAGCCCTACAAGCATGCCAATAACCTTCGTTAAAGCTCTCCCGCTCTTCTATTACTTTTTTTTTTTTTTTTGTCCCCTGAAAAATTACTCTTCCATTTACGCGGCAAACGGCCTCGGCCACAAAGTGCGACGTCCTATTGACATTTAAACACACACTGATAACTTTGTAAGGATATCACAAGTTAGAGGAACGGAGGGGGGAAGTGAGTCGTCGTGTAAGGTCGGCCGAGGTGAGAGAAATTATCGCGGTCAAGAGATAGAATGACAGTGCGGTCGAGGTGCGGGGGATCTGTACCTGGGGATCGAGAACCATGACTTCGGGCACACCTCTTCCGGCATCCTTGGTGAAAATGTCAAAGTAGGTGGGCCTGTTGACGATCACGCCGTCCGGCTGGAGACCCGGACCGCTGGCGGTAACTTTGCTCGGGTCCCCGGCGTGGCCTTCGACCATCACCGGGTACGGGCTCTTCGGGATCTCCCGACCCGCGTACAGCACTTTCACCTTATGGGGGCCTTCGTTTACCGGCGTATACGAGACCGAGTACGTGAGGTTCCGATCCTTGTTGAATCTAATGTCGACCTACAACGTCAGCCATTCGTTCGAACTCATTAGTCACCCGAGCCTCTCCATTTCCTTAGCCAATAAAAAAACACCGAATAACAAATACTCTGCTATGCGCTATTAATTGTGTCAATGAAAAATAAAAAAGTATTATTTATAAATATATATATATATATATGTATATGTATATGTATATACAGACACACACACACACACACACACACATATGTATTTATGCGTAGATAATAAAAGTGTTATCGGTGAGTATAAAACGCTGTGCGAGCAAATTTAAATATTTGCGAAGCCAGAATCCAGTTTCAGGTGGATTTTTCATAAGATAAAGTAAAAAAAGAGGAAGAATTATACCTTACCTCGACCTGAAAAGTCCAATGAGCATTAATTATTAACGTTGGTCATTATTGATCGACCCGATCCCATTGAAATTGTAATGAAGCGCACCGAAGTCCGTAAATTGAATACATTTAGTCCGTTGATTAAAGTGACAGAAGATTAAGTAACGGACTCGCTCGTTATGATAATAATTTGGGTAAGCGGAGGGCCGGGGGGGGGAGGATGAGATGATCGCGCGAACGGGGGTTAAAAATAAAATGGATTTTATTTAATGGTCCCCGTAGGAGGCGATAATAAATTTTAAAAGGCTTTCTCTGAAAGTACTGATATAATGTTGTTGAACCGTTTACATCACTGTCAAATGAGTAATGCTTTTATATTTGTCTGGGAATCGCCAAAAATTCCTTTTTAAAGCCGTAAGAAAGGCATTACGTGTCTCTTTATTTATTCCGCGTCGATAGCAACTCGTCGCGTAGATAATTACAAAGTTTGATAAATTTCGAGGGAGCGGTGTAAGGGTAAATAATCCAGGTAGAACGAGAGAGAAAGAGAGAAGAGAGAGAGAAGTATACGGAGTTGTATAGTCGCGGATAATGCGCAATTAATTCGTAGTAAAGCGAGCTAGGAATGTAAGTGTATGTGTTACCGGTAATTTGAGACCCTTGGGGTCGTCGACGGTGACGTCCACGTTGCCCTTGCCAGCGGAGAAAGTCTCAACGGTAAAATTGGCGGGCGCTCCGATGATTGGGCCAGTCGGCTCGATTCCGGGTCCGTAGGCTCGTACCCTGTAAAATCCTCGATCGCTCTAATAAATCGCTCGGTGGGTCAGCCTTGGTATCGCAATCTCATGCCGCAGGTCTCGCAACGCATTACAATGATGACTACGGGAGGCTCGGGTAGACGCAAAGGAGTAGAAGCGGAAGAAAAAACGAACAGACAGTGTGCGTGTGCGTATGTGTGCGTGTATAGAGAGAGAGAGAGAGAGAGAGAGAGAGAGAGAGAGAGAGAGAGAGAGAGGACCAATCGGCTAAAAGCGTTTAAAATCATTAGCTGAGAGTAAGAAGAAGGCACTCATCTTCGGTCCAACAAAATACGTGCGTTGCAGCAATAAGCGATAAAGAAAGGCTGCAATTAATAACAAAAGAGAGAGAGAGAGAGAGAGAGAGAGAGAGAGAGAAATGTTTAGGCGGGAAGCGCCGTACTTGTCAATGTGCCGGGCATCCTTTGCGGCTACTTGCTCTCTATGCGTGGGGCGGCTCTCGAACAAAGCCCATCAAGCGTTCAATAATCAAGAAAGAGTATCCGATTGTTTATTAATCTACTATCTACGTGTTAATCGGCATCGTTTTGGCGCTACCGCTGCTACTACTGCCACTGCTCATCGTAATACAGACTGCGGTCTAATTAATAGTGCCACGAGTATTGCTGTTATTGTATAGGCAGAGCTTGAGTGAAACAAAGTGCAAGAAGGCTGCGGCGGTAGGAAGCTCTCGGGTCCAACACATATTAAGGCGCGAATAATGCGATAATTATTAATAATGAGATAACAAGTGTAAGGTGAAGTAAAAACCAGTAAGGCAAAAAACGCTAAAGAAGTGATAAGTGCGCGTGTGATTGGTGACTTACCGCGGTGGCGGCACGCTGCGCTCGTCGCATGAAATAAATTCATAATATTATTTGTCGTTCTCCTCATCGTCCCACCCCAATAACCCCAATAACCCCAATAATAACCTCCAATAATAACCTCCAATAATAACCCCCAATAATAACCCCCAATAATAACCCCATTCCAATTACAATTAAAATTGCAACTGGTCACCGTAACAACGCTATTCCTTTCCTTTCCTTTCCTTTCCTTTCCTTTCCCATGCATTAACGTACGAATTTTTATTATTCGTACCAAAGGACAACATTCCTTCGTAAAAGATAATACAACTCGGACCCAATTGCCCCACCCACTCGTAACTTATTTCGTAAGGCGCATCCTCGAAAGATCGATGGCATTGTCATTACCTGTTGGGGTGCGTGCGCGGCCGGATCGGCGCTCCTGGCTTCAGCTTCGCGTTCGGGTACTGCGAGAGGTACGTCATCATGGACATCTCGTCGATGTTCGGATTAACCATCTCCTCCGGTTTTATCAGCTGCAACACAGCCGTCGTTCCAATGGCATTCGAATCCGATCGAGGATTGGTTTAGGTGGAAGGGGGCTGGTAAGGGCGATGGGAGAGCGCTAATACCACGTAACCGTTAATCCACGTTATTAATTTAGTAAAAGGATCATTGGAAGCTTGGCATGGATGATCTACATGTCAAGTAGAAATCCGTTCTCGGCAAGAAGACGGCTTTGACGATGTAACAAAGCAAAAAAGAAAAAACAAAAAAAAAAACAAAAAACAAAGGTATCGGATGATGAGAAAGCGGCCTGAAAGTAGAATGAGCCGGCGGCGAGTCGTTCCGATCGACCTTCATTTATTTCGCGGAATTTATATAAGACGGTCAATGGCCTCCACAGACGATGAGCGAACACGCGGGTGGATCCTGTGGCGGTGGTCGTACGGCTCCGTAGATCATAGAAGATAGATGGGAGACTATGGAAGGCGGAAGGTGGATCGGATAGGGGGGGGGAGGGTCGTAGAGAGAGAGAGAGAGAGAGAGAGAGAGAGAGAGAAAAGACCTGAGGTATGTTGAGCCAGTCGTCAGCGAGTCCCATGGCCTCGGCCGCGTTCTGGGCGGCATCTTTAGGATTCCAGGACGCCCAGTCGGGGCAGAGACCCGGAGCGATCGAGTCGACGAGAGCTCCGACCGCCCGGCCGTCGTTCCAGTCCGAGGTGAAGTTGGAGATGGGCAGATCCGGGATCTTCGACTGGATCCAGTGCATGAGTCGCTGCTTCGGAGTCGCCCCCTTGTCCGGCCCGTTCACGTCGTCGCCCTCCCACATGGGCATCGAGATCGAGTAGTGGAGGATGAGGGTCCATATTAGCCCGAGGATGAGCTTGAGCTTGCAGTCGACGATGTCCGATGAGTCTGAAACCCAAGCAGTACTTTGATACAGAACACGATAATGGCCCCTTCCCCATTCTCGATTTGGCCATTTGGGTTCTTACTTTACACGAGTACCGAACTCGAGTACTCGACTTACGCGTTACCCTTTATTTACTTATGGCTTGTATCATCGTCAGCTTTCTTATTTACCCACCCTCTGCTCTCGAACGTCCTTTTGCGACTAGGAATTCCTATAATCCGAATTCGCATTTCACATATAAATAGACAAGAGAGATAGAGAGAGCGAGAGCGAGAGCGAGAGAGAGAGAGAGAGAGCGCAGAAAAAAGCATTCGGATCAAAGATGAAATACAATAAGCCCGCGATGTATTGTGACACGAGAGTGACAATTTATTTTCACAGGGAAGGTAAAGCGCATAATTGCCGATAAAAACTTTACGATTCGTTCATTTATATAAACAATTGGAAATAGCAAGTGGCCCGCGTTCCTGCTTGCGTTATTTCCATTTGCATTTACAAAGAGTATTATTTTGACGAGTGACGATTTCAATACGAGGATAAAACGAATTGTCTCGGAGCCGAACAACGATTCCTCTAGTAGTAGTGGTAGTGGTAGTGGGAGTAGTAGTAGTAGTAGTATAGTAGCAGTAGCAGTAGTAGTAGTAGCAGTAGTAGTAGTAGTAGTAATAGTAGCAGTAATAATAGCGTCATTCCATTAGAGATGTAATAGTCGTTAAGTAAATTACCTCATCTGCCGTAAGCTTATTTTTAGTAATTTCGCGGACCACGATTTTTTTGCTCCTCCTTCTTTTTCTTTATTTTTTTTTTTTTGTTTTTGTTTTTGTTTTTTTCTTTTTTTTTTATTTCTTACGAAAACTCGTGCCAAACGTCTTGGAGGCTAAATGGAGTATCTCGGGAGCGAGAAATGTCCGCTCGCCGCGGAGCTCATAAATTATGCACACGAGCGCGGTGGTCACGTACAATAAGAATACTTAATAATCAATTAACAATCGGAATACGAGACGAGATATAGCCGCGGGAATTTCACGATAGAGTTTCACGGTAGAATGTCCCGATCAACAATTATAAACGTTCGCTTAAGTCGTCGCTTCTTTCTTTTATTACGGCCCGACCACGTACTTGGCATACGTACGGACGCGTGTGAGCAAACCAAGTCTGTAGAATAATAGAACATAAGACATTGGGGAGCCATTGGGTGAAGGTCGAGGGACATTCAAGATTAAGAGAGTGAGATATTTTCGGTTTAACGAATCGATTTTAAGATTAAGCTCCGCCAAGCTTCTCGAGCAGTTTCCATTTCGTTTCGTCGCACGAAGCTACGAGATCGGAAATAATAATTCCTCTTGGGTCAATGTCTTGGGGGCTTGACGGGGGGGGGGAGGAGGTTGGGCACCTACGAAGACGAAAACTGGGGGAAAAAGTAGGTGGACGACTGGTTATAGAAAGTCGCTGCTCGTACGCGAGTCCGGAAGAATTCTCCGTTCCTTCGTCCTCGGTTCCCGGTTCCCGGTCCCCTGCTCCTGCCCCCCCCCCCCCCACCCGTCACCCATCACCCGTCACCCACCGGAGAAGAGAGACTCTAAAGTACTCTATCCAACGGCAATTTTAGACGATTGCGCAAGCCCGGCCACGTTTCTCTTTATTTATTTTCAAACAAAGTGGCCGAGCCCTCGCGCGCCCCTCTCCCTCCTCATCCTCGATTCCCCTTTCCCATCGCTATTATTGCGGGGCTATTAGCGGGAGCGAGCCGAAGAAAAAATCATTGGTCGTCCCCTCGAAGCGCCGATGCGTCGGGTACTATTTTCGTTTCGTAAGTGGACGGGGCCGGAGGAATTCGCTCAAATGCAGAGGGAAATCATTGGTAGAAGAAACGCAAAGTGACTCCGCTGAAAATAAAGATAAAAAGACTCGGTAGGTGTGGTGGGATGGCAGGGAGGCGGAGGGGGAGGCGGAGGAGGAGGGGGGAGCGTTGCCGTCGGATGCTCGTCCGATGCCTCGGAGACTGTTCAAATCGTGAAATCGTGAAATCGTGATTCATCCCGCGAGCTCGAGCGAGGAAAATCGCTCGTGCGTTTACCCACGGACCCCCACCCACTCACCCACCGTGTCCATCCTTTCCGTGGATTATTGGTCCAGGGGCATAATTACCGCAAGGCCGGCGACCCGAAAATACCTCCTGGGAGATGAATTGGCTCGATTGGCAATGACATAGGCTATCCGTCCTTTTAAAATTAATCACGCCTCTCCTCCTCCCGCCCACCCCGCTCTATTCTATTTCCGTAGCCGACTGCATTTTATTTATTCCCTGGACTATAAAAGAGCGCTGACGCCGGCGGTGCGGCTGGCTTATTTTCCGTAAAAATAGAATAGGCGATGCGTGAAATCGAAGGGAAGCTTATTTTCAGACGTATCCCCCCTCCCTCCCTCCCTCCTCATCCCACCGTCTCGGTATCTTATCGCGAGCTGCTTTCTTGCGCGTCCTATTACTAGTTGTTCAACTTAGAAGAGCTTCCATCTCGCAACGGAAACACCTGCCCATTCGCCAAACACTGGCCAAACTCTTGCACTGGGCACGTAATTCTTGGGCCCAATAACCCCAATGACCCCAATAACCCCAACAACCCCAACAACCCTCCTCTCAATGACGCGCTTTTGACTTTTATTTTTTTTTTTTTATTATCGAAGAGCATCGACTCGTGGGCCGCTGCCAATTACCGACGGCTCGACGTCGGTAATTAATGCTCGGGGAATAATAAAGGCTCGCGGCCGGGCGTAAATCTCCGATTTCCTAAATTTAATCTCCGATTCGTCTTGCGCAAGCGACACTTTGCGCCGCGGCTCGCTAGGCTCACGCGGAACGTGGCCGTGGAAAATGGTAAAGGCCCGAGCGGCTGCCGCGTGTTAACGACGTAATCTGCTGTACCGGCCGTATCTCAATGAGCCATTTCTACCCAACGGGAGTATACATTAAACGATACATTAAACGCCTTGGCGGCGAGCGTGTAGTAGACCGGCCGCAGAATCATCGTCCATCTTGTATAATAGGGCATTAGCCGCGATAATTGTGGCCTCTTTACGATATAATGATCAATAAACGGATGGACAATGTAAGCGAGGTGCTTATGACTTCGTTATCCTTAGCCTTGGCAAGATATAAAAATTCTTTGACTTGTTTCTGAATTCTGCGAGCCCTTGTGCTTCCCATTAACAATACGATCCGAATAGGGCAAATAGAATTGGTAAATAAGAGTAATGAGACAAAGGTGACGTAGCGGAAAAGGACGGAAATTGGCAACACAAGTCTTTATAAATGCCCATATAATGTCCGTAATTCTAAATATTTTGATCGGGTATTTATAAATATCGCACGCGTCATGATAATACGACAACGACGACGAGAGCGGCGACGACAACGACGACGACGACGACGACGACGACGAGAGCGACAACGACAACGACGACGACAACGACAACGACGACGAGAGCGACGAGGGAGAAGAGGCGTAATTCCGCGTAACATTTATTTTCTTATTCCCGCGATTGTACGGAGTAGGACAGGACGCGAACTGGTATTTCTGGGACTGGTATGATTTCGCGAGCCGAGGGTTCGATGCACTCGTTTAATCAAAGAAACACGTGTCGCGCGAGGATAATAGAACGGTGTGGGTGTCGAGCGCGCACAGGGCTCATCAAAAGGTTTCTCGTTGCAAAGTTACGGAGCGCGACTCCGCACGCGCAACCGGAGCCACGGGCTACACGGACATCGTTTGCTAGAGCTTTGTCAAGCTCTCGAGGCTCGAGCGGTTAATACTTTTTCGGCTCGCCGCGAACTCGTGGAATTGTCCATTGGCCGTGCGAATTTTAATTGCAAACATCAGCAACGCTGTCGTAATTGCGCCTCGGCTCGCTCGGCTAAGAGAGGGAGCGGCGCCTACGACGTCGCTAATTACTAATACGATCCGGCAGAATTTACATTCGCATTATTATGTCGGCTGCGTGGCGCGATCTGGAGGGGGGGGGTGATATCGTAGCCCGTTTAATTAAAAAGAGAACGACGCGGGAGCGCGTTAATCGTTAGTCCGGGTGCACGAGGTGGGAGAGTTTTGGGCTTTCGGGATCGTTGCATCGAGGCGCGAGGCTCGATTATTGAATCATCTGACATGCTCGACCTTGGCATTAATGAATCGAGGCTTTTTTGCAAACAGAGTCGTCCGCCCGATAAATTTCCCGACCATAAATAACCTTCGCTTGTACATATATATATATATATATATATACACACACACCTACACGTATATGCATGAAAAAAAACTGTCGGCTATTGTATTAAACGTTGCATTACTCGGTTGGGCGGAGGCGGGGAGGGAGAGATAACGAAAGAAAGCAGCCAAAAGATCTTTTATTTCGCGATCTCTCGATTTTACGCGAAGACTCGAGTCCGCTGAGAATAGATCAACGAAAGTCTCTCGCGAGGACCTGGACTTGTATTATTACACGCCGGTGGGGTTGGCGGGGAGGGGGGAGATAGGGCAGAAGGAGCCAAAAGAAACCAATTGGGCCAGCTCGCCAATGTTTGTCCGCGAAAAGTATGCACTTCGCTCGTAATCAAGAGAGCGAGTTAATAGAATTACGTAAGCAGCGCCGTCGGCGGCAACTCGGGCACTGCAATAATGAGGCTTTATTATATCTGAAGACGGGCGGCTGCGGTACGGAGCTGGAGATGCGGAACAGCTAATCCGAGTCGGAGTATGCCTGGAGGGCGCGCGCGCGCGCCAATAACGATCCAGCTAAGGTTTAAAAATAATAATGACAGCGCGAGCCGATCCTTTCATTCATTACCGCGACTGCGAGCGCTGCTTTACGCGGCTCATCGGATGCCACGATTCCCTAAGGACACCAGCTTCTAAGACAAATATTGTGGTAGGGATGCGGCGGCGGCGGTGGAGGGGGGGGGAGACAGAGGAGAGTGGAGCACACGATCGTCTAGTAGTCAATGTTTTGGTTGATAAATACGGCGGGCTCGTAACGAGGCGCCTCCTTGTCCCACGGAACGAGGGAGATGATAGAGAGAGAGAGAGAGAGAGAGAGAGAGAGAGAGAGAGAGAGAGAGAGGGAGAGAGTCGTCGGCCTCGATACATTGTCGATGACGGCATTATTGGAGTCCGAGCCGCGGCGGCTTTAGACGATGACGTCATCGATCATCGGACGTATTACCTCAGCGTAGCTCAGTCCTCCGTCCTTATCGCGAATAACGAGACCCGCGACAGACATTCAGATATAGATACATAGATAGATAGATAGATAGATAGAGAGAGAGAGAGAGAGAGCCCAATTAATTTTACCGCTGATCAGCACTGATCGGAGATTATATTATGGGACGGCGGAGCCCCGAAAGAAAGCACGCCCACGCGCGCTCGAAAGACGGTCAATCGTGTTTCTTGTTGCTCTTGGCGATTCCTGTATCCGTCGCACCCATTGGGAAATCCAATATTTTCCCGAGGGTTTCCCGAGCACCTTAAGCACCCTTAAGCTCTCCTTAGCTATCGAATACTAACCGAGAGTAACCGAGCGGAATTCTGCCAACAGCTGATGAGCCCTGAATACTCGACTTTATTTACATTGGAATCGCTGTGGCCTTGGTCGACGTATCGACACCCGGGACGATATGAATTAATTCACACGTAGAGCTCACAGAGTCTACCACCCATTCGACAATCGTCTCCCTAAGTCATCCGCCTCATTTCGACGTCACTTCAATAATACAAATATTTGAAATATTCGAAGCACCGGCTGCTGTTTATTGAGGTTATTGGTATTCTCGGAGCGCTTACGTCGTCGTCGTCGTCGTCGTCGTCGTCGTCGCAGGCCATCGTTATCATTCCTGCAATCTTTTCTCCTCCCTCTCTCTCTCTCTCTCTCTCTCTCTCTCTCTCTCTCTCTATCTGTCTCTATCTGTCTCTCTGGTGACTGCCGTTCCCTCCTCGCCCCGGCCAACTGACTTACCGCTCTACCGTCATTTGGCTGAATCAAAGCGCTCGCTCGGTCTCGCGGATTTTCTCACGAAATTCGCCTCGATTTCCAGAAGCTCGTGTCCAGAAGTCAGCGTCAGCCTCGACGGTACTGCACGGTACTGCACGGTACTTATAGCGAGTACGAGCCGATCACGGGTAATTTTACGGGTAATTCGGCTTGGGGACGGGGATGAGGAGAGACCCGGGGATATTACAAACACTCGAGTCATGCGGGCGGTTGGGGGCCAAGAGGTAGCTGCTCGGGCTCGATCGTCGGTAATCGAGTAAGATGGCCTCTTGGCGCAATAGCGCTAATAATGACGATAATGATAATGATATTGATAATGATAACGTGGCGCTCGTCGGCTTATCGGCGAGCTACTCCTTTCGTCGCTAATCTGCGATGTTATAGAGTTAAGCGCTACGGTGCTACCGGGTCTCGCTACCGGGTCTCGCTACCGGGTCGCGCTACCGGGTCTCGCTACCGGGTCTCGCTACCGGGTGCCCCGATTCACGGACGAGCCGAGCGCCGATCGTCGGCCCGGCCCCGGTTACGGCTAGCGAAGAGACCACGGCGAGGCGGGGAAAGCGGCCGAGTCGAGGACGTCAACGTACCGGCCGGGCGCGGGCCGAGAGACCGGCTTTGACATTGCCAAAAATCGGGAGCGGGCCGTTTAAAAATACGCGGCCATCCCTCTTTCCAACAAGTGGCCGTTCACGGAGCTCGCCGGGCCGATGTAGGGGGTAGGGGCGAGAGCGTGTGCGTGTACCGAAGGAGGCACGGCACGTGCTCGCACCCACAGGCGCACGCCTCGTCGACAGCGTCCACCTCCACCTCCACCGTCGCCCCCTCTCCATCCCACCCTCCGTCCCACACCCCGCCCCACCCCAACCTAGCATGTCCTGGGGCCGAGAAAGTCCGATGCACATTCACCAGCCGGGAGGTTGTCTGCTAAGTTCTCTCTCTCTCTCTCTCTCTCTCTCTCTCTCCCGGGCCGAATCATCGATCCGCGGAGCGGCGCCCGACCTCCGCCGACCCCCGCGCACCCACGGACCACGGACACTGCACCCACGTGGGAGTCTCACCGACTCGGGGTCGTAACCACGAACCCTGTGCCCGGCCACTCCCCTCTCTCGGAGGCGTATCGAGGGCCGAGCCGCTAGGCCGACAGGCGCGCTCCCGGACAGGAACGTCCTCGCCTGGACGATACGTGCATGACCCGCCTGGTAATGAGATTTTTACAAGCTAAGGATGGGGATGCGTACCGATGTTGACGATGCGTATGCCCTGGTTCTCGAGGAACTTGAGCGCCACCGAGACGTTCTCGAGCTTCTGGGACCTGAAGGTCGGGCGCTTGTTGTGCTTGGGGAGCCTCTTCTGGGCAAGGACCTCGATCAGGCTGACGAGCTTCAGCCCGTCCGAGAGGTCGCTCTCGAGGTCGCCGATATGATTGTTGGCACACTTGAGATGCTCGTTCGCCCAGCGGGTGAACGTGTTCTGCTGGATCCTCTTCCACTCAGCATCTTCAGCCAGCTCTCGCTCGACCATCTCGTTCTCCTCCTGGCCCTCGACTGACTTATCATTCTCATTCATTTTATCGGCTAAGCAGGTGTCGCTCTCTCTTTCTCTATCTCTCTATCTCTCTATCGCTCTCTCTGTCCGTCTCTCCCGCTCGGACCGCTCGGTTCTCCTCGCTTCCTTCCTCTTACTCCTAGGATGCTATGGTGGTGGTGGTCGTGGTCGCGGTGGTGGTGGTATAGGTAATAGATGCTACTACTACTACTCCTGCTGCTGCTGCTGCTGCTGTTGTTGCTGCTGCTGCTGCTGTTACTGCTGCTGCTGCTGCTGCTGCTGTTCGGGACGACGGTGGTGGGGGCGGAGCGCGCGAAAGACGCGCGCAACTCCTCCTCGGTGCCGCGCTTTTCCAAACGACGAGATACTGCAGGACGAGCCGAGCTGTATGCCGGGATGCCCGTAAATCAGGGGCCCAAGCAGCTAGCCCTGAAAAAGCAAAGGTGGGCCTTAATTCCTTGTCGCTTATCATCCTGCAGATCGGCACTCCGGGCCCAAAGCATGGATCCACCCACCAACCCACCCCCCTCCCGCCTCCAACTCCCCCCTTCCGGCCTTCTCCTCGCTCGGCTGCCTTACTCATCGCCGCCTGACTCAGCGCTCAAAAAACATTTGTCCCACTTGTACCTTGCGCCTGACTCGCTGCATGTACATATCCCGCCACTCGAACCTCCTTGCATTTACATCCTCGGCCGCATAACGAGCGCAAGCCATTCGATTCAATGCTTCCTCCCCGCCCCCCCCCGTGTCATTTTTATAGGCACCTCATAATATTTATACAGGATATTTACCGTCGGCTTGAGCTCCTACCTTAAGCTCGAGCCTTGCACGTCTAGCCAATATTGATAAAAACTTCATAACTAACATAAAGAGCATAGAGCATAGAGTCTATTCATTAAACCATTATTCAACTTGACCTTATAACGTATCATTTTTTTTTTCTTTTTGTTTTTATATCCTCTTCAAATGCAATTCCCATTTCGACTGCTAACAATTCTCATTGATGGTACATCGATATCCTTCTATTACACACGTATAAATGTTACTGGAGACTACGGTTTACGGGATTTCCCATTAAAAATTACCATAGAATATTATCGAATAAATTCAGCAATATTAGAAATATTTGAATTATCATTCGCTAATCAGGCGATTCCGTGCCAAATAGGATTTTTATCCGTAGATCCGTGATAGAGTAGAATAAATCAATTGGACGATATTGACATTTAAAGACGAAGCCTGTATTCCAGATATTTATAATTTCTATGCCGTTGGCTTCCTCATGCCTCCTAATTTTAATATTTCTCCGGATGTCGGTATAAACTCGCTCTATTATTGCAGATCGAAGTTATTTTAAAACGAGCAGCTTTGTCATTGGTATTACAATTATTGTTATTGTGTCACGTATAAGCAGAAATTTAGATGCTGCTCGAATTAACACATGCCGGAAATAAAAACAATTTATTTAAATAAATATATGGCTGTTGCAGGTGTCTCATTATGTTAGGTAGGAAAAGGCAATATATTAAATGGAGGAGACCTGAGTTGGGTCAGGATGACATATAAGTTTTTCTAATAATTTATCATTAAAATCATGGATTATCTCAGTTTAAATGTCCGACTTATTTTTCAATAATAATTTCGCTCAATTAGATTTGTCTATAATATTTTCGAGCCTAATATTTTCGTATGTAACGAGATTTATTTAATAGTTGTTTTAGTAAGGCAATAAAATATTGTTATACTAAATCCGCTTTAAAGAGATCTTGGATTCAGAGATTAAGATTCACGTATGGACGTTTGCGAATGGCCAAGTAAATTTATTCGTAATTTTATTCACGACTGATCTATTTTTAACGTTAAAATTTACACCTCCAATCGGGCCATTAATTCAATAATCAAATTAATAAATTTAAATATACGAGCGAATACGTATGTATTGGTTGAATATTTTGTTGGACATAATGAGCTGCTTGTGCGCTCGAAGGCCAAATTAACGAATTCAGTGTAGTACGTAAGAAGTGCAAAGTTCGTTATAACTAAAACTGACATTCCCCGCATAATAATTTGGGTTTTTTTCACGAATTCGCTTTTTCTTTTGCTTGAATGTTCATATGCTCATTGTCGACGGATATAGCGGGCCCGAAATAAGCGTAAATCGTTTGAAAATGCCTTTAGAGGGCAAAGGCTGCATTAGTTCTGTAAGGTTGTGTTGAATCGGGTTCGGTGATTCACGAGGCGGGTAATCACTGCAGAATGCCAGAATAACGAATTCTACGTTCAAAGAGGAGAGAATAAAATTCACGAGTCGGGGAAACCCGAGCTGGCCGATAAAATTAAACAAATTATAAAACTAATTCCGTAAATATGAAATGAGGCTCGATCGTGATACTTAAATTAGTGCATTATAAAGATAGAGGATTAATGGACGCGCTCCCATCGGGATTAAGTAAGCGAGTCGTGAAGATGTCGTCGCGTCCAAAGCCAGAGCGGGTGCCGTTCGGGGTTGGTGGTGCGGTGGCGGGGGGTGATAGAGAAGGAGGATCTGGGTACGGGGAACGGGGCCGAAAGAGGAGGGAAGTAACGGGGGGGTGGGGGACGCGCGGCTACTGTTTATTTTCGTATAACGTTGTCTCCTCTTGCATTATTCGAGCCGGGGGAAATAATAAAAAATAAAATCGAGTCATGCAATAATTAATCGCTACGAGTGTATAAATGGCATAGAAAAACATTGTGGCTGGTGGCCTACCCAATGGTCTTATTTAATGCGTGAGAGGCTCGAACGATAACAATTATTATTTACCATTGGCATCCTGCCATTTAGGCGCAATTAATGTATTCGCGGATGAAAATAACGTAGTCGCGGCACGGAATGACGACAGAGCGAGCCGCCCCTGGATCGCCTCTAAGGATCATTATCGAATTACGACTTCCATTCGTTGACCTTCTTATCCCCGCGAATTTTACCCTTTATCTCTTATCCTCGGCAGGATGAGGGGGCGGGCGGGGGGGAGGGGGGATCTGGCTGCGGCTGGCTATTGGGGTATTTATTACACGGATAGCTGAGGAAGGCAGCGATCTCTCGAGCAGGAGAAATTTTTTTACAACCCGGAGCTTTCGTAGGCCTCGCGAAACGATGAATCGGCAGAGCCTTCGCGTAAAGTGGAAGCTTCCAAGCCGCGCAGTTGTTGACTCTGGCCAAGATAATAAATTAGATCGGGACTTTATTTCTAAATAACGTTCTCGAGATCGTTAGACAGTGGATAGGAGAGAGAGGACGAGAGAGGGAGGGGGGATCGGATTATTAGCCTTCGTAGAGAGTCAGACGTGCAAAAAAAGATATCGAGACCGACTTGTTGCCGTTTAAAGTCCACGGCACATTTCTTTTGGGTTTTTAAAAGGAGAGGTCGAGACTCGGCAGACAGAGCGGACACTCGATTGAAAGGATGCCAACTGGTGTTTAGTTGGGAGTCCAGCTTGGAGTCCCGTTGAGTTGCTATCGCATGGAATTGACATTCTTATTGCAGACGGGCGGAGGGGAGGGGGGGGGGGGGGAGAAAGGTCTTGATTTTGAAGAGAGTCGAAAAGAAGCTTACGCGCGCTTGTAGGTGAAAAGCACTAGCGGTGGCGGCGGCGGTGGCGGCGGTTGGTGACGGTGATGACCGAGTCCGGGAATCGGCCAAGGTGGTCCCTAAAAGCCGGCGCGATTCTTCCTCGCACTCCTGGTTTGTTTGAAAGCCGGGAGAGGAGTCGGCGATGCACACACGGATAAACACAGGAGCGAGAGATCACTTAGTGGCGTTGCTCGCGGACGTACGTCGCACCACTGGATTAATGAATGAAAATCGGCTTCTTCGAGCAGTCGCTTTCCGGATGAACCTCCTCCTCGACCCCTGTGTTCTCTTGGTTGGTCTTCTTGGTCGTGGTCGTCGTAATCGTAGTCGTCGTCGCCGTCGTCGTCGTCGTCGTCGTCGTCGTCGTAGTCGTCGTCGTAGTCGTCGTCGTAGTCGTCGTCCTCACCGCAGTAGTAATGATGGTAAAGTGTTGGTAGTCGTGGTCGTCGTCGACTTGTCGCCGATACGAAGGCGAATGCGATTCTGACTGAAGTTCTCCAAGAATAGTTCGCGGTCCCTTGTGTGTTTCGCCCCCGAGGAAGCGTCCGCGATGAAAAAAGAGAGACCGACGAAGATAGCGCGCCCGCGCGCCTGCTCGAAACCGAGAGTGAACCTGAAAGCAAAAGGGGAAAGAGAGAGAGAGAGAGAGAGGGGGGGGCGAAGACCGGTCTATATATATGCACGCGGGCCTTGCACGCACATCGGCGGGCACGCACACACGCACGAATCACCAGGGAGTTTTGTATGCGCCATCGTAAGAGCGAAGCGCCGGATCGACGACGTTAAGAGCCGAAGTAAGAGTATGTGTGAGAGAGAGAGAGAGAGAGAGAGAGAGAGAGAGAGAGAATGAGAGGGAGGGAGTAAAAGAAAAAAAGTAAAAAATAAAGATAAAAATAAGAAAAAATACGGTCGTGAAGAAAAAGATGAGTAAGAAAGGTAGGAAAGAGACGGAGATAAGGTGGCTCGACTTTGGCCGTATTGGGCCCAGTCCTTTGGCCATGGGCAGTTTCGGGAAGCCTCCGCGAATATATAATCCGTCCAAGTAGCCGCTCCAAGGTTTGTTAACCGTTGTTACAAGGAATTCTGAGGAACGTGCATTTGGTCGCGTGGATTTCCAATCGCTCGCTCTTAACGCTAAGAGAGCTAAAACGAGCTAAAACGAGCTAAAACGAGCTAAAACGAGCTCTCTCTCTCTCTCTCTCTCTGTCTCTATTTTCCTCCCTCCCCCACTTTCGCCCCCTGAAGTCATTTTAAAGGGAATATTAAGAGGAGAGGTTTTAAATGGCCTTTCATCAATAAGACTCTGGGGCTTTTTTCCATCGTCTATTTATAGCCGCGTAAATAATCGGCGACCTGCGCAACTGTCAAAGTATTTATTTCAACTCCCAGGAACACCGTGCACCGATCGACCTCCTCCAGAGCACTTACATCGTCTCTTTATTGTAACAACAGAGCCTTTTTAATGTTTCACAAGCTCAATAAAATATATTGTCGCGGTATACATATATCTATATTTATCTATATATATATTATATATATATATATATATATAGGCCGCGAGAATATCATTTGTGCTGGATTTTACTAAACTTAGAGTAAAAAACTGCTTAGGAAGCGACGAGAATGTTTATAATGAGAAGAGAATAGTGAAGAGGAGAATAGTCGAGCTCTGGAGGGAAATTAGCAGCAAGAGATAACAAATCATCTACGTAATTATTAATTTCGATCGATAGCTAATTCTCGGTCATTATTCGCTCGTTGTTACTTAAATTTGACGTCTTTCAAATAGTCCAGAAAAGTGGGAATGTCTGGGTAATTAATTCAAGGATATTAATTATAATAAAGTAAGGCTAATTAACGGGTATAATAAATGAGTTTTATTTAATTATCGACGAATATAATTTCCTCAAGCCTGGCGTTCTTACTGCCAACATAAGGGATTTATTATTGTAAATTACAATCTAGACTAATTATTACAAAAATGCTTATAAACTTGGCATGTAATTTCACTTTTAGTGTACAAACGGCGTAATTCATGTTTATTATTATTATTATTATTTATAATTATAATTATTATTATTACTATTACTATTAATATTAATATTACTAGTAGTATCGTTATTATTGTATATTATTATTGGCAGGTGTAGCTTGCAAAATTAGAAATATTTAAGATAGGTAAAAATTTGCAAAAACGTATAAAAAAGTACTCACACCATTGTCTTATTTTTTTTTTTTTTTTTTAACTAGAAAGAGAGCGGCTGCGGTGCGCGGGCAGTTGGAAGGGGATGGAGGGAGGGAGAGAGGTTGAGAGGTATTCAAGATTGGGAGCCAGCCGATCAAAGGCAGATCGAAGGCTCGTCAAGTACAGGGATCCACTCCCAGGAGTCGGTGAATTTCCCGCGGCAGTTCTATCTGGGAAAGTCAGACCGGTCAGATTATTTTCTTTTTTTTTTTTTTTTTTGATTTCGTTCGACGACAAACGCCAGTTTAGCCAGGAGGTAAGAATTCGCTGAGTGGGCAAGAATTCCCCGCGACGACTATTATTGTTCGCGGTTCTTCCCATCCTCCTCCTCAGACACACACACACACACACACACTCTCTCTCTCTCTCTCTCTCTCTCTCGCCGTCTCCGTCTCGGTGTTCGTGTAACTCGTGCGTGGTAGGGCTCGCGGGGGAGGAAGGCAGCGGAGCATTAAGATGTCGGGAGGAAGGGAGAGAGAGAGAGGGAGGAAGGGAGAGACGACCGTCTCGCGCTCCAGTCGACGGCGCCAAAAATCCGACGGACGAGGAGTAAAGGAGAAGCGAGCGAGGCCGCGCGATCGGCGTCTCTCGCTTTTTAAAGAAACTCTCCTCTGCGCGATCCCCCGCGGCCACCGCTGACCCGCTGGCCCACATTGTCCAAGTGAAGAGCGAGTGAGCGCGCGCGCGCTCCCACGAAAGCGAGCTAAAAAATCCCGCACCCTATAAGGCCATGCGCGGCCCTCTGGCCATATGGGGACCACCGCCGGGGCCGTGACTCGCTCCCGCGAGCTCGTCGTCTGTAGCTTCGGGGTCAGTCGGTCCGACAGGTCCGACGCCTCATCCTAGACATATCAATACCGGCTGCCCGACTCGGCGAGCCTCTGCCTCTCTCTCTCTCTCTCTCTCTCTCTCTCTCCCCCCTTATATCATCATAATCATTATCGTTGTGTCGTCGTCGTCGTCGTCGTTGTATTAACGTTATTGGAAAACGGCTCCTCTCCGACCCTCAGGAATTTTCAAAGGGCTAAATAAACATCCTGGCTTGTAGGTGCTTATCCGTGGTGCGGGCGCGGGGTATTAAAGTTACTCTGGGTCGGACGCTCAAGGCCCAATAAAGTCCTGCTTTATTACCGGCCTACTTTTGCGGCGGCATAACATAAATAATTGTCTTTCTTTGCTCCCGGTAGCCCCGACGCCGGCACCATTGATAATATTCATCGTCAGAACGCTTATGTACGTTAACGAAACGTTTATTCGCATCATACGTAAGTCGAGCATAAAAACTTGACGTAAACAACAAATGAACGATCGACAGGGCTCTCTCTCTCTCTCTGGCTGTCCGTATTTTTTATGCCTGCGTGTGCGCGTGCGTGTTGCATGTGCATGTGTTAATGCCAAAGCCACTCAACCAGGTAGATATTAGTTCAATGACGAATGAAGGAAAGATATGAGCATGATACCAGTGGTTACGATGTCGTGCTTTTTGATCGAATGATCGATGGTTATGATGACCACAGGAATGATACACCAGTCTTCAAGTAATAACGGATGTAGTAGTTCATATTATGGGGTCGTAATTTTTTGTTTGTTTTTTGATATTTTTTTTTTGGTTTTAGTTTTTTTTTTTTTTTTTTTTTTTGTATGATATTTTGATATTTTTGTTTGTTAAAACTATTGTGACATTTTGAGCTTGATGCCAATGTGCCTTTCATTAAGCGCTTCATTTTGATATCTGTAAAAGTTTTTTCATTTATATTACAATAATTACATCTTAGGCTTTTATCCGATATTGTCATTATAATCACTTTTTTATAGAGTTGACGGCTTTTTGTGCTGCTTCGTCGAGGTCGTTAGCTGTTAAAATCGGTAAACCGGATTCCGATAACAGCTTCTTTGCCTCATTAACATTTGTCCCTAAAACGGAAAAGTCGCATAGCATTAGCCCCGCTCCGTTTAATCGATCATTTAACCGATCATTTAATCGAAGCTCTTGGAAATGTAAATCAAGAAATGGAAATTCGCTCACCCTCTAATCTTACGACGAGCGGTATCGTGAGACCTAATTTCTGGATGGCCGCAATTATTCCTTTAGCGATTGTGGAACAATTAACGATGCCCCCAAACACGTTGACCAATATCGACTTTACTTTGGGATCTGAAATAACAATGATTATTAGAACTTTACTCTTCTCAATGTACAAAGGACTGTATTAGGATTTTGTGTGAACACAATAACCCAGTAGCAAACAACCTTCTGCAAGGATTCTAAATGCCTGAAAGACTTGATCCTCCTGCACACCGCCCCCGACATCTAAAAAGTTTGCTGGAACGCCTCCATTTAGTTTTATAATGTCCATTGTAGCCATAGCCAATCCAGCTCCGTTTACTAATTCAGCAGCAACATTTAATAATATTCGTAAAGTATTTTAAATGCATTGTAGTAATAACGTTTTTTAAAAGGTTATTGTATATTTTAGAATGCAACAAAGAGACATTGGAAATTGTCAATTAATCAATCAAATATTCTTATGAAATATCTCATTAAAAATTATATAAGTGCGTTACGCGAACAAATAATAAACAAAAAACGTAAAATAAAATACCCAAGCATCCAATATTTCCATCCATTGCAATGTAGTTCAAATTAAACCTGGCAGCATCAACTTCTCGAGGATCTTTTTCACTAGTATCCTCCAAAGCAAATATATCCTTTTGCCTGAATTCTGCATTATCATCAAATGATATTTTGGCGTCTACTGCAACCACGTTATTATTTGTTGTTTCAACAAAGGGATTAATTTCAACTTGAAGTGCATCAACGTCTACAAATAATTTCCACAAATTTTTTAATTCGTAAACGGCCTTCTTGTGAATTTCCGGTCTCGTAAAACCTAAAAAGTTTGCCACTTCCTCCGCAATTTCGTCATTAATTCCATAATATATATCTAAAGGTATTTTTTTTAATTTATCTGGAGTTTTTTCTGCCACTGTTTCTATATCCACACCACCGGCTGGAGACGCTATTAAAACAGGTCCATTATACGTTCTATCCATAAGTATGCAAATGTATGTCTCTTTAATGATATCTACAGATTCGGCAATCATAATTTTCTGAACTAAAATACCATCTTTTGATGTTTGCTTTGTAATTAGGCGATGGCCCAACATATTCTTGACAAACTCTAACACTTTTTTTGGGCTTTACGAATTAGGTATATACAAAAACAATTTTCATTTAATGTTAACCATCTTGTTGATATTAATATAAACAATTAGTAATACTTACTCTTTGGTAATTTGAACTCCACCTTTAAAGCCATTATCAAACTGACCTTTCCCTCTCCCTCCAGCCATAACTTGAGCCTTTACCACATATTCTTTGGCATCTAGAATTATGTAACATTGTAATTACAGTATTCCTCATATTTTATTATCAAACTAATTTCGTTTGTTTCTTAAAGCTTTAATTATTAACAAAAATACCGTTGTAAATTGTAATAGTTTATAAAAGAAAAATGTGAAATTTATTGAAATTATAAATCATACTTAAGGTTTCCAAAGCTGCGTTGGTTTGGTTTTTGTCATCGACGATGCTAAAGTTTTGTACAGATACACCAGAATCACGTAATAACTCTTTACTTCGATATTCTAATAAGTTCATTTTCCTGTGAGGTACAGACCTCAGTTGCGACAAGCTCTTGAAAACCCCTAAGGAATCCAAGGTCTTGCGAAACAAAAAACTTGACATTTTTATAACCTTTTAAAAACTCTAATAAAACGTTTAAACTGCAAATACAAATATGCAATGTAGCATTTATCTAAGAATTTGTATCATTGTATTATTTAAATAAATGTATGAGTATACGATGTAATCGTGAAAGGCTTACCCACAATATTTATTGCCGGCAAGAAGTATGGAAAAGCTCGATAACGGAGGTCGGGAAGTCAATGTATCATTGTACTAGTGGATGCTTGCATGCGTCTCAGCAGATAGTCGTGATGCACGCACACAAAGGGAGCCAACATTATTCTCGTAATACGTTTATGGCCCACGAGAGTATCGTTGAGCTACTGCGCGCTTGCGCGTGCGCAGTGAAGCAGCATATGCCAAATTAAAAACACACACCAAAGTGCTTTCTCCTAACCTTAGAATATGTGCATAAATGAAATTAAAGGACCGTCTGCTAAATTATTCCATTGGTAATTTAACATTGAACTCGTTGGCATATCATTAGCTGCGATATTTAAAGTACGGGAGTGAGGATGGTGCCGAAGGAGGGTAGCGACGTTGAGCATCAAGACGATGTCCCAGTGCCAGAGCAAAGAGTTTATTCTCTAGAGAGTAAGTCATTGAAAAAGTGATGTTCTTTAACCTATAATTAATTAAACCCTTTCCATATGCTACTCTTGGAAATAAAGAAAATATTACATTGCATTTATTTTCTGCTTACCTATCTGATTACCCTGTCTGATCTAACCGACTGAAATTACAATTTCAGTATTGAAGATTATTAAGGAAGCTCAACAACAGCATGGTTTAAGACATGGTGATTATCAAAGATACAGAGGTTACTGTTCACGTCGATTACGTCGTCTTCGTAAAGTTCTTAAAGTTCCCCAAGGTGATAGACGCCATTTTAAACGTCGAGATGTCGTACCGTCAATGGTTAGCGACGATAAATTTTTACAAATTCCACTTACTATGTCAGAAAGAGCTTGGAGTTACGCTATGCAGCTACGCCATGAATCAAATACTGAACCCAGAAAGAAATATCATCTTATTTCAAGATTGAGAAAGGCCGGAAATCATGCTTTGGAATTGCAGCAACTTATCGAAGTAAGAGTAATGACAAATTAACATATGATGCTCTTTTAACTATAAGACTAAGTATATTGTAGTCATTGTAGAATTTTGTGAAATCATTGTAAAGAAAGTATGATTGTTTTTCTACAATAGCTGAATTTGCATAATTTTACATTTTTTTAGAGTATCAATTGCGATGCAAGAACAAAATTAGAAGCTCAAGCATATGTTGCATACATTCAGGGCTCTATTAATTTTGAATTGCAATCTTGGGTACCGGCAATGGAAAATTTTAAAAAAGCTCAGGTTGTATATGAAAATCTTGCTAAAGCATTACCAGAATCTGAGAAAGTTATTTATAAAGCACGTGTTGAAGAATTGGCACCAAATCTTAGATACTGTGCGTATAATATTGGCGATACCACTGCTATTGACGATCTCATGCAAATGCGTGGTAAACTAAGCGGTGATCTATTAAGTAACTTGGACACTTTGTTATCGCAAACTCGAGAAAAACAAGCTAATACTGAAGAAGTATTTTGGCGAGGAAAATCTTGTGGAATTGTTCCACACAAAGCTGCATCTTTATTAATGGCAGACTCTAGACTCACTAATACATTAGAGAAAGCTGATGTTAATCAAGCTAAAATTGATATGCTTGAAGCACATTTAATAGATTGCAAAGATGCTATTGCTGCAGTTCGTGAAGAATTAAAAAATGAATTAAAAATTAAAGATACTGATAAAGCTCCTCAACACTTACTATCATATTTACAGTACATTAGGCTTTCTCGAACATTAGAAAGAAATTTAATATTAGTAAAAATAGCAGAGGAATCTGAAAAAGCCAAGTCTCAAGATATTGTACGATTATATGAAGCTGCACTTCATAACCTTGTTGAAATATCACAATTACAAGGAGACGAAGCCTTCTTGCAGGAGCACGATGCTAAGACTAAAAGTTACAGAGCATTTCGTTGCTTTTACATGGCTAAATCATTTGCCAATCACCATAAGTGGCGCGAAGCAATGGCATTGTATCAAAGGTCATTGCAGCATGTCAAAGATGCCATGGAACATCAAAATCTCTTACCAATTACTTTGAAAAATGACTTGCTTAAGCTAGAACCATTAATTGAAGGTGCCCAATGTGCTGCACATGCCCATAGTGTTTTAGAAGAACTGCAAGAAGAAGATTTGGCTGCTAATAAACAAGTGAAACCTAAAAAATACCTCTCGGAACGACTACACGAGTATGTAGAAGATCCAGCAGTATTAACTAAACAACCAAACATCTGTAAACTGCCACCACCTATGCAAAGTATTCCATGTAAGCCGCTATTTTTTGATTTAGCATTTAACATGATTGAGTTTCCTGATTTATCCGAAAAATTACAAGAACAGGACAAAAAAGGTGAAAAAAGTGGTCTTGCTGGACTGGTTAAAGGACTTTGGGGTTGGGGTAATAAATAACATTTTATTAAATATTAGTATCTAATTTTTTTTTTTTTTTTTGAGTAAATACATTTACAGCGAGAATGAAATATATTTTCTTGTTTATAAGATTTTTAATACATTGTATTAAGGTCGGCGTTATTGTAATAAAATTTTCGATCTAAAAGATTAATACCAATTGTGTGTAATTATTACACCTTACCAAACATGTTAAACAAATTTTATTTTTGAGGTTGGTCACAATGAAAAAGCAGAATATAATTTTTTTTTTTATTTTTTTTTTTTTTTTTTTTTTTTTTTAATCATAAATCACACGGCCAACGTCATTCCCATTTTGTAAATTACTGTAGATAAACAATTTAATATATCCTGATATTTTTTTATATTAAAAAGTGAATTAGTGGTGAAAGTAATAGGACTAATAAATATATAAGTATTAATTTATTGACAATGAAAATCGACATGAAAGAATTAGCTGTAGAGCTTTACAATATTGGTGCTATAAAATACGGCAGTTTTGTAACAAAAATAGGACTGCAAACACCAATTTATATTGATTTAAGAGTCATTATTTCGTATCCTGACCTTTTAGTACGTTTCATATTAATTTTTATTTGAAAACAATATTATTTAATACTGTCGAGACTTTTTCATTTTACATAAAAATATAAAAAAAATTTTAAGAGGTTAATAAATCGAATATTATGATTTTTAAATATTCGAATATTATAAAATTTCAATTTTTCAGCTTCGTATATCAAAATTACTCTGGAGTCTTGTAGACGAAAAAAATTTTACACACATATGCGGAGTCCCATACACTGCCTTACCCATTGCTACTGTCATTTCCACAGAATCATCCATACCAATGTTAATAAGAAGAAAAGAAGCCAAATCGTATGGCTTAAAAAAAATGGTTGAAGGTATATTTAAATTAGGTGATCAGCCAGTAATAATAGAAGATATCATAACAAGTGGCTCCAGCATTTTAGAAACAGTTGCAGATTTAAATAATGAAGGTTTGAAAGTTACTATGGCTCTTGTGATTGTAGATAGGGAACAGGGTGGTAAAAAGAATTTGGAAAATGCTGGTATTACAGTTAAGAATCTATTCACTATAACCGAACTTATAAATTATCTATACGAAGCTGGAAAATTAACATTTGATTCTGTAAATGTGATAAAGGACTATATAAAAGATGTTCAAGTGCCATTGGCACTAAAAGATAATAATGATCGCTTAAAACAGGATTTCATTTCACGTTCTAAATTCTCAAAAAATTCAATTGCTATTAAATTGTTTAAGTTAATGGCAGAGAAACAGACAACACTTTGTTTAGCAGCGGATTATATAAAAAGTCAAGAAATTATTGATATTGCCACTATAGCTGGACCACATATTGCTGTTTTGAAAATACATGTTGATATCATAGAAGATTTTGAAAAATGTTTTATTGATAAAATAAAAAACATTGCTGAAAAATATAATTTTTTGATAATGGAGGATAGAAAATTTGCAGATATCGGGCAAATTGTATCTTACCAGTATAGCAATGGAATTTATCATATTGCCAAGTGGGCTGATTTAGTAACAATACATCCAATTTCTGGTAATGGCATATTTCATGGCATTAAGAGTGGTCTAGATGCAATATCACAAAATAGAGGGATTTTCGTAGTAGCAGAAATGTCTTCCGAAGGTGCATTGAGTCAGGATAATTACATCAAATCCGCTATTTCAAACTTTAAAGATTATGATTTAATTACTGGTTTCGTTTGTCAAAAAAATCGCTTCACTGATCCAGGTTTGATACAACTCACACCAGGTGTTAAACTCGCAACATCTAATGACAATTTGGGCCAGCAATACAATTTACCATTAGATGTTGTTAATTCGGGTGCAGATTTAGTTGTTGTGGGACGCGGAATTACACAAGCTAAGAATAAATTAGCAGCTGTTATAGAATACAAAAAAGTTCTCTGGGAAGCTTATGAAAATAGAATAAAACATTAAAAAGCTCTTATAAAAATACTTTAGTTTAACATTGTTAATTATGGTACTTTATAATGAGATTATTAACATTCTTTAACAAGTTGATAATACATTTTTAAATATTTGCGATGCATTGCGTAATAAAAAAAAAAAAAAATTTTTATATATTTATAAAGATTTAAAGATTTTTAACTTTCGTAAGGTTAAAAAATAATATATTCCTAACGTCAATTGTGATAAATATACTCATATTTTTGTTAAACTTTTTTACTTTATATAAATAACAAAAATGTATTACTTTCTATACGTTTTGTATACTAAAAATATTTTTATACTATAAAAATGTAACAAAATGGCAATTACACAATATTTCTAATCAAAGTATAAAACTATTTATGCTTATTTATTTTTTGTAATTTCCGATACTATTTTACTGAAGGCTGATGCCATTTGACTGGCAGGATGCAATTCCATAACACTACGACCCCTGTGTTCTAATTTACTAATTTGTGGGTCAATGGGCACTTTTGCTAAAAAAGGTACATTTACCATTTCTGCAAGTGAGACTCCACCATTTGAAGAAAATATATTTGTACATTCCTGTAAAAATAATTTTAATAATTTTATACTGAATTGCAATGTACAATAAGACAAAAGAAAACTTGCCGAACACGATGGACAGACAAAACCACTCATATTTTCAACGATACCAACTATTGGTATACCAGTTTTTTTACAAAAAGTTACTTCTTTCAACACATCATCGACAGATATCGCCTGTGGTGTTGTAACAATAATTGCACCATCACATTTCACATTACTGGAAAAAAAATTTAACTTGTCATTCAATTATTTTGTATTAAAAAGTGCTGTATAATTATATTATATTATGTACATAGTTATATACACAAATCTAATCGTTTAGTTTTATATCACCAATTAATTCATAATTTCTTTTTACATATGGTGTTTTATATAAAGCTATTATTCTATATCTAAATGTATAGCAGCCATTAAAAGAGATCTATTAATTAATATGTACCGTAAATTTTCCATAACTGTTATGTGCTCGTCAGAAGTGCCAGGTGGAGTATCGATAATGAGATAATCAATATCTTTCCAAGCAACATCCGTTAGAAATTGTTTTATCATACTTGTTTTTTTGGGACCTCTCCATACTACGCTATCATTTCGATTTTTCAATAGAAAACCTATTGACATAACTGCCAAGTTTTGTTCCGCGTCAGTGAAAACTGGTACCCATCTGTAAATAAGCATCATATTTCACTAATAGAAAGCTTGAAAAAAATAATTATATTTTTATTATATACCCTTCACTCGATTGATGAACATCTTTGTCTTCTAGATCTAACAAGTATGGTATGTTTGGCCCACACAAGTCAATATCCAAAAGTCCTACCTGTAATTTAAACATCCATTACTAATAAGGCCTTTAATTCCTTAGATTCAAGTAGAGTAAGAATTTAAATAAAAATTCCTCTGAGGCTTTCATTGTGATATTTAAATTGAAATACATTTTTGAAACCGATTTATTTTCTATAAATTTATGCATTACATGTTGAGTATAGAATTCGATTCGCTTTACTTATAAAGGATATATTTTAAATTTAGAGGAGAAATTAAAAATCAAATGACAAATAATAGTTGTTACTCGAATATCTGATTTTTTTGTCGACTATGAGAACTGCTCGTTGTAATAATATGATAAACATAACCTACAAGGCAGCTACTTACTTTAAATCCAGCTTCTTTAAGAGCGAGAGCAATCTGTGTACTTACAGTTGATTTACCAACACCTCCTTTACCTGAAAGTATTAAAAACACATGCTTCACCCCCTCGAGCATCTTGCATTAATATCTGAGGGCTTATCGAAATAGTAAAGTTGCGTTCGCTCGAGTTGCTCTGGTTATTACTTTCGTCGGTCTGCGATATCGATCAACGATAGCGATTACCTAAGCATGACCTTTAAGATAATTGTCGTTGTTAATTCGGACGAAGGAACCGCAAGTGACATTTCATTTGCTTTTATTTTTATTTTAAACGTCCCGAGCCGTCGAGTACAAATAAATTTTTACAAATTCACTCCCTTCTTTTTAATTTTAAACGGACACGTGATGATAGATTAGAGCTCATTTTAAGGGATTTGGATTTCGCGATCTGTTTTAATTACCATTTTAAAGCAATTACATGTTAAATTCTGCTTCCCTTACAACATTACCTACACTTTCTATTCAATAGTACTAGAATAAAATTTGATTAAAAAAAAAAATATATATATATATATATATATATATTACATATCTATTCTTTGATATTAAGGAGATTATATTAATATTAAAGAGGTAAGAACTGAAAGCATCTTTAATCTCGAAGATGTATGTTGCTTATGCTGTTGTAAGGATAAATAATTATTCGTAACGTGAATGCCCTATGATCATTGAAAAGGATTCGAAACACCGAGCGAGTGTCGCGCCACCTGTTATCATAAATCCACTGGATTTTTAATAATACGCATTGTTATGGCGGCGGCGGTGGTGGGGGAGGGGTTATTTTTATTATCATTGGGAAACATTTGCAGTTAATTAATATTGAAATATGCTTGAGCTCACGTGAGAAGAAGAAATTGTGAATTCGAGCAACATAAACCGACGATGACTCTCGGATTACAAGTAGTAAATCGATCGTACGATTTACTTGTATAATGGTAAATTTGCATTTAAATTAGCGATTCTCAGTCCAATTTATTCATTATCCCTTAGATTTTCAACAAGTATTTTTAGCCATGAAAATCTGCTAAGCTTTTATCTGTTCGGGAATCTACACTTAATTGCATGCGTTCAAAAATAATACCTACCGTTAAAATTTTTTTTTTTAGTTCAACGGACTCATAGGAAAGCGTTATTTTTAAAGAATCGAGATTTTCTTATGAGGTTAATTTACGTTTAATTTGCTTTCGCTACATTAAGCTTGCTGTACAAATTGCAAAAAATACTAATACAATTTTACCGATAACTTTAACAAAAAAAAAAAAAAAAAAAATATCAATTCGTTTGCTTTTGCGTAATGTATCAAATACGTTTTTCTCAGTCTATTTTTAGTGAAGGGCATTAATTGAATCATCAAAAATGAGAAGGAAACCAGGAGTTGGAGCCATCCACAAACAAAAATATGAGCAGGAGCGATACAAAGATAAAGGGACCGAGCTCCAAGAAAATCAGTTTGAGCAGATGACTAAGCAATTGGAGACATTTCGAATAAATTTAGAAGATTTTGCTTCAAAGCACAAAACTGAAATTAAAAAAAACGCCCAATTCCGGCGACAGTTTACAGAAATGTGTGCATCGATTGGCGTTGATCCCTTAGCATCAGGAAAAGGCTTCTGGTCTGTTCTTGGTATTGGGGACTTTTATTATGAGATTGCAGTTCAAATTGTCGAGGTATGCCTTGCAACAAATTATAAAAACGGAGGATTGATATCTTTAGATGAATTGAGAGAACGATTGATTCAAGCAAGGGGACGTCGCAAAGAGCACCAAGAGATAACTAACGAAGACCTATTGGCTTCGGCTAAGAAACTTAAAATATTAGGAAATGGATTTTCTGTCGTGCCTATCAGTAAAGGGAAATATTTGGTGCAATCCGTTCCGGGTGAATTAAGTATGGATCATACGGCTGTATTGCAGCAAACGAGTAATGCTGGAAATGCTTATATTTCTATATCTATATTGCAAAGAGAATTAAAGTGGGAAAGTGAGAGGGCTCAGAAGGCATTGGATCATATGGTTAAAGAAGGATTAGCTTGGATTGACAAACAAAATCCAGATGAAGCTCTTTATTGGTTTCCAAGTTTATTTACTGCTTGCATTGCTTCAAAAACATAAAACTTTAATACGTACTTAGTGATAATTTTGCTTTTACAAGTACTTTAATTACTGTAAAGCTTATATATACTTAAAAAATAATGTTATTAAAGTGATAATAATAAATAGGTAAAATATATTAAAAAACAATTGTTTAAAAAAACGCATCACTAAAGATATTTTTTTATGTAACAACATTATATATTTTAAAATAAATTAAGTTACTGTTTGAATACTTTGTGTAAAAGTATATTTAAGTAATTGTCACCGGTCGTCCATGGCTCTTTCATAATTTACGGTTTGTACAAATTGTGAATTACAACGCGCAAGCAGTTGCTGATAAACTATTAATTCCCTAGTCAAATCATCGTTTTGCTTCTGCAATACACTTATTTTATTCTTGTAGTCCTCTGTGCGCTTTTCAAATTTAGAAGTAATTAAGTTAGCTTCCTCCTTCCATCTGAAAATTTGTAAAAAGTGCTCACTGCATTACTCTGACTACAGCGTTAGAATACTTCGTTCTCTTTATAAATTAATTACCCACTTGTTACTTAATTTTTGATGAGTCGCAACAAGTTGAGTCAAAGTCCTCGTTTTTTTATCATATTTCTTTTGCATTGACAGAATATTTGCAACCGAGTCGACGTCTACCAAACTGTGAAAAAAAAAAAGAAAGAAAGAAACGTAAGGCTTCAATAATTTATGGAAAAAACAACAAAATTGGTTTCTCAATTAAATTCTGCATTATGTATTTACGCTTTTTGTTCGGTATTTCGTTTATCCAATGTAGTAGAATCGGAGGGAAACGTTCTTGTGAAATTAATACTTTTTTCTGCACTTGTAATCTTCTCTTGCAAACTTTGAACTTGGCTTTCGAGTAGCTTCTTTTCACAATTTCTTTGCTGTATTTCCTTCTCGAAAGATATTTGCAACAAATGTAGATTTTTGTTTATATCTTCCTTGTCAGCAAGTGCTACGGATAATTGTTTTTCGAAATTCGTACATTTTTCCATGACTTCTTTTGTACAATCGCTTGCCTCTCTCATCTGACCTTTTGAATTATTGTAATTCCTCAGTTGGGAGCATCTTAATTTTTCACTGGTGTCCGATAATTTTTCTTGCAAATTAGTAATTTTCTCCTCCAAATATTGTATTCTATCGTCATAAATAGCTTTACAATTATCTTCATTTATCTTTAGCATGGAGTCTTTTCTTTGTAAAGTCTGCTCGAGATTTGATATTTTTGTATTGGTTCTCCAGTAGCTATTATCTGAGCTCTGTCTAACTTTTTCCAATTCTTCTTCTATTAATCTATAGTCTCGTTGCGACCTATCCAATAATGTGCCTTGCTCCCTCAATTCCGCTTTTAATTCCTTTATTTCCAATATATGTTTTCTAATGTTTTTACTATAGGTTTCTTTGGCTTTTTGCATCTCCGTTTCTAAGCGAGCAGTATATTCCTCCGATAATTTAGATAGGCATGTTTCGAGCTTAATTTTGTCTTCAACAATTTTAGCTTCCCTTTGTAAAGCAGTCTCCTTCTCTCTAACGGCAGACTCTACCAATTCGACAGCTTCTAACACTTTACTTTTAGCTTCTTGATCCTTTGAAGCCATTACAGTCACATATTTCTCAGTGTTTTTTAACCTTTCCTCTAAATTTACTTTTAATTGCTTAATATCTTTTAGCTCCTTTTTAACATCTTTTAAATTTTCCTTTAAAGTATGTATATTTTCTTTGGTTTTACTTTCCTTTAACACTGACTGTTGTCGAAGTACACCCAACTGTTGAATAAGTTCATTCTTTTCTTTCGTCAATTGTTCAATTTTTACTTTACTCTTTTGACACACTGTTTGCTGTTTAAAGAAATTGTCTTTAGTAGCTACAAGTTTGGATTCGAGTGCAATTATAGCTTCAGAATAAGTTTCCTTAATATTATTTATCTGCTCTTGGTAAAATTGTGAATTCTTGGAAAAAGTTGTGTCATCTTTATTATTGACAGCTTTGATATCATTTTCCAAAACGTCGATGGCTTTTAAAGACATTTGCCAAAGCTGGAAAACAGAATCCTTTTCCATCTGTAAAATTGTTATTCGTTTTTCAAGATTCATTACGACTTCATGATTATCTACGTTTTCACAATTTTCAGGATTGTACTCTGCCAAGCAGCGTTGTATTCTGTCATTGGCAATTTTATTTTCTTTCTGAAGTATTTCAATTTCTGCATGCAGTTTATTTTGCTCCAACTAATCGAGGCATTATAATGAAAATACAATGTTCCATTTAGTTGATCAAGATTTATGAATAATCATTGTAATTAATATTTAAAGGACTTATTACCTTACAATTACAGAGTTCCTCTTTTAAAATTGTTATTGTGGCCTCGTATTCGTGTAAAATGGTATTCTCGTCAACTAAACTAAATAAATAAATAATAATAATAAGTATGCCGTATTGGAAGGAAATGTAATGTAAATAACTGTATGCGTATGCGTGTGTTGGCGTGTGCCTGCGCGTGTGCGTGTAGCGTGCATGCATGCACAGGCAGGTACGCGGATAAAAAGGTATGTGCTGGAATAACACTGGTATAACCTACAACTTACTTGTGCTTGAGGACTTTGGGATCTCCGAATTGCTTAGCCGATTCCTGCAACATTTTGTTCTTTCGCAGTAAGGAATTGAGGAATATTAGGTAAGGCCGTAGCTGCGATGGAAATAAATCGTACTCATTGTACAAAATACGGCAAAGGCGGGAAACCTAGAAAACGCCAACTGCCAGCCACTGACAAGGGAGCCTCCATTTTTTTTTTTTTTTTTTTTTTTTTATTTTTTATTTTGGGGGGAATAAAAACAACGAATGCAGTGGCACTTGCTGCACGGGGCAGCAGAGCTGGTGGTTAACGAATCGGCGGACCATGACCTGCGCCACCTCGTAAGCATTGAAAACGAAAATACGCTCCCGGGCGGGGATCGATAGAGACGTCGTAAATGGAATGAATAATCATGGTCATACGCTTCTCCGTTTACGTTGCTTACGTTAAGGGAGACTCGGGTTAAGCGAAACCTCGGGCGGTTTCCTGCGTAAGCAAGGAACCTTCTCTCTATCCGGCTATATCGATTTTGTTAAATATCTAATAAGGTAGGTAAGAATAATAGAGAAGTAAGTAAGCAAGTGACCGTAGAATTCATGGCCATTCGTTGGACAAGTCGGGTTTGGTAATTGAATGTATCTAGATTCTTAGTTACGTAATTTATAAGCAAACAGCAAGAGAAAACAATATTTATGGTATAGCTTTGTATGGAGTACGTGCCTAGAAGCATATTTAAACGCTAGTATAAATATTTTGGCTCTTAACCTGACAGAAAAAATTATTGACATCTCAATTTAGTAAAATACCAAAGGTTATTTGTTAAAGAACGATAAATTTGTTTGAATGTTACGTTATGTAATGTTTATGTAATACGGACATGTATACGTACATATATATATATATATATATAAAGCGACGCCTCGGTCGAATAAAAAAATGGTAAATGATAAATTTATTTAGTTTATTAGACGAAACATTTACTTTTACTTTGATATATCGTATCTCGGTCATTCATGAATTAGTTTAATCCCTCATTTCCCTCGTCAGTTTGTTCATTTTTAATATTTTATGTCCAATGTGAATAAAATGAAGTGAGTAAAATTACTTTACTTTCGAATGGCTCAATAAATGATAATTTTTATCAAACCGAATTGGGAATAATTTTTATCGTTCCGAAACGCGTAATTATTTTATATATTAAAAAGTAATCGAATAATGGAAAATTATAATTTTATTTGACTAGGACAACGATGAGCTGTAAAATCATTATGGCGGACTCGCGTTGATTTATTTAAAAAGGCATTATTACGGATTACATTGTTCTTCGTATCCTTCATAGGCGTTGGCTAAGTATTTACTTACCCGCCTCGGACGTAATAAAGAGTATTTAATTGCAAATACTAAACTAAATGATCAATGAAGGAATTATTATTTCTATTAAATTGGTGACATTAGACTTGGTCAGGGAATTGACAAAACCGCCTTACATCAATCAGCAACCTCATATCAATTGATAAATATGCGTCTCCGTGATATTTTCTTACCGGAAAACTCATTGTTCTCGGTAGACGTGCTTCCCGGCAGGGGAAACAAGGACAGTTCGCTGATTTATAAGCTCTTGGATGTCAAGGGGCTCCACCTTATGTTACAAGACCCTTTAGGCTAATAAGCAAATACGTGAGATCTTTTTCGATATCCCTTTTGTTAATTAGCGATAAGCCAGAAAAAAAAAAATGCAAATAAAGCGACTTGGGCAATAAATGGCTGCCGTAGCATTAGAATAATCCAAGCCCTTGAGTTATATCACTGCAAATTCGTAATCTAGAACAATGCTAGAAACTTCCTATGCTTTTGAATTCCCATACCAGAGACAGAAACAGGCATTTTCATTGGTGTGCTGATTTCAATTGAAATAAAGAAACAATTGAAGAAAAAATGTCTACAGAGGTCGGACAGGCGCGATAAGCTTATTCAGTAAGAGTAATTAAAAAATTTCTTTCTAAATATCTGGTAAAAATAAATAAATTCACTTTAATATCCTATATCCATTGTTGTAGTTATACAGCAATATGGCAAAAAAACAAAAACAAAAAAAAAAGAAGAGAAAAGAAATGGGTTAATACAATTAGTGAGCGATAATGATAATGAGCGAGTGCGAATGTAGGATAATAAATGAAAGGAGGAGGACGAGTGAATCGACCGAATAGTGATACTATTACTAAGCGTCTCGAGTGGGATAAATTACGGATACTATAAAATGCATAGTCATATGATTGCCCGAGGGAGTAATAATATTTACTAGTAACGATACATGTGCAAAGTCAAAGAAAAAATGAGAAATGATGCGTGTTCCTTGACCCTTTTCCTTCCTTGAAGTCCGCTGCTCGGAAGGCGTATTTTCCCTTGGGGTTGGGGAATTGGGGGATTGGGGGGTTGGGGGGCAGAGCGACGAAACGCGTTGCTTTTTCTTTGAAAGCGAGGAAAACAGAACGATGAAAGTGATCGGGAGCTTTGAATAAAAGGAACTTCTCGCTCGGGTGATCAATGCCAGACGATATAAAAGGATTACAGCTTACGCGAAACAAATTTATACGTCGTGAAGCAGAGAAAAATAGCGAAGATGAGGAAGGGGGGAGAGACAAAGGCAACGAGCCTTTAAAAAATGACTTTAAGATGTAGGGTTAGGGAGGATTTTACCTTGAACACCCGATTGCGAGAAGATGCCTTTAAAAGCCTATGTATCTTAAAAGAAAAGAAAAAAAGGGAAAAAAGTAATTTTGTTGTTGTTGTTGTTGTAAAGACGGAAACAGACGGGACATGATAAATTTATTAAAAGCACATAAAGCAACACACAGATTGACAAATGTTAAGTATGAGAGGGATCGGGTGGGTTATTGGGGTTATTTGGTGGGTTATTGGGTGCCGCATCCTCGTTGATATTATCCGAGGCAAAGCGATTTATCTGGTACTCTGGTTAAATTGCTTGTAAAACTCGGGACTGGCCACGTGCTTGTAAACGTGTTGGTTCAAGAAGCTCTGATGCAACTTTTGCTGCTCCGCTAATTTTTGATTTTCCTCGTCCATCTGTCTCCTCAGCTGCCTGCGAAGCAATACATAAATTTAGTAATAAATTAGTAAGGAGTTTTTGGGAGGCGAGAAGAGATAGAGATAGAGATAGAGATAGAGATAGAGATTGGTAATGTAATCGAGCAGGCGGCATTGTTTTGCTCAAACTTCCGCCATGCAATTATTAATTACACTCTTCTGCGATCGAGTTCGAGCTGATAAGATTCCGCGGCTCTGGCGTTGCCGTTCATAATTTTATTCCATTGCTCGTTCTTCTTATTCTCATCAGCTCTCATTTGCTGCAAAGCAAGCCAAGTTTATTATTGCGTTGAAGCTGCCCGAACTGTGGGGTTGTGGGGGGGGGGCGAGCGGTGGATGGGGGTATAGCGCAAATTTCGATGTAGGCGGCGTAATACAATATTTCCCGACTAATACTACGGGACCCGAGTCATTTACATCACAATCTCGTTTTTCTCTTAAATAAAAGGGGGTGAGCGTTTGGCCCGGCGGAAGACGCGAGAGATAGAGATAGAGAGGGGGGGGAGGGCGGATGAAAAAGAAGCAGAAGAAGAAGAAGAAGAATAGCGGTAGGCCATCCGCGATCCGTCATCCGGATAACGTTACGCGCAAGTTTTATCAAAGCCTTGAGGAATACAATGTCCCCGGGCGCGCTCGAACGAGAAACTCGAGCGCCCGGGATAATCGAATGACAAAGCCCGAGCGCGAAAGCATCCGTCCGAAGCTCGGTAAAAGAGGCGGGCCGATAAGCGTCCCGAAAGCGAAAGTACCTGCGTCTCCTCCATCTGCTTCGCCTGGGCGTCCCGGTAGGCTTTGACCTCGGCCTCGGTCATGCCCTTGTAACGGCCGGCGAGGGGCTTGTCCGGGCCCCGTGTACTCTGGGCCTGGTCCTTCGACTCCGTGAGAAAGTCCCCGGTCACGTGGTTATAAATCTCCGCCCGCTTGTCCTCGTCGTCCTGGGCGGCGAGGACGCGCCTCCGCCGGTCCTGCTCCTCGGCCTGGGCGTCGGCAGCGAATCAAGTAAAGGAGATAAACCAAAATAAACAAACAAAAAAACAAAAACAATAAACAAAAGAATAAGCATAAGACTCGGAAGCTCGCGTACAGGGATCTCCGGGGATTCGACAAAGCGCGACGGGGACACCGCCGCTCTCGACACCGAGTCACTAAATGCGATAGCTTGAGACGAGAGCGAGATTGCGAGCGCTATGCACAACCTGATTGTCCGTCACGATAACGCCGGCCGAAGCGCATACTTTGCTTCGCATCTTCAGCCACCGGTGGTGGTTGGGGGTGGTTGGGTGGGGGTGGGGTGTGGCAATGAATAACAATTCTTGAATCGAGCCGCTCTCTCTCTCTCTCTCTCTCTCTCTCTCTCTCTCTCTCTCTCTCTTTGTCCCATTCGAGTCCCGCGCGCCTCTTCCGAGTCCTTTGCGGTCGGCTATGGCTGCCACGCGGCAACGACAAAAGGACGTTACGCGGCTTCTCGGTAGTAAGTAGTTTGTAGCCGAGAACGTTGACACGGCCTTAGAGACGTGGGACGAGTGAAACAGGTGGGCGATACGGGTGGGAGGAAAGGAAAGATCGGCGGTCAGGACCACCGGGGCTAAGGGAGACGGGGACGCTGAGATTGATGCGAGGAGGTTGGAGGAGGACGAAGAGGTTGGAGGAGGAGGTTGGAGGAGGACGAAGAGGTTGGAGGAGGAGGTTGGAGGAGGACGAAGAGGTTGGAGGAGGAGGTTGGAGGAGGAGGTTATATTTACGAACCAGGGCCTTATTGAACTTGGCGGTGGCTTCGTTCAGCTGCCGGCGAGACTTCCGCTCGTCGCGCTCGAGGGCCATCGCCTGGTTGTCCCTGGAGAGGAGGGCCTCTTGGTACAAGCGCTCGGCCTCGCGTCGCTCCTTCTCGGCGAGTCGCCTCTCCTGCACTTGCTGCATTATCCAGCTTTGCATCTGTTCCTTCTGCTCCTTCCTGCGAAGTTCTACGTTCTCGTCCTCGCCCTCGAATCTGCAATTTAACATTGCCAATCTCATTCCTCTGTCTTGTTCTTCGCGTCTTTTAGCCTCTCGTCGGGTCTCGTTCCGTGTCCCTACCCCCGCCTATTCCAAAGGAGACGATTTAAGTGTGCCGCCGCTTGGCTTTTTTGCCCTGACTAAAGGCCGGTCGGTCTTCTCTCCATCTCCCCTCCGCCCCGTACTCCCAACTATTGTCACTCATCTATCCAGCCATACATCCACCCATCATTGGAGCTAGCCTCCTTAGTCAGAGTCACGGCGTCAGCGGCTCCTCGTTTCCCCCCCCCCTTTCCAAACATATGCGATATTCCTGTTAGCTTCGGAGAATCAGGGCTCCCAGAGGAGCCCCGACTCGGGCACTGATACCGCTGCTGCTGCTGCTGCTGCTGCTGCCGCTACCGCCTCTACCGCCGTTACCGCCGCCGCCGCCGCCACCGCCGCCGCTGCCACCGCTGCTGCTGCTGCTACCGCTGCCGTTACGCGCGTTACCTACTACGACTCAATCGGAGATCCAATGTTTTATGGATCTAGTTTCATCTATGTCAGAAGGAGCGCGGCTCGGTGGCTTTCGGGCCCTATAACATCGAGAGAGATAAATCAAAGTGGAAGTGGATCGGCGATCCGGTCACTCGATCGACTCTGTACGGCAGAGTAGTAGATATTTTAAGGGGAGTAGATACTTTTGAACGGAGGCCGGTCCCAATTGGTCCTCCTCCTTCGACTGCCTCAGAGGTTTCGTTTTTCTCGGCAATTCGGGATCGTAAAGATCAAAGTCCCGGCGGCACTCGGTCTTCTGGTGAGTCTGCCGATAAGCGTCGATGTCTTTATTCAGCTTCCTCCTCGCCTGCAAGACGACAGATATACAGAGATAGAGAGATAGAGAGATAGAGAGATAGAGAGGGAGAGAGAGAGAGAGAGAGAGAGAGAGCCACGCGATCAATGATAAAAAGCAGATCCCGTATATTCTGCAAAACTTTTCGAGCTAAAAACTTAAGGCTTCGTACTTCATCCTCTTCCTTGGCGAGCATAATTGCCAGCTTGCTACTGCGAAGCAAGGCCTCGTCTAAACGGCATTCCTTCTGCCTCTCGAGCTCGCGCTGCCGCTTCTTCTCCTCGACCTGCTTGTCCAAAAACTCTTTATCTACCTGCAATATCACGATGACAATGAGCTTTCGCGCGTAAACGTAAGGGATAAGCGTTCCTTCGCCCTCCCCCCCCCCTTCCTTCCACACTTCTCGTACGTTTTATTGCGTCGCGCGACGTCGATACATTTTTTCTCTGCTACCCCCCAACCCCCCAACCCCTCCCGACCTACCCACGCCATCGCCCACCTCCTATCATTTATGACCGCGTCGCGTAAGCGCGACAGTTTGTTAGTAGCGACTCGCGGAAGCTGCGAGGTCGCGGGCCAGCGTCGAGGTTAATTTGCAAAGAGGTTAGAGGACGATGGCGGCGGGGAGGGGGGAATATTATCGGGATCGGCTGCTTTAGAGCCGTCCTAATCCGCAGAAGGCGACTAATCCAGCTAAATAAAAAGCCGTCGCATATCTAGAGATCCGATAGATCCTTACCCCGATTCTGCGAACCCGCGGGTTGAAGATCCTGGCCTTCCTCTCCTCCTCGATCTGGCGCTTCTTCTCGATCGCGGCCGCGACTTTGACGTCGAGCTCCGTGCCTCGGAGTATGTCGAGCATGACGTCTCCCCGGGATGCCTTCATTCCAGCCGCTGTCCTGGGCCTAAACGCGCGAGGGAAATTGATTGCGTGAGGGGAAGGCCAGCGGTCGACGCTGGCTACGAGGGCGAGCAAATGTAGGGAAACGACGAAGTCGAGACAACGCGGACGAAGGGACCCCGGCACGAGGTGGTGGAGCGCATTCGCGCGCATACGCACGCGAGGGACGCGCCGGTTGCTATGGATCGTTTGGAATCTCGGGTAAAATTGGTGCCGAGCTTCCTCCTTGCGATATCTATCGACGCGCGGCTACTATCTACCTACCTTACCGCGCACGCACACCCCCCTCCCTACCCTCCCTACCCTCCCCACGGTCCCACCCGTCATTAGGGACCTTCGATACCTGGTTAATTACGGCCGATCGTTACTTAGCTCGCCGTTTTACGTGGACCGGTCGTGTCGCAACCCCTGCCCCTCCGGGCAGCCGCGAGCGCGTTCCCGGTGCCGGGGACTAATCATCGCTCCCGACGCAATCGTCGCCGTGCGTCAGGGGTATAAAAAAAACTTATTGAATAAAGGAAGCTAATACACGTCGTCGGTCGTAGCCGAGAGCCGAGCGTCCCGTGTTATGATTACATTTTATTCGTTTCGCTTCCTTTTACGACTCCACCTCCTTTGCTTTATTAATATTTGCAATTGCTATACGTCGCGTTATGTTATGATCGGTGTTATGGATTAGTTATTACACAGTCGGCGTGGACAGCCAGAACATTTTATACTCTCGTGCAATGGAGCTGGAGAACGAGTTCGAGTGCAGGTCGTCGTTACATCGAACCGAGCAATAAAGCAACCGTCGACAAACATTGTACTATTTATTAATTGAGATAAGCAAGGACTCGTTGTTCGTGTTATTCCTTCTTCTCCTCTATCCCCTCCGCCCCCCGCCACCCGCCCCGCCCCGCGACCCGCGACCCGCTTACCCACCGCTCCATCCGTTATTCATACTCCTGCATTCCCATAGTGGACGTACTTCAAATATATATCTGAAAATTTCCGCGCTGCGCTTTATTAATCTTCCGATACTTTTTTTTTGTAGCTTAATGCCCGAGTGATTCGAGCTCGTTTTCCCGGAATTATTATTACTTATCTACTGGATTTTGAATATTCTAAGCCGCGTAGTTTCGCGAGGAATTTTTTTCATCATTCCTTACGTACGTGTGTAGTTTTTCTCTTTATTAGAGGTTGCGTTAAAATTTTGCGTTTAAAAATTTGTCTTCCCGGAAATAAGCGAATGCGCTTCACCTGACGGCCGAATTCCTATTAAAGATTCAAATTTCCCAAGAACGCGCGCATCAGATGATCGATACGTAAACAAATAAAGCAGCGTTTTATATTATTTAATATAATTAACATGCGATAACGTCAAAGTTTCTCGAAACGTTATATATACTCTACTAATGCAAAGGAATGCAATACATTGACATAAATTACGGAAATTAAGGAAAATAATATTAATAGGAATTTACAATTACAAATGATAATGATGTTATTTTATTATATATACATATACATAAACATATATTACTTACACTTATTCTTTTATTACTTATTCGTCTATTGAACAACAAGCCCGTCCATTTATATTTATTCCCAACGATAGCAAATAATTTATATGTATTTTAGAAAAATATAGCAACAATGATAGCCACGAAGAATTGATTATACACTGATTTCTCCGTAAAAAAAAAAAAAAAAAAAAAAAAAAAAAAAACTAACGTTTCAAACTATAATATCGTTAAAGAATTTGAATTCATTTCTATTTTACAAGGTAAAATGATACGGTTGTCAACAACAATGATCTCTTTGCATTTTTATAATACAATCAAGCTGTTTAATGAATTTTTTTTCATTTTAAGTGTAGTTTCTTTTAGCGAAAATATAAATTTCATATGCAATTTTCACACTCCTAGCTTCTATTATGCCAATCAAAGGATTTTTTTAATTGGCTTAAAATGCCAGCGACATTAAAGCAACGCAAATATTAAAGTCATCATACTTGTTTCTGCTAACGATCGTAATAAATAAATACCATAAGCTCGTTGAATATTTATTTATCAGTAAATTAAAATTCTTCTAATAATTACGTGGCTGAATTAAATGGCTCTATTAAACAAGAATTTTCGTAACACATTTCCATTGAAAATTATTAATTTTTATTTTTCGTAGTAATTTCGTATCAAAGTTTTAATGATTTATACGCTTATCGTAACTTTAATATATACAGATAATAATATTTTTGCAAATTTTAAGAAAATATTCGGAAAGCCATGCAATATAACAAAATATAACAAAAATATATATATATTTTATATTCTTAATAATTTATTCTTATGTGTATTGGGAAATTGGAATAATTGCTAAAATTTCTCAAATATTAAACGGTCTATTAAAAAGTCGGGTACTTAATATATACATTCGTTAGAAAATTTCATTCAATTATTAATAGATGAGCGGGATTTTCTACTAAAACCATTGTCAATTTCATTATTATTATTTCAAGTAAAAAAAAAAAAAGGAAAAAAAGAAAAAATTCACGAAGACAACGTTGTACCTGTGTAGTCGTACACGTCATATACGCTTTTGTAGCCACGTGACTTAAAAAAATAAGTTATTTATTGTTCGTCAAATATGATTATCAACGAATGGCTTTAAATCAAAGATCACTTTGGTGTTAAATGACCCTTTTAAAATGTATTTCTCGTTCTTTAAGAATACGTATGTTTTGATAGAATATTTATTTCGTAAAATAAATAAAAATTTGATTTTTAATTCTAAGGAATGCCAAGTGTAAATTGAAAATACCATTTATTAATGAACGGGCACATGAAATTTTAAATAAAGACATGTACCTTAAAGTTGAATCTTAATTTACAGCTGATAAATTCCTATGCGATTTTTGATTTCGAAACGTTTTTTATTTTAGAAAATGGGACGTCGTTTATAATAGGAGTAGGAGTACGCGAATGTCTCGTGCTCTACCATACCGACTATTCAATAATAAATGCCTAATGCATAATATGCATTTTGCATAAAACAATCTATTGTTGTTCGATTCGTATATCCGACTACTTGCTTGCATTAACATTGTTTTCCGTACGCAGAACGACGAATAAATAATGACCATAAAATATTTCTTAACTTTCTGGATTTCAATAATATTATTTATTAATTCTCCTTCTCCTAAAAGCTTACGATCAACGATATAGCAATTTCTAGGAGTCTGACAAATAGTTTTAATCCGCGTGGAAAGAACGTTAAATATTTATTTTTGAGTATACTTTTTTCTTGATTATAATATAATTGTGTAATACTTTATATAACTACAGTTCTTACTCAACTGAAAATCTCCTAACATAATACAACAATACAGAGCATATTGTTTTGCATATTATAATACAGCCATTATTTTTTCCGAATTCACTTTCTAGTATGCATCTAATGCTCGCTGCTAATAGTAATAATCATAATAATACGAATACGGACAATAGTCGAGTATAATTAATTTTAATTAACATTAAAGTATCCATTATTGCTCTTAATTAAACGAAAAGATATTTAAAACGCGTAATGTAAATTCTGCCTTAGACGTTTCCGTTGCATTTTAATGGGTTCAGAAGATCAATGATCTTATGGCTGTAATTTCCTCGTCCAAGATCAAACGAACGATCCGCTGTGGCATAAAAATGGCTTTAGTTGCGTAATCTAAAAAAATAGACTCGACTTCCCCGTATGCTGTACGCAGTGCAGCTCGATTGAAAATAAAGGTGTAACCAGTGTTGATCAATAAATGGCGGGTCAAAGGGGGCCGGGGGCGGGGGTGGGGGGAGTACGTTGAATGGAATAAAAGTATAAAATGTAAGCTGGAAGTGCCATTGCAAAAATAATGTACAAATGTTTACAGGTAAACGATACAGTAAGTTTACACCATATTGATTAAGCAATAAAATTTAATCCATTCAAATTCAGATTGCACGCACAGTGCTGAATTTCATCATTGTTCTTATTGCTTATTATTCTTATTTTTCTTTTTGCATAAATTGTAGGAAAATTATAGTTATGCCGGCGAGGGGCGGGGTGGGGGGGGCGGAGAAGGAACTCGGATCCGGGTGGTTTCGGTGGCTATCCCGGGAGCCGTTGAGGAATCCCCTTATCTCCGAAATAATGGAGCATCGCTCTGGTTATTGGGGAGCGGGGATAGAGACAAAGAGAGACGGAGATAGACAAGGAGAAAAGGCGGTTCGCGCACATCTCGCGAGCAGTGGCGCAGAAAGACGGCAGCCGTCGTCCCCGAGCTGACGTCACTGGCGAACCGCCTTGCTGGTGGTGGTGGTGGTGGTGGTGGTGGTGGTGGCGGTCGTGACGGTGACGGTGACGGTGGCGGTGGCGGTGGCGGTGGCGGTGGCGGTGGCAGTGGCGGTGGCGACGACGACGACGACGACGACGCAGCGGCAAAACCAGAGGCAGAGTCCGAGGTCCGCAGCGAGCCTCGGCAGACAGTCAGTCTCGGCTCGGCGCTTCCCCGAGCAGCGCACGCGAGAGCTGGTCTCCTTGAGCTAGTAGTGGCCGAGTGCACGGAGGCGCATGCGCATTTAACCCTCGGGTCGCCGGGGTGTGGGAGACCGAGCGAACGAGCGAGCGAGCGAGCGGGCAAGCAGAGAAAGTCAGCGAGAGAGAGTGAGAGAGAGAGAGAGAGCGATCGAGAGAGGGGGGAGGGAAAGAGTCAGCCGGGCTGGCTCGGCTATCGTTACTTACGGGTAAGCGGCCGCGGGTATACCGAGGCGCTCGACGTCGAGCAGTAGGCCACTGCAGGCCGAGCACAGAGTACGTACGTACTCGGGCCCCGTCGAGTGCATTAATCTCACCTGTCCGCGTGTATAAATGTGTGTCGGCCCGCGGGGGCGTCGGAGAGGGAAAATCATTATGCGCAGCGTGGAGGCGCGGAAATCTCGCTGCCCGAGTGAAAGGGAAACGCAGCTGTAGACTGGTCTCGCGGCTGCTGCGAATCCAGAGTGAGGGGTTACGGGCAGGGAGGGGGGGAAGCACGAGAAGAAGGCGGTCGGGAGGAGGTGGTGGTGGAGGAGGAGGAGGAGGAGGAGGAGGAGGAAGAAGGTGGGCCCTCCCGCGCGTGCGTGACCGCCGTAGCAGCCGCCGCCTTAGCGTGGCCTTACCGCTACCTTGCCACTACGAGCTACCTTGGCACCAGCTCGGTCACCAACTCGGTCACCAACTCGGGCCACCACTACCAGTTTGTCAACCAACTTGGCCCGATCACTGACCCGAGCCATTATCAAAAAGCTAGCAAGCACCAGAAGTATAAGCAGCTCCCTTTACGGACCCTTTGGCTGTACCTCGGGCCGAACTCGGCCAGGAGGCTGCGTCGCCTCGCTCTGACATGAGAGGAGGATGAGCTGCAGCGTGAAGATCTCGAGCAGTGGCAAGAGCTGGAGCGACTCCCAGCGTAGGATTAACGCCCTGGTCGAGGAAAGTCCCGTGGGTCAGGTGGCCCCGAGCACCAGCTGTCCCAGTCTCGCACAGGCTCAGGCTCAGGCTCAGGCTCAGGCTCAGGCTCAGGCTCAGGCTCAACCGAGTCAGCAGAATCTACAGAATATACAGATGCAGCAGCAGCAGCAGCAGCAGCAGCATCACTCGCCCCGACTGGCCAAGTCGATCGCGGCCAAGAGGGGCGAGGATACCGGCAAGCTGCTGAGGTACATCGACGACAACGTCATCGGGAAGAGTGGCACCTTCCTCGGGCCCTTCGGTCGCCGAAAAGGTTCGTTCATTATCCTCTTTATTCTTATTTAATTTCGAGGTTGACCTCGACGCCCGGGGGATATTTCTTTGTAAACTGGTGTATTCCCAAGTCGCGCAAAGTGGAGCTGGACGATTTCAGTAGATTTGAGTAGATTTGAGTAGATTTGAATAGAGCGTCAGATATCGAGAGAGAGAGAGAGAGAGAGAGAGAGAGGGGGACGGGGGAGATATTTCACGAGCTTTCGAATTGGCCAATCTAAAGGATCAAGTGTCGCGGAATGCTCGAGGAGACTCGATTTTGCCGCTTTTACGGTACTTTCGCCGCTCGCACAAAGGTCATTTGACGGCTTAAGCGACGACGAGTCTTACCGAGTCCTTGAAGGGACTCCTCCAGCGCCCGAAGTTATTACTCATTTGAGTAAATGTTCTAATGCCGATAGATCGCGCACGCTCCGCAAGAGCATCGCCTTCCATTGACGATGGATTGGCAAATTAGGGTTCATGGAAATTTCGCTACTCCCGATGGGCGGGGGCGCGAACGAGCGCTTTCGCGTTGTTTTTTAAATTAATTTCATTCGGGGCTCGATTGCCGACGCATGGGTCGGTGGGGGGGGGTAGGAGGGGGATAAGAGGGTGGTCCGAAGGACGCACGCAAAGCGAAGCAACGAAAACAAATTATATTACACGAATAGCCGACCGCTGGGGTCAATTGCCCAACGACGTGCACGACACGTCCCTCCGACACGTCCCTCCAGCCACTTTGTCGACAAGTACCTTAATTACTTTCCTTCATTACACTCGAATCGGAACAAAATATCACGAAGGAGGCAAGGTAATGTGGAATACGGAGGGGGGGCGGGCGGGGGAGAGCCGGCGCTCGAGGGCTATCTCGCGCTTCCCCCTAAATTCCGTAGGAATAGGACGAACGCTGGGTCACCGAGTCTCGGGGCGAAGGGATCGAAAGGAAGTTCGCGCTCTATTTATAATCGTAGATTGTCGTAAATTTTCGAATCTCTTACATCCCGGGGCTATTTTTAGGCTCGGCGCCAAGCTCGCGTACGATTCACGAGTCTCCATCATTGATATCGTGACGCGCGGGAGGCTAGTTCGGGGTTATTCGAGGATGCGGCCGGGCGGGCAGGGGAGAGAGACTTTGTCGAAAAATCGGGCCCTCGGGCACCGTGCCAAGTCCATTGTAAAAAGCCAAAGCGCGGCAATCCCCCATGACGTCTCACCCCGCCCCGCAACCTCATCAGCATCGAGAAGCGACTACCTACGGCCGTCATTCATTTGTTCTCTCTCTCTCTCTCTCTCTCTCTCTCTCACACGCGCGGGCACACACAGAGCCAGGCACACAGAGGGACGCGCGCGCGCGCGTGCGCGCGCTTCGCTTCCCCCTCCCCCACCGCCGCCACCGCCACCGCGGCGTTCTTTTAAGCGCTCATTTTTGCTTCTCCGTTTCGTCGCCCACATAAATTCCAGCGGGGCTCGAGCACGCGAGGCCCAGCGTTTATTGACCCCCTTACGCGATGATGCAGATTAGGTTACGAATCTTCCTCCCGACGCTCGTGGCGAGGGAAGCCTACCGCCCACAGCCGGAGATCCCCTGGCCGCTGTAATGCGACAAAAACCTTTCGGGGCTCCGTCCTATCTCCGTCGTTTTTCTTGGCCGTTGCTCCGCTTTTCATTGTCACTGGGACGTGTCGTTTTTTCTTTTCTTCTTCTTGCTGGGTGCGGAGGCTGCGGGGAATGGGAGTGAGGGGCGGGCGGGGGGCACGGAGGTATCGACTAGTGGTAAGTAGTCGCGATATCCGTCGGTTTGCCATTGTAATTGCCTAACCGAGGCGAACGAATCAGGTGATGAACAATCGGTAGGAGAGCGATAAAGAGAGATAGAGTGAGCGAGCGAGGGGAAGGGGGGGGAGTCATGCCAAAATAATGCGGAGGAGCGATTTTATCGCGTTTCGCCGGTTAGCATTGAAAAGACTTGGCGGGCCGAAAGGTTGCTTTAGCGGTCCGCAGTTCCATACGAGTCCATTAGAGTCACGAGGTGACGGCGTCTCCGCGTACGGAGGTGGCAAGTAGACTCCTGGGGAATGAGAAATCAAATGGCTTTCCATAAATCAAGCTCGTTTGAAAATAATTGGAGCTCGGGAAAAGGAAGGAAGCAATTAGAGTGCGAGTGCGAGCGATTTTAGCAAATCGTGCAACAATTAAATACTGACCTTGGCCAGACGTGTCGAAGGATCCGTTTGGATTACAATTCAACGCGAGCGAGAGCGAGTGTGCGAGAGCGAGTGTGCGAGAGCGAGTGTGCGAGAGAGAGAGAGAGGGGGGGGGGAGAAAAAGGAAAGAGGAAAAAAAGAAATCCTTGGCTCGGCTAAGGCGCGTGGACGCGCGTTACTGCACTTTTATAGCATTACCTTAAATTGCTGGTGCGCCTTGGTGTCGTCGAATCGGGAGATTATCCACGGCAGTTGTGTTGTGGTCTACCTGGTCGGAAGTCCTTCCCGGCCGATAATAAATCGAGGCCCGGCGAGCTTTCGAGAAATCGATGGCCAGCCTCGGGAGCGCGGTTATAATGAAAATGACCCCAAAGTGCCTGGGAGTAGCAGTTAAAAATAGCCTGCCTCGAAAGCCATCGTCGTCGACGGGCCGCCCGAGTCCGAAGACGCTCTCATGAAAGGACGTCATTGTCCTCGGCACCTCGCGGTCAAACCCACTGGTCTAGATCTCGAGATGCGGCAACCGCGTGAAATCCCTCCGTCTCTCTCTCTCTCTCTCTCTACTCTCTACTCTCTACTCTTTACTCTCTCTATCTATCTATCTATCTATCTATCTATCTATCTATCTATCTATCTATCTATCTATCTGTCTGTCTGTCTGTAACGACGAGCAGGTGTTTCATTCCCCCGGATCAATAACCTTGGGCGGAGTAATCGCTTGGCGATCGCCCGGGCCCCTTGGGACCGAGACGGGAGTTTGTTTACCGGCGATGTCGGACCGAGGAGGCGCGGTGCGAGGGAGCGGCGCCGATGTCGAAAGGCCCGATAACGCGCGATTAGACATTGCGAGCCCGAGGCGCAGCTCATTAACGGCGTTGCTTCGGACACGCGTCGGACGTGTGTACGGAGCCAGGCATCCTCTTCGACCGGGGCTCTTCCGAAAAATTCTATCCCCGCTCCCGCTTCCACGGAAGCTGGAAGCCACCTGCTCGTTCATAAAGCATCCCCACGTGCTTATATACCGCTGTCTCGAAAGATTAGTTACTCCGCTTCTTAAAGTTCTCCTACCCCCACCTGTCCTTCTCCCGTTCAGAGATGCGTGCGTTCGTGCGTGCGTGCGTGCGTGCGTGCGTGCGCGCGTGTGTGTGTGAGGCGAGAGAGGAAAGCTTAGACGCCAATGATTCCAGAATTTATCTCGAGTGGGGTAATTTTTCCTCCTCTTCCTCCACTCCCCCCTCCTCCTCCTCCGCTTCGCATTCTTCCTCTTATGTAATGACAATGGTCAGCGTTAGCATAATTCTTCAATCCGTTCACTATGAAAACGCTCAACAAATTCTGACTGGACAGCAAGACTTTTTGTTATTAAGAAGAAAACACTAAAAGCCAATGCCGAGTCCCCACTTATTGTCGAGATGAAGATAAATAAATGCATCTGCATTTTCAGCGCGCGCGCGCGTGTGTGTGTGGTCATTTTGTTGGATGTGAGGGAATTGCTTGTCGAGTGCTGTTAAAAGTACTTGTCGAGGGAGTGCGGAAAATCACCGAGAATGACTGAGAACGATGAGACGATGTGATGTGGACAAAGACGGTGGCGGCAGCGGCGGCGGGGAGGACGATATGGAAAAGGGGGGGAAAAAAAGCTCCCGGCAGCGTTCCTATCGAATTTGTATTATTTGAAACGAGTGTTGACAGTGCACTCGCTCCCGCACAGGCCAAGCGACACAATGTGCGACGCGAGAGCCTCACCACGCGTTTGCCTCTCGCCTCCTTCCCCGCCCCCGCCCTCCCGACCGGACCCGACCCACCGACCCATCGCTCGCAAATGAATTATCTTCTTGGTTTACGAGGGCATTGCATTTTATTGTTCATTTCAACAAGGAGATTAGCATTTTGTTCTTCCACGTTTTTCTTCTCCTCTTTCCTTCCTACAAAGAGAATCTGTTTTTTTACGAGACCAAACGAAATGTTACTTCGAGCTAAAGATAAAGATATACATGTAGTAGATACGTACGGGCGTGAGCGGGCGGCGCGCGTGTTGCTCCCTCCCCCACCCCGCGCCGTCCCGGTCTGCACGTTCCGCGTCTTCCTCGTATTGTAACTTTTATTAAATTAGCTCGAAATTAAGTGCAGCCACGTTCCACGTTTAACACTACCGCGTTATCTACGCAAATTAGACTATCGATTTATTGTTTATCGTTGAATTACAATAACCCCAATAACCACCGCTTTCTGTTCCATTTGTTTATTCGGCCATAATTATTATTTATTGGCTTATTTAAGGCAGGGCGTTTAATATTTATTGTGCCGGGCGGGGGGGGGGCGGACCGATTTATTGACCGGCATTCCTTCCCACTGTTCACATCTTTAATTAATGCACACGTAAGAACAACAATACGGAATGTTAATAACTGTCATCGTTGTTACGCTCCCAATAATGGCCACGATAATACCGATAATAATAACATTAACAATAACTGCCGATATTTAATCGATTATTGTTAATAAACGCAGAAAACAACTTTACTTTGTACTTTACGAAACGGTTATCTACATCGAGATTGTCAGACTTTTTCAATAATACTACTTTGCATTCGGGCATTATTGTATGTAAATGGGTAAAAAGAGAGGTAGAGAGAGAGAGAGAGAGAGAGAGAAGAGAGCGCAGCTCGAAATTTGTTTTGAAAAATATTTTCCATTTACGTAAATAAAGAAAGATCCAAGCCAGACAAACTTGGAAACGAATTATAGTAGATAACTGTAATTATGCAATCACGCTGACAAATCCAATATATTGCTTATCTGATAATGCTAATCACACACAACGATTTTTTTTTGTCATTTTCTTTTCTTTTTTTTTTTTTTTTCCCCCTTCTTTTCTTGTTCTCGTCAGTAATACAGTATCATAAGCTGTGTATGTTGCGGAGCTTGAAGTTTTTATTAAATATTTGGATGAAATTTAAATTTATGGACGTCTCTCGTGTTTGCATAAATACGTTATGCAATATGTGTGTACTATCTCCATTGTATTTTGTTTTTTGCTCTTCTCTTTTTTTTTTCCCTCCCTCGTCCCTCTTGTACTCTCCTCGCAGTATCACTTTAAGCCGATATTATCTTTATATAAACACGGCGATGTTTTTAACGTTAATAAAATAACATCGTGTAGCGATGATGTATGTTTGTAATTATCGTTAAATTATTAATTGATAGTCGGGAACAAGAGGAGAAAAAAATACAAAAGGGAATAATGAAGAATGAAATAATGCATATTAAGGCCCGAGTGCTAAAATTTATAATGCCTGAAATTTATAATGATTGTTAATTGAGGTGAATTGAGAAGCTAGATAAACCAACAAATATTAATAAATAGACAGGCCGTTAGTTAAGCTCGGGTCCGATAAATTAAGGTAAATATTTTATTATCGGTAGTCGAAGAAGCGTAAATCACGGCTCTTACGGCTTCTGAACCCATACGTATAAATCCACTGGCTGCATTGCTGGATTGGAGGTCTGCTCGGTTAAATATAGGTAAATAGGGCCGTAGTTATTATTATATTAATTTATTAATCCTCGCGGCGCGGTCCCGTGCTCAGGAAGGAGGGAAGGGGGACGAGTGTTGTTTTTTTGAAGGGGTCGTTGCTCCGAACTGGCACTGGTTATTCTAAATTGTTTATATATATATATATAAAAAAAAAAATAATAATAAAGATGGCTCGAGTCTGGGCTCTGGACGACTCTGACGATGTCGGAACGGTCAAAAGACGGTCCGTATCTCGGCTCGCGGTTTTACTGCCGCTCTGCGGGCCCCGTCGAGCAATATGCATTTAATCTTATCACGTGGACGCACGTCTCGTCGTTATGCATCTTATATAATTCTATGCATTACCGACGATTTCTTCTCCGATGGGCCGATAACGACGTTTTCCTCGTATTCTACTCCCAAATTAAGGCCGACGTTCGTTTCTCTCTCCCTCCCTCCCCCCCACCGAGTCTGTACATCTATCTACCGCTCACCCAGCCGCTCTTCATTCGGCTTCGAAGGATCCCTCCTCCCCCCCTCCTCCTGCCCCGCCGACTTCCCAACAGCAAGGAGCTCGTGTCCCTTCTCTCTTATGGCATCGAGTGAAAAAGGCGTGATTTTTCTCTCTCCCGCGAGAGAGCGTGTCAAAATACCATAAATCATTTGCATTCTTAGGTAACGGGCGGGAAAAAAAGAAATGTAAAAAAAAAAAAAAAAAAAAAAAAAAAAAAAAAAAAAAAAAGTATAGATTATAAGCGAAAATGGCTGGGTTACTTAATAAAATTGTTACTGCTCTCTGCACGTCATAGATACGGATTTGACCTCAATATATTTATAGTACTCGACATTTTTTAAACATATATTTAACTTGAATAGTTTCTTTTACGAGAGTAGTTTCAAATTTAAATAAATGACAGATTTTTCAAGCGATACGTAAATGCGATAGAACTGTCGTTATTACTATTATTCTAGGGCTTTATTCAGCTCAACATTATTGTATTTTATTTTTCCTACTCTTTCAGCTAAACGAAAGCTTTTAGTTCTAAAGATCTTTCCTACAGATTACTGAGTTGGAGTGCTCGCGCTCCCGTATGCGCGATAGGCAGAGTGCGTGCGTGTACGCGCGCGCGCGCGTGTGCGTGTGTGAGAGAGAGAGAGAGAGAGAGAGATGGAACATAATAATTACTAATTTATTACGAAATGTATATTCTTGTTTTTCTTATGAGAGAAGTAAATAATTTTTTGCTATGCCAAATGGGACTTACGAAACTGCGTCACCTGCGAGCGCGAAATTCGATATCGATAAAGAATTAATGATATTTTGTATATTGTATTGAATAGCGAGCAGCGCAGTCAAAGTATTCGAGATTTTGCCAACCGACGTAACATCTCCGATCTCCGTTCTTTTTTGTTCTTTCATTCTTTCATTCTTTCTTTAAAACATTTCTTTCATCCTTTCTTTCTTTCTTCCTTTCTTTCTTTCCGTTACTTTTGAAACGAAAGTCTCCATCACGAGAATGCAATTTATAATATTATCCGTCAGCTCGATAATAGTTAAAGGCGTCGCGAGCGCGCGCACCTTTTGTGCATGCGCCGAGGTAATTAATTTCGCCATTAGGAAAGGATAGGGCAAGTGGAAGTAGGCGAAGTAACGTGGATTATTACTATTATTATTGTTATTGTTATTATTATAGTGCGCGCGTTGGCTTGAATTACGGATTGGTGAGTGCGCGGAGAGCAGCGGCTCCATGTACCGTCTTAATACGCAAATCCGTGCAAGTTCCGTGTTTTCATAGCGTTGGCCAACTCCTGTGCCGTCGAGGTAAACCTTTTGTCGACCCGACCACTCCATCCATCTCCGGCAAGAAAGTCGTTCGACGGGCGATGGAGCGATGGTGGCAAGGGCGAAGATCCGAAAGCCGGCGACCGAACGAATTAGTCGAGGATCCCCGAGTACCTGTCCACTTGGTGACAATGGCCGGGAGGAATCGAGAAATCCAGAAATCAATGGGGGCGGTCAAGAGAACCTCGTCGCCTCGAAGTCGGCCACTGCTCCGGAATATTCGGCCGGTCAGTGGCATCGCTTGTCACTCCCTCCGCCTCCGCCTCCGCCTCCGCCTCCCCATTATCCGGTGACTAATGCTTCGCGATCGCGATTAACATGAGAGGGCGTCGCGAGACGAAAAGACCAGAGCGCGTGCAAAGGCTTCTTTATTCGAATAAAAGAGTCCCGATGATGGCGGAGCGCGCGCATGTGCACCCTTTATTTTAAGTTTTAATGGGACTGCGGCTGCGGCCGGAGATTTTACGAAGCCTGACCGCTGTCGAGAGAGAGAGAGAGAGAGAGAGAGAGAGAGAGAGAGAGAGCGGCGGGCGGGCCTTCGCCCTTACCCCTTCCCCCCTCCCCCTACTACTACGCCCTGCTGCTTTGCGGACATAAAGGAGGCATTTTTTTTGTTTATTTTTTTTGTTGTTTTTTTGTTTTTTCCTTTTAGAGAGCTCTGTGTATCTACAGGCGCGCGTGGCAGGGGTTTGGTGGTGGTGGTGGGGGGGGGGGCTTAAAAAATGATTCCGATTCGTCTGCGCGGTCTCTTTGCACCGCTTTCCATTGAAGCGCGCCTCGAAATGTTCACCACCTCCGCTCCGCTCCCCCCCCCTCCCTGCTACCGACCAACGCGTGATACGAAATTTCGGCTGCATCTTGCGGATTGTGCGCTCCGTCGTTCGTTTATTCCGAAAGAAGTCGCTCCGACAGCCAAAATAAAAGAACTGAAAAGCTTCTCCCCCCCCCTCGCCCCGCCCCCAACCCAACCTCTATTTAAGAAATGAAAATACCCTCGAGGTAAGCGGATCCTTATTGGATTCGTAGTTTATTTAAATGGCTTTGCGATCCACGGACTTATTATACTATTGTCTGGTAATACGCGTTAATAAATATTTCCCGTTTTCGCGAAACAATAATTCTCAATTGCTCGGCTTACCGAGTCGAGAAAAGAAGAAGCGCTCGCTTTAATTCGTGTTTATTAAAGCGAGGCGGCTAATTGATATTGCGCGGACTAGAAATTCGGTTGCATCCCGACACTTGATATAAACAATAAACATATTATTTCAGCTACGAGACTCCCCAGGGCTCATTTTCCATTCACCGTCATTTTCCCACCTCTTCTTGTTATATAAACGCTACAATATTATTGCCCCCTTCTAATCTGCATAGTTGTTAGTCGCTTTTACACAATTGATATTTAGTTTTTATTATTTTTTTTTTTTTTACTAACAGCTCGCTTATTCGATAATGATGATGATAATGATGATGATGATGATGACGACGTCGACGAGGACGATGACGTCGACGGTGATGATAATAATTATAATAACAATCAAATGTTAAGCGTGGAGGAAGAACGAAACGTGAAAAGTCCCGAGTTCGTAATTTAAGTAAAGCTTGAACGGAAAAAGTCATTGATGTACCGTTGAGGAGTATAATGTTAATGATTTTCGTATGTACGCTAAAAGACTATAATCTCGACGTTAATTCCGCTTACGTGAATATGCGCCTGTGCCGTAAGGTATTTATAATTCATTTTCCGTTCACTTTGAGCTGAAGTCCGGTAACCGATAGCGCGACTCCCCGCCCCATGAAAATACACAAAGTTCATCGAGTCTAACGTTATTGTGCGGAAGGTCATGTATTTCGTCCGAATTACTCTGTATTGGGTAAATGCGGAAAAACTTACGAGGCGATAAACCTTACGAGGGCATCGATGAAAAGCGGCTGGTGGTGGCTCACGTCCTACGTCAGATACGCTCGGTCAATTTACTTGGGAATTATTTTATTTATTAAAAGAGCTTTCACAAAAGGCATTAAGTGTTAAATAAAGTTTCCGTGGCCTTTGTTTTTAAAGCGGATAAGGGGATCGAGGTAAAAATCCATCAATCTAATCGATCGATCGAATTGCCGAAAGCTTTCAATATCGATAAGTGATTAAAAATAAAAATAAACGCGGGGACGGAAATCGAGATGCCACGTTAAGTAAATCGATAGCGCATTCGTCCGGATAATCGCTCTATCGCGAAAGGCATGAAAATCGATTATGCTTTTTATAAAATGGAAATAATAATTACGGACGCCGAGTCGTTGGGGGCAATTAAATAATAAAATACGGAGGTCGGATTAGCACGCCAATGCCCGCGTGTCTACCTTACTTTCCAGTACTTATAATGCTAATTAATTTATAAGCATCTTAGGAGAACGGATTCGTGGTGGTTGTGACGACGGTGACGGCGGTCGTGGTGGTCGTGGTGGTCGTGGTTGTCGTGGTGCCGGTTGCTGCAGGTGGAGGGGGGGGCGGATAAACGGAAAAGGAGGGAATTATTAGCTTACAAGTAAGTCTACGGCTTATCGGAGATAAGTTGTTAAGGCGACTGATGCAAGTCTTAATTATACGTAATTCCACGAGTGCGTAATGAGATGGATTGATAGGGAAAAAATGTAATCCCGTCAGATCGCGGGTACATAATTAACTTATGGATTTAATAATGTATGACGGACTATATTACGAAATGCTGATCGATCCATAAAATTTAGCGTACCACTGGCACGTCGAACGCATTGGCCTTTAACGTATCCAGAGATGCGTTTTTTTTTTCTAATTCAAATTTTTTCCATCTACTTTTTTTTTTTTTATTTTTTTATCCCTCTTTCATTAATGACGGTTTTCGTAATATCTTAAAGGTTAGTTAGCATAAGGGACATTAGCATAAGGCGAGCGAGCCGCGCAAGCTAATTTCTAAATCAGTGAATATTTAAAGTTAGCCCGAGAAGAATGTCGCACTTACTTTTTTATTGAAATTCTTGAGGAGAAGCCGTTATTAGATTATTAGGAAACGCATGAAAAGTCCCGAGCCCGTGTCTACATCCTGTTACGTTTTCAAACCATCGGCCTGCGCAAAAGTGTTAAGCACGAGGGAAAAGGAAATGGAAAAGGAAAAGAAAAAAAAGGGCTCTGGGTGAAGGGGACGGAAAAGGAAAAGGTCGAATCGAGTTACAATGACGTAAATTCATAACGAATGCGATTAAAAATGCCAGTGTCAGTGCGCGTAAAGGCTGTCGGTCATAGTTTTTTACGGGAAAATTCAAACGGCCAACTTGTTTCCTTAAAGCGAAAGCGAAAGCGAAGAAAGAAGAAAGGTGGGGGGACGGGAGAAAGGAAAGGGCGGGATTGTAAAAATCAATGGGCTAATAACGAGTTGTAATGAAATAAATGGCTCCTTTAACGGCTCTCCTAAACAATCGTTGGTAAATAAAGGTCAGTGGGTTGGGTGGATGTGGGGGGGGGGGAGGCGGAGAGAGAAAAGTGCAAGCGAATAATAAGCCGTAATAATGTAATTCGTCTGGTTTTCGACGGGCAACAACTGCGCATCGCGGTTGGCGCGCGGGATCGAAGTTGGGAGGGGAAGGAGGATGGCGCGAACAAAGCGAGGAAGTTGGTTTGCAAAGTACGCGGGCCGCCGAGCGCTTCCGGAAGAAGGAGATCAGAATGGCGCCGATGGATTTTATCTTCTCGCTCGAAGGAACTCGTGGCCTCGACACGTGGCTCTACGGGAACGCTCTCCCCAGTAATCGACGTTTTTAATTTAGCCGGCAAGGGCTGCTCGGCGCCCCCACCCCCAACCCACCCCACCCCACCCCAACCGTACGCGATCATCGGGCGTGGAAGGTCGCCTGGCGTGCCTCTCTCCCAGGAATTCGCGTTGGTCCAAGAGAAAGGAAAGCCGACGAAGAGCGCAGCCTCTCCCCCCCTCTAAACCGGGGTCCGCGTAATTACAATCCTCGAGTCCGGATAATTAAGGCGGCTTCCGTAACTCGAGTAGCATAATAACCGGGAGCAGGAAAGAAGAACTTTCTCATACGATTCGCAATAGTCCCAATAATGTTGCACAAGCCCCGAGACTTTACGACCTTATTACCGAAAGTCGATCCTCGGATACGGGCTAATTGGAGGCCTCGTAATTAGCTCCGAGGCGGAGATCAATTTGCCACGGGTGCCATTTTCGGGCTTAGCTTAAAGTAGCGGGAGGGTAGGGTAGGGTAGGGGGGTGGTGGAGAGAGGCTTTACCACATTTTAGTTGCGTCGTAGCTTCATCGATCGGTTGACTTACGGTTTACGTGCCTCGCTTCGTAAAGTGCCGTAAAGAGGCTCTCGGTATCGGGATCAGCGGCTAGGGTGCGAGCCGCGGCCCGGTGACCGGGAGGAGGCCAATCGTCGGGACCCGTCGTCGTAAATAACCTCGCGGCTCTTACGTCACGGCGACTTGTTTACGCGGCGTCGGCGGCTCTCTCTCTCTCTCTCTCTCTCTCTCTGCCTCTCTCTCCCCTCCCACGAGGAAGACCCACGTCGGAGAAGTGGCTGCAGCCGGCCGGGGCTTTAAGACGAGAGAGCCTTTAAGACAGTGGGGGGGGGGAGTAGAGGGGCAGACCGCTCGTATCGGGCGATAAGCGAGCGATATTGCGAATCCAGCGGTGCGGGACACGTTGCCGATGCCGACGCCGGCGGTGGCGTAGGAGTTGAGGCTGGGCGGGAACGGGCGCGCGGGCGGGCCCGTTGGCCGAATAAAGGGAGTCCGCCGTAGCGTTTCGACGGCGGAGCTAACGGAGTCGCGCGGATCGTTTAGAATGCCCGCGCGCGAGATCTTAGGTGAGACGGCGCAAAGAAACGTGGCAGAAGGCGGGCGGGATTCTCGCTCGAGAGTCTATATTTGTTTTTCTAGCCGCTCGGCGACACGCGCCTCTTCCTCGTAGCACGTGATGCCGGATCCCGGAAACACGGGCACCTCAAATCACAACGATCTCCCTCTATTTACGAGCTCGTTCCGTCCTCTCCCCCTCCCCGCTACTACCCCGCTACTACCCCGCTACTACCCCGCTACTACCCCGCTACTACCCCGTCAATTACGCTCCGCAAGCGCTTTCTCTTTTCGGTTAGGCCCGGGCGCGATCTATATGCCCTGGCCGAGCTTTCGATTTTTTCCTCCTCTCACGATCGCCATCACCACCACAACCGACTGACGTCCGCACTTTATTCTTGTCATAAACGGTTATGTCAACTGCTCTTGACCATCTCTTCCGTCGACTCCCCAAAGATAAACAAATAATCTCTGCAGCAGCGCCTCTCTTATCGTCTCCATCGTACCAACTAAATAAATCCGTAAATAAGTCGCTTTCAAAGTCTCCCTCCCAGCCTCCCAGCACCCCCTCTCGGCCCACTGCTCTTTCTTCTTCATTTACAGAAGAATCCCGTTGCACTAGAATTGAGGCAATTATCCTCAACGTGTTATTTACCGGCTAATCGTCTTTGCAACTCGTTCGAAGTTCTAACAAGTTTATACGAATTATGATTTTTCTCTGCACAAATATCCAATATATTTTAGGCATTAAGGTGCCCCACCCCACCCCCACCCCGCGCCCCGTTTCAACCTCGTACCAACTCGGTAACTTATAGGCAAAGCGCACGATATTAGTGCAACAGGCAAACAGGCTTATATACTTCTTTTATTTCTAATATCGAAAAATAATTATAGTGGAATGGTGTCGGGCGGGGGGGGGTAGGGGGCTCGACACTAAAAGTCAAGCTTGATTCGATTATACAAGCGCTCGCTTGACTCCTCGGTATCTCACCTATCCTTCCTTCCCCTACCCCTCCCACCACGTATTCTTAACGATCGTTTTATAAAGAGATCAAATATTTTATAACAATTACCGCGTGGCTGTACGAAAAAAGTAAGTAATGTGTTTGTGTGTGTGTGTGTGTGTGTGCGTGTACATATATACATATATATATATATATTAAAGACAAAAAGTATTCAGAGAGCGCGCTTTCAAGATTCTTAAAATAAAAGGAGCTCTTTTAACCGTGTAATTTCGTCATTGAGGAAAACCGCCGGCGGTTCGTGATTGTTGCGTGTGTTTATTCGACTCGGAGGTCAATTGTCTATAAGCCCCGTATATACATATATATATATATATATATATATATTAGTGACACAAATGAATGTGCCTTGGAAAAATAAAAAGGAAACTATAGTCTTTATGTTGTCTCGTTAAATCAAATTCCCTAGGCATTTTCTTTTTTATTTTCTTTTTTTTCTTTTTTTTTCTTCTTATTTTATTCACAACACTAGTAATTGCCGGCACTCGAACAGCCAATTACTCCCACTCTTTCGGTTTACTGTATTCCACACAAGACACGAATACGTACGTGGTGAGCTTATTTCCTACTTGCTGATAATGTATATTGCTGTATTATTAGTAAGAAAGAGCGTCGTTGAGGCTAAAGAGAATGACGGTATTGGCGATAAATCATTGCAGGTGGACATATCATTGATCTACTGGCAAATACATTTATCCTACGAATTTTTATTAATAAAAACAACGAGCGTGGCCTATTGCTTCCAGAGCATTCCGCTTGATTTAATTTATTGGCTTGTGATGCTCTAACGCACTTTGAATTATTTATAAATCTCGTGGTTGGAAAGCCGATTCCATCGCGGCAATATTATTACATACCTGCTTAGAAAAGTAATTTTTAATTGAATTAAAGCATTCTTCGGGCTCAGCTCCCTGCATGCATACGTACGTACGTACGTATGCAAACGTGTGGATGTTTATGTAAGATTACGAGCTGCGGGACGTCAAATTGAAAAATAATGGATGCTTCGCCTCGTTAGCCGCTTAGCGAGTACGAAGCTTCGCGGATACGAAATTGCAATGATCGATGCATCGCTATATACATTGATATACTTTTTCCAAGGCCTCGCCTCATCGGGACAAAAAACAAATGAGACAAAAAATAGTTACGATCCCGCTTCTTACATCGGCAATTTTTTAATCCTTTCGAACTGCGGATAAGAGTTTCCGCGAAACTCATGCTCCGACGTACTTCTCACTCATTACCGTAAAAGGATTGAAATTGCACATGATTTTTTTTTTTTTTTTTTTTTTTTTTTTTTTCACAATAGCTCGATGGCGGTGGGGATCCGCATCGGTCCACGCTCAAATTCGAACGAAACGTCTCTCGATTGTCCACAGGCCGATTCCGCACGTATTGTGAGATTCGCTCGGTCTTTTGTTTTCCTTTATTAAAATTTTCCAATAATTTTTTTTTCTTTCTTTTTTTCTTTTTTTCTTTTATTTTTAAGGAAAAAAAATAAAATAACGATGGTATTCATATGTGCACGAGTCGCGGTCGTAATCCGGATTCATGAAAAAACAAAAAAGTACATATGTACAACAACACGTATGTTCTCTATTGGTCGTAACATCCACATGACAATTAATAATTAACAAATTTTTCTTCTACTTTTTTTCTACTTTTTTTCATGGGCATTAAGGATTCTTTTATAAACGCGATAATAAAGTAAATGACCGAGGATTGTAATAAGTTCCATTTTAAATGCACAATTTTATTTTGATTGTGAAATAAATTTACAAGTTTTAGAGGCTCGTGCGGATCGAAAATGTTTAACCGGCTGACACACATTCTGCCGGACATTTATCCAAATTACATAATTTGTGTACTAGCGCGTCATTTTTTTTTATTATTATGTTTTATTATATTAGAGAAAGTGTAATGCCCATTAATCAAGGTGTAATTGATATTGGTTCCTCGTAATTTTCACATACGCTTAATAGCCGCTTCGCGACTCGGCTTTAACGAATTGAATTATTTTCTAGTCAATCGAGAAGACGATATAATGAAAATGAAGAATAAAATCATAAGCGAGCTGCTATGAATTATTCTTAAAAGTACATTGCCACTTTTGTTAATAATAATAAGCATGTAAAACTAATGGGAGATGGGAGGGGGCGGGATTACCGTCTTGGGAATTCCAATGCATATAATGAATCAGGCGGCGCGAGACAAGCGACTATAGTTGCCTTTAAACCTGGGAGCATATTTTATTTGAGCCACCGCCAAACGTGTCCTCAGTATAGGCTAGCATTCTAAATCACTGAGCCAACCGAAAGAAAAATTAACACCCCTGTCACATTAAATATATATCTGCATTCTTTTACAATGCATGATTTATTATCCGTACTGGTATGCTCTCTTTTTTATTGCTACGCGCCGCTAGCTCCCTTCCCTTTGCTAACCAGGCTCCGCGGCATGAATAAATACCATTACGAGGGGACAAAGGGTTTTCGGCTCGAACGGCAACGGAACCGTTCGAAAAGTACGCATTTCCAGTGCTAATGCACTCGTCACCTATCAATGCCTAATAGTTACAGTAGCCATTATATTATTATCTGCATTAAAGTGACGAGCACTTGAAACGTTTGATCGATGAGTCGATTAAGCGCTCAGTTGATAACGATGATAAAACTCAAATACTATAAGTACGTCGGATCAATTGAATAATCCCTTGTGATTATTTAAAACGTCGCGCCGCATGGAAGAGGAGAATGTGGCTTTGTATAGCATAAACGAGCGCGGGCACTCTATAGACCTGCAAGTCCACAAAGCTTTTGCACAATTAGTAATGATGAAATTGTTGTAGGTATTGTTGCCGACGAGCCTCTTACTAATTTGCCGTGCCGTAGGAGATATTACTTTGGAAACATGCGTCGACGCGCCAAAGACAAAGAGGTGCGAGGCTGACACATACCTTGGATACAATACATAATGTTCATTCGTGTATAAAGAAATTGTAATTTATAGTAGGCCAGCGAATATTAATCTCTTATGTATTTATATAAGCTTGTATTTGCTCGGCATAAAGACGTAACCTTCCGTAGAACTTATCGTATAATGAAAATCAGGTAATTTAAATGTTATTCCTCGAAAGGAGGACAAAAGCTTTGCTTAGCCGACGTTTTTATCAGCTGATTACGAAGATACGCCTAAGGATGGAAGCTGAAATAAATGCGGAAATACGTGTCAGGAGGGCGGCGGCGAAGTCGGCGGAGGCGTCGGCTCTCGCCAACCTCGTCGGAACAATGAATTAAGCTCGGGTTTCTCCGCGCGACGACAACGATGGGAACTAACGCAGCCGAGTCCCGAGCCCTTGCCGTATCGATCGCTTCCTATGCACGCCAGCCGAGAAAGCCATGGCTGGTGGAAGGCGGGTGGGGGTGGGGCGGGGACGCGTAAGGGCATGGGAGACGCTGCAACACGTGCCTACGGAGGAGCGTGCCGTGTCGGCTCGACTGTTCGTGCTAACGAGTCACGAACGCACCGAAGCAGCGCCGACGATCTACGAAATTACGTCGAGGCTGTCCGTGCGGATGCCGAACGGAGCAGCCGATCGACCAGGAATCGAGGGAAATCCTCTTTGCCAATTCCATCTCACCTTTCATGTATCGCTGATACGCCCAAGCTACTTCACCTCTGCCCGCCCCCGCCTCGCACACTCATTTCCTCACTCTCTTTTTCTTGTATTTTCTGTTTAGAGCTTCGCGCACACGCGGAGAACAAAGTTTTCCTCCCTCGATACCAAGCGAACTTGTCGAGATTATAAAGTATCCACGGTATAAAGTAATTTTTTTCTCCCCCCGACTCCACTTTCGTGAGCGTTTCGTTCATATGCGTTTTTAATGCGATATTCATCGCCTTCAGCGAGTCGTCCTTTAAAGGGAAAAGCGTATTGGCCGTTCCGTACGAAGCGGTAACACATCAATTGAAATTTAAGACCGTAGAACGTAATTCGCCAGCTTTCTATTCAAATAAATAATTAATAATTATCGCACAGCAAGTCCCTTTACTTCATTACGTTCCCTAAATTTACTTGGCCTTTTTTTGGTCGTTTCGTCACATCGTCAAGACGTACGGTCACCACATCCTACCAACTCTATACAGCCACTTCAATCTACCATTCAATCCATGCGAAACATTTACGCTCCATTCAGAAGTGGGCCAATGGGTCAATTTATATACATATACATATATATATATATATATATACGCGAATCATTAACGTGATTATTATTTCCATTGTTACATTGGCGTGTACGGCTTTTTACATAATTTTATTGGCTTGTAATCAAGAAAGAGAAAAGAGATGAAAATAGCTCCTCTTTTATGGAATAAAAATTGAAAGCGAATGTAGGCTCTGAAAGAATGATCTTTTAACTGTCGCTTAATAATAACTTTGATATAAAGTTTTATAATTAGTATTATGAATAGATAAAGGCAATGAAAGAGAGTGATTCAGAATACCGAGAAAGTAAATAAGCACTTTTATGAAGTTATTAATTACTAGCCTAAGTATTTTTAATACCTCGACTTTATTACGATGCATAAAAGAATAAAAGAAGGGAAGAGAGTGAGTGACTGAGAGAGTGAGAGAGAGAGAGAGAGAGAGAGAGAGAAAGAAGGGGAGAGAGAGCAGGCGATAAGTGCTTGGAGCGTGAAATAAAATTGCCGATTCCGTAATTCGTTATAGTAATTTAATTAAAATGGCTTGTCTCTTTTGACGAAATGTGGAATTCGGCTTCGAGCCGTCGGCTCTCTGTATATAAAAAGTATTGTTACCGGAGCTACGGAGGAGAAGGTCGACGCACGGCAATTCCAATGTAAAAAGACATTTACGTCGTATTAGCATCGTTTACCGAAAACTTACAAGACACAAACGCCTACTAAATTTAACGTGATTGTATCGTAAATCCATAAAAAAGGTGACATGAATTGCCCGGGGAAGGAAACTGCCGACGGAAGGGTGAGGAGTAGTTACCAGTCTGCGTACGACGGGACGAAAAAGTCACGGCGAAAGAAAAAGAGTAGACGGATAAAGAAAGAGGGCGCGGTGGGGGGAGAGGGAGAGGGAGAGGGAGAAGGGAGGAAGCTGGACGAAAGCAAAGAAGCTGCTGTCAGAAGAAATTTCCATAAAGACGGTCGCAAGTTTACGAGACGACGTCGACCGCTTTACATTGACATTCACGTTTTCGCTCCCGCTCAGTTCCCCCCTCCCGTCGCCCGCCCTCATATCCCTGACAGCCCCGACTCTCACTTTGTTATTCTCTTCTCTCTTCCTCCATTCGGCTCTAGCTCGCTCCGACGTTTTTCACGAGAACGTGAACCACTGCAAGATTTTCCATACGTTGCGTCCTTGGCAGCTGCCTCGGCGAGATGCTATATACCACCGGGCACCAAGGCGACCCGAGAGAACAACACTAGAGAGAGAGAGAGAGAGAGAGAGAGAGAGAGAGAGAGAGCGAGCGAGCGAGCGAGGGAACTTATCACTCCCGGCCGTATCGAATTCGATACATTACTCTCACTTGCAAGGCCAGTGTCACTCCGCCCGAATTTCTCCGTCACATTCGCGCTTTATCTCGTGCGAAAAAAGTTTTCATCGCTTACGTAACCTCTGACTCTCTCTCTCTCTCTCTCTCTCTCTCTCTCTTTCTCGTCTGCGTAGACGAGAGAGCGCTGTCTCCGCAACACGATTTCAGCCACGTGCTCGTGGCTAATCTGGATCGCGAGCCGACGACAAAGAGGTGGTCGGGCAGGATGTGCGGCCCGCGTCCTGGAAGCGACGACTCGGAGTACGCGCGAGCACGAGAACGCAGATGAGAGCTCAGAGTGGGGATGGGAGGGGCTGGGAGGGGCGAGAGCGAACAAAGAGCTTAAGTAAGTAAGAGTCGATAATCGAGTGGTGAGAAAGTGTCGGCCATCGGGGTATTTACTATCCGCGCTGCGGATGATGATGACGAGGCCGTGGTGGAGGGGAGAAGGGTAAGAGTAGGACAGTGGGTAATAAAGCGCACCAGGAGTAAGCGCGAGCGTGAAAGAAAGTAGCCTACGTAACTGTAAAACGTCCGTCTTACGGAAATCCGTGAGCGCGCTTATGTCTAGTATCGCTCGATCGATAGATCAATCGCTCTCTTAGTAACTCTTATCGGTGACGATCGCGCGGGTGGTTGAGAGGCGGGGAGGGGGGCGGTGTGGGAAGGGCTGCGTGTTCGGGATCGCATAATGAAACGAAATTGCGAGTGTAAGCTCGGCTTCTGGGAGTAAAACGAGCGCGAGCATGATCATGAGCGCGAGCAGCAGCCAAGAACAGTGACACGAAATGATTAGTCGGTGGCTTTGCATCGGTTATTCGCGGACGTGACTCACAATTCGAGTCTCCCTCGCTCCAACACGTGCCACTTATGCGCCATACATAACATGTGTGCACTGTATACACGCCTATCGACTCTCTTGACGAAAAAAATGCATCTGGCTATCAAAAAACCCGGCGCCCTTACGCTGCATTCTTTTCACATGGGATAAACTGCTCTGATATACGAAAGGACTGCTCGGCTCGATTTCAACTTTATCACGGACGAGCGAGAGAGAGAGAGAGAGAGAGAGAGAGAGAGAGAGAGAGAGAGAGTCGATGCCCGTCGGTTGAATCGTTAATGAAGATTAACGAGGATACCCGTAGCGCATTCTCGACTCGTGCACTCGTCGGCTATAGATCGGCCATTTCATTACTAATGCTCGCCCTGTAATTAAGCACTGGACTCTGATCTACGGAGAAATTATTTTATATCCTCCGGGCGCATCGGCAACGGCTCGGTATAATGAGCAGCCTGTGCACCGCGCTCTATAACTAAATGCTGCGGACGAGTCCGATACTAACGGGGAACCGGCGATTAAAGCGTCACCCTTCAACTTTATGGGAAAATAATTGTTTTGGCATTTTCGAACGGACCGCTGTTTATCGATATTTATCGTGCCGCGTTACGTCCTCTTTTGAATAGTTCGTCGACGTCGACCCATTCGTCGACGAGCACTTGTCGCGATCGATTCGCTATTACGATCATTAGCTAATACTAGCGAAAAAAGTGTCTTGTGTCGTAATGCCTTCGACGGCTCATTACTTAATATACCGACGAGCGCTCGCTCGATTGTTTTCAAAGACATTTATTTGTCAGCGTACGAGTATGACGGGAGAGAGAGAGAGAGAGAGAGAGAGAGAGAGAGAGATAGATAAAGAGTCCGCATTTTGCTGCCACAAATGTGATAATGAAAGATCGCGACGGAGGCGAGATTACGATTACACGTACATTTATTGGCCGGCTGGTGACGGAATTACGTCATGGAACGTTAGCGCGCGCCGCTTCCATACTGCACTTTTTGGCAAATAGAAGTAAAACTCCAGCGCGTGATTAATTTCGCAAAATTGTCAGCGGCAGGAGTAAATTGAGCGAGTCGGTGAATCATTCTGGCGCTCAGCCAGGGCCTTTTCGTTTTACGTACTCGTTACTTACATTTAAACGTCAAATGCCCATGACTTTCTTCTGCCGCGCGATGAACAACAACGTCAAACGGCTACGGGGCGAGTGGGAGGGGAGGGAGGATCGAGTGGACACGTACATTGCAAGAGCTTTGGTATTCGCATGAGCGGCCTTCGGCGCCAAAAGTCCCTTGGCCAATGTCGGTCGGGAATACAAAAAAAAAAAAAAAAAAAAAAAAAAAAAAAAAAAAAAAAAAAAAAAAAACGAAAGAAGCGCAGTACGAGGCAATGAAGAAAATTACGTGTGGTCTTGGATTAAATCGGCGTGACAATGTATCCTGCTGCGAATAGAAATGCCGGCGCTTCATCGGCATAATGTCCCCTGCGGCTAGGCGTAGTTGTCGCCTAGCGTGGAAAACGCGCGGAAATAACACTTGCACGCGGCGCAATATACGTGTGGGCGGGGTGAAGGGGGTGGGAAGAGGGGGGAGGAGGGAGGGGTTTAGCGAAAATCGCGTGCGGTTAATCGAAGGCTCGCCCGCCTCCGCTAATTACGCAATAAAGAGAGAATCGGGCACGGGAGCCGAGACGACTCCGGGCGGAAAAGCTCGGCCGGCTCGCTAAGGATAAGAGAATCCCGGCGATAAGAATCCCGGGACTCGGAATCGCGAGCCTAAGTAAGAATCCGCGTCACGGCTCGATTTATTCAAGACTCGGCTGGGAGTAATCGTCGTCGGCTGACATTGGATTATCTCGCTTTTACTGGCTTTCCTCAGTCTACCTCCTACCTCCTTCCTCCGTCGAGTCTGTGCGTAAGAGAGACGTTCAGACGTTCAGACTTTCAGACGTTCAGACGTTCAGACGTTCCGTCGGGAAGTAGATTTTCGTCAAGTGCCTCAAGGCCGCACTCGGAGTCACGATACGTGTCGCATCGGCTCTGACGGAGAGAAGTCGGGAGGTTATTAAGAAGCCGAGGAACGCGCATGCGAAACGGCACGAGGAGGAAAACAATAAAGATGCTCTCGCTCGGGTCGGGTCCCTATTGATGCTGCGAGTGCGAGCGAGCGTTTAAATAAATCGACCTCTATGCGTTACCAGAATGTTCTAACGCACACTCGTCAGCCCATTCATCAGCGCGCGTACGTACTCTTTATAGTTATGGGCCTCGGATGCTAACGTTACCTACTTTTTGTTTAACGGGAAACTTAGGCCTTCCTCCGCGTACCCCGATACCCCCCTCCCCACCCCCCTATTCCTCATCCAAGAATTCAATTAAGGACATGGGACTCCTTATCTATCGACCGCTCCACTCCCGACCTTATCTACTCTGATTTTCTCTCTGATTCTCCGTCGAAGTTTACCGGTACGTCTGCCCCCCACCCCACCCCACCCCCAACCACTCCGACCTTATCTGCACCCCCGCGTGTGCGCCTGTGCGTGCGGAGATGGATCGTTCTTAAGGTCTGCTCGCTCGAGTTTGTTTGGATTCCCAAGAGTCGCTTCTAGCCGCTGCACTTCTTACCTTACCTTACCTTACCTAACCTTACCTTATTTTCAGCGAGAAATAATATTTTCTAAAAAGGCGAATAATATTTACTGTTATTTTGAAATGTTATACGGCAATTGCATTTCTCGGTGTACATTATATTCAAACGCTCTGAGGCCTTTCCTGCCTTCTGCGCCGCTCATTCACTTGATGCACTCTCTCTCTCTCTCTCTCCCTCTCATTTTAAGTATTTAATTTTTCATAGATAATTCGTTAGCGTTGTTGCCGTTGGCTATGTTATTATCATGATTATTATTTGTTTGCAAATTATTACGTTGTTTCAATAAACGAAATAAACACTTACGTCGGAGCTCGACGAGAACTTTAAATTCATTCATTCAATTAACTGCTATTATTACCCAATATGTGTTATGATAGATCCGAGTTGTTTTCCCATTGTATTTATCATTTGGTATTTTCAAAACATTTTACTCGTTCTACAAGTACGTTTATTTTCCCCTACTGCTTTTATACACGGCTTTTTATAAATTCCCACGAGAAAATATTTACTCGGCAATTGTTTACTTTAATTATTAATATTCTCGTATTATTTATAAATTATAAATCGCCCCCCCCTCTCTCACTCTCGCTCTCTTGCTGCCCTAATGCCCTTTTCTTTCGATCAATGGATGAATAGACGTCAAAATTTAAGATCACTTTATTTTATATTATTTTTTTAAACAAAAACGTGAAAAAATTATCAAGATTGCAAAAGTAGAGAAGCTCAAAAAAGGCATTTTGTTATAAATAAATGAAATTTTACGCCAAAGGTTAGAGATCCCGTTATGGTATATTGTAAGGAAGCCTACATTGTCCACGTAATTTTCGGCGACACTGTCACGGCCATAGAAGTGCAGACATAATAAAAATTGATCACCTTAGACATTTCAGGATTCGCATTTCTGCAAGCACATGGAATCATTTATCGCGTGCACTTTATGCCTAATCAGTTTGAACCGTGTCGCTCTACGTGGTAAGAAATTTAAAATAAAATACGAGCCTACGCTACGATTCATCTGCGTCACACGTAGTTTAAGATAGACTTCCATTAATTATTAATAACTTGGAAGTAAATACGAATGTATCGGCGAGATAGATCATTAGGGATAGATCATTATTCATTACTGAAGTTACAGGAGAAGCGATCTCTAAGGACGCGATTACTTTCACAAAAGTCCAGCTCCATCATTATGCCATCGTTTCTTATAAATCATTTGCGAGAAACGGCCCCTGAGATTATAATAATAGCAGGACTGTAAGGATAATGCCAAGGATAATACGACGCGACATTATCAATAACTGCTTCTCGTACGTGCGTATGTGCTCGGATCCTTTGTCCGTCAAGTGTCCCGGCAGTTACTCAAGATCTTGCTAATTAGAAAGCGAAAAATCCGAGAAAACAGAGAAAATGTAGATCCGCGAACTTTCTTATCAGAAATATACGAGACCCGGGAACTTACTTAGTCTTTACAAGCTTTGAAGCGACGATCGATTGAACCTTTTAGCCGCGAAGATTATTGTTTAATAACGAAACAGGTAACTCGTCCTTCACGTTTTTATGCAAAACTATGTATGTATCAACAGCTCTCCTTCGATAACTGACAATTGCATTGCATACGTTGCTTTGACAATTCACTAGTTTAAAACTATGCTTTTCCCTTTACAGGTCTGTATATACCGCAGTCGATACTTTGCATGTGTGAGCGGCCCCGGTGAGTAAGATCGTAAAGAACCTACAAATTATGTAAAACTTTAAACTTCTTCATTTAATCTTCATTTAATGTGAGCAATTTTCGTTTTAAAACTAACTTTAGTATCACTCGCAAGCAGCACTACTTTCTATATTAAAATTTAATGCGGCCTTAATTACGTGTTTCAGCGAATGGGAAACATTAGTTTAACATTGTTTTCATCATAACCTGTTTTTTTTTTTTTTTTTTAAATCTTCTTATAAGTTAGATGAATAAAAAAAATTGCTTTTCTCCTTATTAATAGAAGCGCAGTTTTGTGTGCTTATGTGGATAGAAGCTTTTTTGCGAGAAGTGTTTTTTTTTTTTTTTTTTATATATAAAAATATATATGCGTGAGTAGAGGGAAATCGTGGATTTTCAGTCGAATGCCTATAAATTACCGTAATTGATCATTTCAATGAATCAGAAACATGGTGTTGTTAGAGGTGCACGCTTTGACGATAAGGCAAGCCTTGATTATAGAGGAAGGTTATTTCAATTTCTTTTGAATTATTGAACTGAGATGCTATAGATGCGCGACCAAGTATTTTTAGCAAGTATATTCATTATTACAGTGCCTTCAATGTCTAATTCCCGTATTTCCTCCAGGCTAATTAAAGACATGCTCTTGAAAAATTTTTGCAAATTTTAAACAATCAGGATTCCTTAATCCACCGGATAATCATAAATTATACATTAATCTTGACACGTGGTAGACGTTATTAAAAGAAATATTTTCCGACCAAGTGAAATGAATCGCACAAGCTTTATTTTTATACTTGAGCACGCAGTGGAAAAAAGTATCAATATTATAACGCAAAGCCCGCTCCTTCGTTATTTACTTAATATGCATAGTTAATGCATTTCGATACTTATTTCGCAAGAGTTCTGTAAAGACCAGTTGTAAAAAAAAAATTAATAAAAAACGAAACTATAAAAGCTTAATGATATTATAAATTGCAAAAGTTTATTGTAGTTTCATTTTTAGCACAAAGGCTTATGTATATACGTATACGTGGATACGTCTCTCCCTCCCTCTCTCTCCCCCCCCTCTCTCTCTCTCTCTCTCTCTCTCTCTACTTCTCTCCCACTCCGTGAGCATGTGCGCGCTTGGATATACGGGAACGGATACATCGGTTACTAGTTTGTACTAATTTTCATAAATAGAGCAATCTTATAATGAATAATACGCAATAAATGCAGTGTGTATTAAAAGAGAGAACTGATACTATTATAGTACCCGAGAATAAAAGATTAATAAATTTATTATTATTTGAAAAAGACCTGCTCTCAAGCTTAAACGAATTTAATTCATTTCCACGTAATTTCATTAGTTTTTATTACGAGTAGTAAAATCTACTCTGTTTTTAAATTAAATCTTAAAATCTGCTGCTTCGTTTATATAAATTTAAAGGAAATCTAAAGAGTCGTCCAAGCGAAACGAGTGTTTGATTTATAAAAGTAATTTTATTTGTAAATAGGATCGTAAATAAAATTATTTTCCAGCTAAACCAATGAAGTGGTGTTTATAATGTAATTATAATTCAATTCCCATGGTATTGAGCGCATCCAGTACGAGTTAGCACGAGCACTCGATTCGTGGCCGGCCGTTATTAAATTCATCAGGCGCGTGAAAGTCGCGCTAATGTATTTCCAATACACGTCCGCGCGTGCGTATAAAAAAAAAAATTTAGCCGATAAAGCGTTTGATAAGAGCGCTATAAGGTCGCGGCCATACGTTGCCAGTTGCGGATGTAGTCGGCTAGCGATGAATGAAAGTTGCCTCTGATCAGTCCCCAAATGACTCCGAGGCTCAAACGATTTTACCAATTATAGAACGATGGTGTATGTGTGTGTGAGAGAGAGAGAGAGAGAGAGAGAGAGAGGGAGATCCCATGGCAAAATAACCCCTGACAGGCACTTAACGAAATCACGCGCGTGTTATTTAGCTTACGACGCCTTTTATCCTTACGAGTTCCGGCATTCAAGATTCACAGAGTGCACCGTCGTCGTGCACGGGAAAATAAAATTCCGTTGGCGATAAGGGAGGCGGTGGTGCTGAGGAGGGTAGATCGGCCGCGACCGAGTGGCAGCTCGCGCGCGTGTGTTTCGCTTTCAAGGTCCGAGGCGTTCGATCGAAGCTGGGCCACGAAGTCGCGCGCTTCTGTGGGTGTGCGGTTCCGACACCGTCAGCGACTTATCGACGTCGACGCGGTATTCCCCTGCCCCTCCTCGTCCCACGCGCCGCTGGGCGCCTCCCGCATCCTACGACGGCCCGCCACGGCTTTTCCTGGGATCTTCGGTAGAGAGGGAGACCGAGAGAATTGCGTCATCGGGCGTTTTACACTGCGCGGACGAATTGCGGAGCCCCGCCGCCCGGACGGGCAGCAATCGATGACGGTCTTTCGCAATCTCGCCCTACGACGCCCTCCGACGGCCTCCGACGCCCTCCGACGCCCTCTCCCACCCGCTATCCCGAGTCAGTTGCGTTTCCGCGCGTGCTCTCTGCGCGGCACGACGGGAGCAATCAGCTGATGAGATTCTGGCCGCACGTGGAGCCTTCAGGGTTGCCGCCTCGTATCTTCATATCGTATCCACCCCCCGCCCCACACCACCCATCCCACTCACCCCTGTCGCCACTCAGCTCCCGACCAACGTTGCAACGTACGTACGTCGTCGTGGCTGCGCCGTCCTCTATCCCCTTGAAGCATTAAAGGGGGAAAAAAAAAACAGGATCTTCGGACCCTCTGGTCATTATTATCGTGGCCGATGTGCTTTATTATCGGGCGATTACGCGATTCCTCCTCCTTGCGTAGCCGGTCAGAGCCACACGCTCTTTTTATCGGCGTCCAGTGGAAAATTTCACGAGCTGGGAGGGGCTTATCGGTTCTTAAAAGTCAAGTTTATTGACGTCGGCTCTTGAAAATCGCTCGGGCGGAATCCGTCGCATGCCAAGGGTCCGTCACGTGCGCTGTGCGGGATCGGCAATCGCCAATCGCCGGGCGCGACACACTTGAAAGCCATCGATCAATCGAACGGAGTGGCGGTCGACCGCGGTACGGGGTCGGATGGGGGATCGCTCACAACGAGCGACGCCGATTCGCCGGGAAATTATTCTTAAATACCGGGCAATTATCCCTGCCGCGAGGCATTAATGGATTACTATGGGGCCAGGTGGTGGTGGTGGGGGGGAGCCCAGGGAGGGGAAGTACAAGTCACGGCGACGTCGGCTCCTCTGTGAAAGTGAAAGTCCCGCTCCCTAAGGGCACGGAGCGCCGAGCGGGGATACAAGCGGAAAAGCTGTTATTAGGACAGGGCGCTCGCGGTTTCTAGTCTTTACAAGCACACAAGTACACAAGCGCACGGCCGTCTCCCGTCCTTGGATGGATGGGGCCGATAATTTAGGTAGGCATGTAATTTAGATTGTTAGAAAGTGCACGGGATGGGCGGATGCGAGGGAAAGGTCGGAGGTAAGCAAGCTCACGAGAAAGATCGATTTGTCGCCGCGCTGGTGAAAGTGAAGTCGGTTTGTCGGGGCGGGGTGGGACGGATGCGGGAAAGATAAGCACACGTGAGGTCAGACGCTCTCGCGATCCTTCTCACCTTTTATCATTTCCTCTATGATGTAGAAGATCTCCAGTCGGCTCAGCGAGTCACGATCTCTCCGACGTCGGGCCTCGCAACCGATTAGAAAGGACGACTCTCTCTCTCTCTCTCTCTCTCGCGCGCACGCGCGCACACACAAAAATACACGGACACACATGTCACAGACAAAGAGAGAGAGAGAGAGAGAGAGAGAGAGAGAGAGACTATATAACGATCTATGTATATCGCTTTAATCGACGTGTCCTTTTACTACGTGCGTTCGGGTATCGCGTACGTGGCGCGTAATGAAGCTCGTTAGCGAAAGCCGCGGCTCTCTTTGAGCTTCGAAAGTAATCGGCCGAGCTGAATGGATTAGATAGCGGTGATGTTATTTGAGGAATTCCTGATAGCCTGTGGAGGACGGAGGTTGCGGTAATTCTCGTATCTTAGAAGAGAGCCGCCACATTACCTAATGCTAATAATGATCTACGCCTTGAGAGATCATTTCACGTGTACGTTCGATCTTAAAATTTGCACTTCCTTCTATCGATCGCCGGTGCGAAAGTGCACACGTAACCCTGCGCTCCCCTCCCTCAACGCACGAGGCTGTGGGAAGGAAACGCGATTATCAGTAGACGCACGTACGTACGTACGTACGTATTGTCTATGCATATCCGCGGTGAAAACTCGCTCACTTCCTTTCGAATTCTACGTCAAATTACGTCTCGTTGCTCGGAGCCGGAGCTCGGGTCTACGATGATGATATTAATCGCCCGCGTATCGTCACGACTGACGCTGGGAATCATCAGGGACAGAGCGAAACCGAGCTTGAATTATATCGGCAGGAGGTATTAGCGATCGAAGCACTGAATGGTCATTGGGGGCGAGCCTCCAGGATATCAATCGCATGCGGGTCCCCGATTACCTTCGGAGCCCTATTGCTTTTCTAATGCGTCTCGAAACCGGAGCGAGGCTACAATCCTACGATCCCGGTCTGCACTTGGGCGCACTTTCGCTCCTCCGAGTTAAAAGTGAAACTAGGAAACGCCGGCGGCGGCCTCGCCGAGGCTGCGCTCGAAAGGATAGAAAGTGATTTATCGATGTTATCCCGAAGCTTGTCGCTCCCTCTCGCTCGGCCATGTGCACGGGCCACGAGCCCGTCCTTGTTCACGCCGCATTTTTCAACCTACTCCTCGGCTTACACGGCCATTAATTAATGTATCATCCGTACGCTCGCGGCCCTGTGTGTGTGTACGTGCGGGCAACGCGCCGCCGGTGAAAGTATAACGAGCCGTTTCTTACGTACCCCGCGAGATCCAAGTTCCTCGCGAGCGACCTCCTCGTCGATCCGGCTTCACGGGGAACGGCCGAAAGTACGGTAAAAGGACTGTAACAGGTCGCTGCAGTCGTCGACCGCTCGGCCGGAGTACCTCGGGAGCACCTTGTGCTTCGTGATCGAGTGAGCAAGGGCTCGACAAACTCTGGAGCATCGCCATGAACCAGCGGATCCCAATGGGATAATATTCGGACGGGACGGGACGTGAGAAGGAGACAGACACGATAATCCATTATACAATTTGGAAAGTCTCTCTCTCTCTCTCTCTCTCTCTCTCTCTCTCTCTCCTACGTCTCTATTCTATGTATATCGTTCATTGGCCGTGTCTGCGTTGCTCCTTCTTCATTACCGGCGCTTCTTCCTTTAACGCGAGAACTTCAATTGGTACATGCAGAGCGCTTTGGAAAGTCCCGCTCGGGACATTAGAAGTCGTTTTTTGTCGTCCAAGAATTACTTTGAATGCGAGGTGGCCGTAGAGTCGCTCCTAAAATTATTATTGCACTTTGAATGCGACGATAGTCTTGACCGTAACGTGAACGGAGAGAAGAAGAAGAAAGAAAATGGAAAAGAAAAGAAGAATAACAAACGAAATAAGAAATACATACGTTCGCGTGCACTTGCATCTACGTAAACGTCCGTAGACGAAGAAAAAGTCAAAATTGGCACTGAAATTGGGGGCTTATCGGAGGCTTTTAACGAAAGAAAAATCGGCGTGACATTGTATTGAACTCGAGCTGGGTATTTGAATGCGGATCGTTAAAAAGGACAGGAATTACTGGAATTAAAGGGAGATGGAGCCAATCGACGGACCGAGCCCGCGAATAAAATGGCGCGGAGTCCGGGGCGAGCGGGTGTGCTAAAAAAAAATCTCTGAGCCCCGACTCGATCCCGAAATTAGTCTTCGACCGGGCGATCGCGATATCTAGCGATCTCGAGATCGTGCTTAGAGCGGGGAACGAGGAACGGGGAACGAGGAACGGGGCTCTACTTTTAATCGAAAACTAATTTGGTATTAGGCAGGCACCGCAGGCTCTGAAATTGATACGCTCGACTCGACGTAATCGGGTCTTGCGAGCAATAGCAATAGAAGGGGGTGCAATACGAGTGGGGCGGTGATGGCGGTGGTGGCCGCGGTGATGGGTAAGGGGCTGGGGGGCTGGGGGGAGGGAGGGAGGAGCGGGATATTAAAGTTTTAATCGAGCTATCGCAATAGAAACGAAAGCTCGTTATAGTGGCACGGGGGTTCCCGTGACCATTGAGTGCGAAGGCAAGCCAATATTGTAGTGTAGAGGTTGAGGTACGATGGCGAATCAAATAAAACTATGCGCTCGTGCACGAGCCTGGCTTGACGTCCGTGACCCAAAAACGTCGATCACGTGATCCCAGTACCAACCACGTGCTCTCGCTCCCGCATGAAGCGACCACCAGGCCACCACCAAACCCGTCATCACTGTTATTGTATCGCGTATTCCCGTTATAATTGTTGACGGCTACTGCTAGGGGAAGGGGGAGGGAGGGGTGGGGGGGAATCATATCGCGGACAGCCATTATTCCCGGCATGTGTGAAACGGCACCGCGTCCGTCAATTACTAGCCTAAAAAGTCAAAGGTCTCGGGGCCACGAGCGCCTCGGACGAGACTGGCTCCCTTCGCATAAGATTTTCTCGTCTCTCTCTTATCTCGCTCCTTCGCCGTGGGAATACGTGGGGGGGGAGGGGTGGAAATAAAGACAGTCGTATCGAAGCACGAAGCCGAAGGGATGAAATTGAAGGGCCAGCATCATTAAGGATGAGCTTTTTTTCGGCTCGCATTGCTTCGGACATTTTGGCTATTTTCGTGCTCAAGATGTCGGCCTTCAATAGGGTTGTCGTAGTCGTCGTCATCGTCGTCATTGTCGTAGTCGTCGTCATAGTCGTCGTCGTCGTCGTCGCGGTCAATCGTTCGCTAAGCTGCATCAGCCTTTTTAAGGCGTTGGACGCGCTCGTCGGAGACGAGAGAATGTCGGGGCGCTAGGAGGCCCGTTTTCGACGTCGCAGTAAGTCGCGGTGGCGGTGGAGGGCGGAGGAAAAGGTAGCTCGCCGAGGAAAGGAAGCGGCGAGCCGCTGGTATTCCGACAAGTAAGCGAATATTGGCGAGTTATGCGCCTCGGCCGAGACTATATGATATTTCGCAGGCTTAGAGGGAAGAAATACGGAATGCACAACGTGCGCGCGCGCGCTCGCAATCGACCGTGCGATCTATAGGACTTTTTCGGGAACGGGGATGGATCATCTCAGGACCTGTCAAATATTTATGTAATTCTGCCGAATGCCATTGGGTACGAGCGAGCAGCAGCAGCAGCAGCAGCAACAGACACGAGGAAGGAATTGCATTTTATGCCAATGATGCCCCTACGATTTACGTAAGCCAGGAACGTCGGATTCATAGCTCCGGAGAAAAAGGCTTAATAAAGCTTTTCGAAGACGCGCAAAAGCCAAGGGTAGCCAATTGTCAAGGGGTGGAGGGGGGGGCCGATCGGTCAGACACCAGTCTCCCGCGTAATATCGATTTTAAATACTTTAAAAATAACTTTCGCTTAAACTTCGTCTGGGGACGACAGTATATCATCATCGTAAGCGTTGGACTTGTTTCTTATTGTCGAGCGAATCTCGACGTATGAATACGCGTACGCGGCTTCATTTTATGAAGCGCTGAACGTCTGCCAGCGATGTTTTCGTTTTCTACTCGTCCAATTATAGCTCTTGGTTTATTAGAGTATTTACAATCCCCCCCTCTCAATCTTCCTTCTAACTATTCTTCTTCTACCTTTCGTTGGTGAGCTCGACGATGAGATAATTAGTCGGACGAGCAAAGTGCGGCTAAGCCATTGCGACGAAGTGTCGACGCTCGTCCACAAAACTCGATATTAAAATATCGATTAACTTGCGAAATGCCATTGCCGCCTCGTAATTGCCACTTTTACATTTCATTCGCGCGTTATTTAGCCTTTAGCTTTATTCGCTATAAAGGGGCCCGTTTAATGACCGTTCGCGGCATAGGGCGGTGGGCGGTGGGCGGTGGGCGGTGGGTGGCGGGGCGCTGGCTGGCGGGAGGAAGGTGGGAGGGTGGCGGGAGGGAAGGAACGCGAGGAGCGCGAGGGGACGCGAGGAGAACGCGAGCCACGAGCTCTCGGCGTCGAAGATAATGTTTTTATTGAGGAGCCGCTTACGTAGGCGAAGGCAATCCGAAATTGCTTTGGAATTTCACGTCGGCAATGAGCGGCGAGTGTCTTTGCGGCCATTATTGCCTCTGGCCGGCTAAGGGCACTTTATGCACTTCAAAGCGCGAGGAAAAAAAAAGTCCGTCTCGTTATTATCCTCCGGGGAGTTATTTGCATCCGTGCTTACGCTCGCCGGGGAATTTCCGATAAACGGCGCCTCGTGCTTCGGGAGCGAAAAAAAGCTCCCTCCCACCGTCCCTCGTCGATGGGCGAAAATACCATGGGTCGTTCGAAATTACCGTCCTTCGTTTACGAGCTTTATCGCGCGCTTCGAACGATTTTCCTCTCGGATAAGCCAACGCTCCACGGCTACGTAAATACATTGTAAATTATAACTTTTCTATTCGCGGCCTTCTCAAAACTCTACTAACGATCTCGCGATGTGTAATTTTGGCTCTTACTACGAGTCGAAAGCCATCGCCCCTTTCCCCAGTTTATCCATCAAACTACATACCCCTCCACCCCACGCTATGCCCTTAATTCCCCATTAAAAACGCTTTCGATAATTATTCGCGAATCGAGCACCTTTCCTCCTCGCGTAATCTTACCTTACCAATATTTATATAAGCGACGGTGGGGGTGGGGGGTAGGGGAGTAAGAAAATGGAAGACAAACAAAAAAAAAAAAAAAAAAAAACATGCGTTTCGCGTGCAAAAATGTAGGTTAGCGTAGCTTATATACCTCTAAGCTGCCGTAACAACCGTAGCCAGCTGAGCTGAAATATCGATATCGTTATTGTAAATCAACGAAAAGCTCAAGCTCTGCTGTAGACTTTTTTCCTCGCCGCTTTTCATGAATCCATCCATGAGGCTTATCCATTATGCTTAAGAAGCCGTCAGCCCACGAGGTTGCGTGCTAATAAGTCTTTGAACGGGGAATGCAAATAATTCGTAGCTGAATGTTTAGGAAAAGGCATAGAAAGGAGTAAAATAAGTCCATTGATTAATGAATTATTATCACAAATGCTATTTCATATAAAATAAGTCTGCGCGAAATGCTTAAGTTGTGGGTAATAAAATCTATAGTAAAAAATAAAATGTTTGAGAATGGAGATGTAAATGTTGCTTGCTTTACATACGCTTATAATGATCGATGTATATAATACATATATATATATATATATATATATATGTACGTATGTACGTATGTACGTATGTACGGATGTGAGTATGTGTGCTCGCGACTCGAGCCGTGTGTGCGATAATATAAAGGGGGATTTATTGTGGCTCTAACCTACAAATGGACGGGACATATTTTTAGACGAATGGCATCGTAAAGTATTTCATCTGAAAGTGGCTCAGGTAATAAACACATGCATCGTCTAAGCTCGGGAGCGGCGCGAGAGTTTTTATTTGAAGCAAAGTTCGGGGAACGATGCAGAAGCGACGCGAGTGGCGTATAAATTATCCGAGTCGAGTATATCTTCCGAGTCCCCGGCGGCCCGAGAACCAATATTTGCCGCCCTTCCCCTCGTCCGATATTAATCGCCCGGTGATCCCGGGCGCGAGGAATCGCCAGCACTCGTTCCCTTGGATCACGCGGATTGATCGAGCAGAGAAGAAAATGGCCAATGCACCGGAAGCCTCGAACTGCGACGTGACGGGGGCGAGGCAGGGTCGCTCGCCGTCCGGGTGGTGATCGATAAAGCGGTGGTAGGCAATAATAGACGTCGACGGCGAAGGGTTGAAACGAACGTCGGATACGGGGTGGCGGACGTGGATGTGGATGGGAGGGGGGGCGGCGGCGGCGGCGAACAGGGAGCGTATCGCTATTATCGCGTTCCACATTCTCTCTCATTGAAGTCTTGCGGCGTCTCACATGGGACGGGCGATGAACGGAGCCGCAGCAGCCTCGCGCGCCTGCGCCCTCGTATCATCAATAATAGTCGAGTCCATTCGTTAAGCTCGGCGCATACGATCGCCCTCCCGCTCCTCCGCCCCTCAATCCCACCGCCGAGCAACCACGAAGCACGGGCACGTACGCGAGCTCAGTGTATGCGGATTATGCATTCTTCGCTCGCGATCTCCCTTCACTTATCCCTCGCTGTCGTGCCCAACGTGACGCTCTGCCCGCGACGCGCAACGCGACTTTATAGCGTAGAGCCTGGTCCGCCCGCATATAAAAAGACACGTTTTGCGCTAGTTTCTCACGCTCCCGTTGTATCACCTCCGCGGCTCTCTGGCTGCTATCGATTTCCCGTGTAGGCACTGCTGTACAGCCGCCGTGTAAACGGGCCGTCGGTGTATGGCTGCGCCAATCCGATTCACCCCATCCCATATCTCTCTCTCTCTCTCTCTCTCCCTCTCTCTACCCCTCCGCCACGCGCTCAGCTGATTTTTAGGGGCACAGGCGGGCTTAAGCGCCCACGCTTCCGGACAGGACTGCCTTGTGCAGAGCGTCGTCGAGCGGGCGTGGGTGGCCCGGGGCGGAGGGTGGTCGGGGAGAGGGACCGGGAGGATCAAGACCGCGATGTAATTCTTCGAAATGCGTCGGTAATCCTCTTAGCGGAGCTGCTGCCCCGAGTTGGCGCATTCAGCCCTTCGGAGAGGAGCGACGTTGGCCCGAGGCCCGAGATCAAGCTCGCTTAGCGCATTTCTATCCCCCGGACGACCCCGAGACTCTCTTTCGATGTTATCAGCTGCCCCCTTCCCGCCCCTATATCGGTATACAGCTAGGATGTAGCTTATCGGGTTAGCTTCCTTCACTTTGCCGCAGACTCGCCTCGCCGTTATTGTTAAATAATAAATATCCCGCGGCATCGTCGCCGGATAGCGCGGGGAGATTTTGCAAAACTAGACTACGCGCGCCGTCTCCTGTACGCTCGATAAGTCCCGGATAAAGCAGTCCCGTTTTCTGCTTCGATGATCGTCATTCATATCGATCGATTCGCGAGCGAAAGGCAACGAGTACTCGGCTCCCCATAAGCCTCCGCGGAGATAGAACGGCGGCGGCGGCGGCGGCGGCGAATGGGCTTGAGGGGGCTCGATCGAGGCAGCTTGAGGGGAAAGAGCGGCGGAAAGATTGAAAATGACAAACTTCCGTCTCGATCTGCCGTTCCGTTCGGGACTTCCGGCAGTCGCCGTATTACGAACTGTCGCTCAAGCCGAGCTTTCCGGCGCGCCTCCGTCGCACTCGAGTGCATTCATTTTCTCGTCTGGATGGCAAAGAATTTTCTCAAGCGCCCAGCTGCCGCGGTGCATCGAACTTCAGTGGGAACCTTACGGCAAAGGGGATTATAATGAGATCGAGCGGATGGCGATCTGTCGCCAAAAGAGGGTCGATGTCGCTCTGCCGCCACATTGTATCATTCACCTAATGTAATCATCTAATTTAGCCAATATCACGAATCCGATTACGTCTACGGCTTCGCCGCTCCCCCCCATTCCATTATTTCATCTATTCATTAGCCGCCTCTTTAGTCCCTCCCTCCCTCCTGCCGCTCTTCCTCGTGTGATCGGTGATTTTCACGTTTTCACAGCTAGAGTGACTCTTTATATTACTAACGTCAAACGGTGTTGCGTCTGAGCCGAGCCCGCTCTTTACCAGCGGATGGCCGTATTAGACGAACCCCTAAGATGCACTTGCTCGAGCCCGATAACCCAAATCGGGATCCCAAACGTGCATAGGGATGATTTTATTCCCAAAAAAATCCTTGCCGCGGCCACTCGTCAATTACCACTCGTTAATACATAATAATACGAATACCTCAAGTGGCTCTCAACTTGTAAACACATAGCCGCTTTGTACGTTCGTCACTTAAAGTCCAATTAATATCGGAGCTCTCTCTCTCTCTCTCTCTCTCTCTCTCTCTCTCTCTCTCTCTATCTATCTATCTATCTATCTAGCTATCCATGTCGTGGGACTTTAATAGGACGGTTTCATTACCGTTCAATCCACGAGCGCACGCACCTACACACGCTTGTTGTAGCAAAACTTGTTCTAATCATTCCGAGCCGAAAATACACAATTTCAGGTCAGAATAATTAAAATCAAATTATTGCTTTCAGCTATTTCCATTCGACTTGAGATACGTACTCTTGTTTTATTTCAATTAATAATTTCGTTAAACTATTTATACGGAAAATTTATACGGCATTACTGCTGCCAATGGATTACGAATATAATGCCTTTGCCGCTTTTATTACATCTCTTGTTAGAATTGATTTTTCAATATAAAAATAGAATGGTATTATTATTATTTATCGAAGCCAAGCGCTCGGGATTATATTACCAACGACAAGACTTATTGACGAAAATAGTTTTCCTATACATTTGCCAAATTTTCAATATACCGGTTTACGTTAAATTTTTTCATCCCGCTCAACTCGTAGCTTCACTTCGTCATTACCTCTACATGCTCACTCACACTCGCGAGCCTTTTCTCTCTTAATCCAAACACTCGTTTTATCTATTCAGCGTAATTACGTACGCTCTTCTGCTTGCTTCCGGATTGCGTGTCCGTTAGCAGAGAGATTATCAAGTGTAATTAGGCTATTCGACAAGGACGTTAATTTATCAACGATTTCACTGAGCTGCTTATTTTATTTCATAATACTTGTATATTTACGATCGCCGTACCATGGGCTGCAAAGCCAGCCGGCCTTAATTACGATTTATAACGTCTTTTCTAACGATTTATTTATTATAACGAACAATGGTAATTTTTGTTTTTTTCGTACAACAAATTGAAATATCTTGTATTTCACGCGGCGCTTTATTGCTGAGAAATTAGTCAACGGTCGAGGAATTTATTATTAACGTAAGGATCGCCCGAGCGGAGATTGAAATTGAAATAGCATTTAAATTTTTATTTGTTATAAAATTGATGCGTGTCATAAATCAATTTAATAGTAATAATGTTTTTATAAATTGGTACAAACACAATGAATGGCAGCTATTGCCATCGAAATTTTAAATGTTTAAATATCCGAGATTATTCCTAGAAGCGTATTTGAAAACAATAAAACATGCAAGAGCTCGTCGATCCGACACGTGCAAAGACGCGAAAACGCAAAGACGATGATATTGTCTGCACGCAACTATACACAAATATACATTTGTGTATATAAATATGTAATAATAATTATAATAATTATAATAATAAGAAGAAGATGAAGAAGATGAAGAAGAGGAAGAATATAAAGAAGGATAAGAATAGTGAGGAGGGTAGTGCGTCGGGAAATAGGTCGATGGCAAAATAATAATAACAATAACCCCAATAACAATAACAATAATAATAATAATTATAAATAATAGTAATAATGGCCAAAGTCGTTATTTGACGGAATCGGCATCCTTCGACGTCGAGTGTCACGACAATGTTTTTTTTTTTTTTTGTTTTTTTTTCTATACGAATGGTCATGAAATTGAAAGGTGTGGGCCGATGATCGAGCAGGAGCCTCCGATCTAACGTTTCCGTCGCATAGGCGAGCAAGAGCGCAAGAGTAGGGAGCGCAAGCGGCAGGAGGGAGGAATAGGCTCGAGCGCGGTGTCGTCGTAGCCGAGGAATCCGGCGAGGAAGCCCCCGAAGCTCCCGCGAAGAGATGCGACTTACGCGGACCAAAGACCTTTAAGGTGCATCGGACAAGCGCTTCGCGGAGGGCTGCCGTCGTTCAGAGTGGCGGAGGGGACGCACGCTGGCGCACGTGACGACGAGTCGTGGCTTCGCTGTGGCATGGTGGGAGGGGGGGGAGAGCTGCCGTCGTACGGAGTGCCGAACGGGTTAGGAGGGCGGGCGGGAGGGAGAGCCGTCCGCGCCAGACGCGGCGGCGCCGAGTTACGCAAAGCTCGCGGCATTAACATAACCCGAGCAGGCTTTCCTCCTCTACCCCCTGTCCCCCGACCCCTGTCCCCCAATCTCCCTCTCGCGGCCACCAATGGACCTCGACCGCTCCGACTTTTCGTCGTCGGGGGGCACGACCCCCCCCCCGTAGCGAAGGAGTCCCCGTTTATTTTCGTCTCTCTCTCTCTCTCTCTCTCTCTCCTCGTTAATTTCTCCGTTGTTCCGCGAAGTACGTTTTTACGGGGACGGCCGAGGCACCGAATTCCCGTGCTTTTATCGCTCGGCTCTAAAAACGGCAAGGGCTTCTATTTTTTTTTTAATCAAAGGATCGATAAACGAGTCGGTCCAACGCACTCGGTTCCAGATATTTACGTAACCCCGGCAGAGAATTCACGAATTTCGGCCTTTGATTCTGGCAAGGCTTTAGGGCGGCGGTGGTGTTAGTTAGTGGTTTCCATTCGGGGAAGGACCGAAATAGCGACGTTCTATTTCGAAAGAGCTTTAAAGCTGCCGTCGGGTTTCCGGGGCACGCGAGGAGCACCCTGGCGGTATTGCGCAGAGAGCCGGGAGCCGAGCGTGGCCAGGACAAAGGCGAGAGAGACCGCTCGGTCCGCTCGCTCGTCACGTCGTCGAGACGGGGATAGAGGATGGCCGGGGGCCATGGGATCGCTAGGAGCCCCGGTCGCTCGTCGATCCTTCTCGACGAAGGCGCAGACTCGGTGGCTCGCCAACTAGAGCGCCAACTAGTTCTAGCCACCGCGTCCGAGTCCTTCGGCTTTGCATTCGCGGGCATCTTCCCCGGCGGCGGGCTCGCTTCGATTAGATGGAAGCTTACGAGGACGGACGGCGGTTTCTTCCCCTCGTCGAAAGATAAGATTATCGTCCCGAGATTACTGCGAGCCTCTAATCCGACACAGTCATAGGTCGCCGATGATATTGTCCGAGTCGAGGAGTTCATTTTTACTTAATTAATAACCTCGATGATTATTCGCGATCGTCGAGAATTCCGCGAATTTGTTGTAGCCGTGTCCTGGTGAAGGCGACCAGCCGGTCCCTCGAGTACGCGTAAGGGGAGCGAGCGAGCGAGCGAGCGAGCGAGAGAGAGGGAGAGATGGATAGAGAGAAAGAGAGACAAGGTCGGATGGTCGCGATAGAGGTGACGGGCGTCCTCTCTCTCTCTCTGTTCTCCCCTATCCTCCCGCCCTCGGGACAAATTGAAACGGCCGGCTATTTTCGCCTCTCGGCTTTACGTAACGCGACGGCAGAACCTCTTCGAGACGAGCTTTTCTCCGCTTTTTCATTATTAATAATACACGGTTTATCGTCGCGGCGGTCGGAACGTCGCCGGAAAAATCTCCGGGCGCCGGGGCTCTTGCGCCGAGATCAGAATCTAGGGACTTTGGAGTGAAAATAGCAGACGCACAGCCCACCCCCGGCCAAACCGTAAATTGGCTATAAAGATGATTTTGGGTGGCGAGTGGTTTGGGTAGGGGATTGGAGCCGACGGAGGTAGTAAGCCGTTACAGGGGCACGTAATAAAGGGAGACAACGAGCTCCCTCGTATTCTTCCATGTCCCCCTGTCCGAGCCAGTGTAAATCATTTGCCATCCAAATTTACAGCAACAGAGGCAGCGGTTACTCTGTTAATTTAATTAGTCGGGACAGAACGTCTCAAAGCGATCTTGGCCCACCTTCTCCTCCTCCTCCTCCTCCTCCTCCTCCTGCTCCTTCTTTTCCTTCTCATGCGCTTCCATCGGCTTTGTACGAAAGAGCCCGGCGTCGCGCACCTGGGGCGTGGAGAATCCTCGGCCCCCCCGCGAATAGAAACGAAAACAATAAATCGAACGGCGAGTAGGAGAGAAGCTGGTGAATTTCCACGCTTGGTACGGAGCCATTGGCGGCGGTAGTGGCGGTGCGCGCATCGAAATTGGAAAGTTTCCATCTGACTCTGCGAGTCCGATTACGCGAGAGTTCGCGCTCGAGTTGCAATTCCGACTCGACGGGGGGTGACGGCTTCGAAGAACGGCTCTCGAGACTGGCAGATACGCGACACGATACTCGACGGCGCTCGGCCCTCGGTGATCGGTGATCCATGATCGATGATCGGTGATCGATGATCGGTGATCGGTGATCGATGATCGGTGATCGGTGATCGATGATCGGTGATCGGTGATCGGGGATCGGGGATCGGAACTCGGAACTCATAGCTCACAGGAGAAACAGGATGGTTTATAATAGACACGTGCGATCGCTGACCCTAACTTTCTTCCGTAACGGCACATCCTTATGCCTCTTGCCCATCCTCATGACATTCAATGATTAATGATTTAGATGGATGCAACATTTTAACGCGCAGTCCTCCCCTTTTTATGCATTCAGCTGACGCAAATCGGACGACCTGTTGTCTGTTAAGAACCACAGTGTTTGGGTTGGGTGAATAATTTCCAAGCCTACCGCGTAATTAACCCCCAATCATTGTAATTACGGCCATCCCCATCCCCCCTCATATCACTCTCTCTCATCCCCTCTCTCTCTCACTCCTCACGCAGCTTTTCCCGTTTCCTTTGATAATAATTAGCCGTTCGGCCGTATCCTTGCCAGGAATACCAATTAGGAATACCAATTAGCTGACGTATTATGACCGCGGTATTTATTTGACCACATAAACTACGCAACGTCCTTGCATACATCGTATCCGTACACGAATTAACCAATTTTCATTGACATTGGATAAATAATTGCAACGCATTCTGGAGCGCATTCGGAAGCCGATTCGGGAAAGGCCTATCCTTCCCGTTAATAAATAAGATCCTCGTTAAATTTCGTATCTTAATTACAGATGCAAGCTCGTGGCTGATGATTACCCTGAATTTCATCTTTGTTATCTTAAATATATTTTGTATCCGTGTATACGTGCTCTCGGGGTGTGAGAAACTTAGCTAAGCGATAAACGTGGAAAGTTTAATAACGAACTTTTAAAATCTATTTCAATTCTTTATTTCTGTATTTCTGTATTTCTATATTTCTGAATTTATTTATTTATTTATTTATTTATTTATTTATTTATTTACGAGAACGACGAATAAGCTCTCGGCTGATTCGGAGCTACGAATTCGCCTTGATTAAAGGTTAAGTAAGTGTTTCGAGGACAAGCCAGGAATATTAATGTTATTACAGTATATAAAGAGCAGTCCAAGATTTCGTTGTTTTCTTAGTATAAATGAATCAGCTACTTCAGAATCGGTACGTAAAAAAACAAAAAGAAAAAGTCTCGGTCATTCTCGATGATATCGTTACGGAGGGTGTACGAGGGAAACAAGGGAATTCTAATGTTGTAACGAAGCCCGATAACGAATAAATTAATCATTACCTTAGAAAAGTATCAGAGTGAGTGAGAGAGAGAGAGAGAGAGAGTGAGAGAGAGGGGGGGGAGCGAATTTCACATGAGTCACGGTCTGTCATTGCCCTCAGACGTACCCGTCACGCGTCTCTTTAAACCAACAATCTCTCTCGTTTTTTATGCCTATAATAACGATTCTATGGCGTTTCGTTCGCATAAGTCGACGTTCCCCAATAACCCCGCACCCCGACCCCGTCAATATTTACAATGTTTATTTTATCGTCGCCAAGCGAGAGGAAAATCAATCCGTCAGCTCCGGGCGCACGTAACTCCCGAGGCGCTCGAGACACTTTGGCTTTTTTTACTTTATACGAATATAAAATTATAAAACGTAAGAGGGCCGAGTCGATTGGGATTGACTGAAATTGGCCGAGAACGCGTCTTGAGGAATTTGTCCTTGGCGCTCGCGATGAATAAATACCTTAAAATAAAGTACAACAATATGTTGGTAAGCAAAGTGCTTTTATCTCTTTTCCTTTCTTTTGCATTCTTTTTCTTTTTTTTTTTCTATTTTTTCTATTTTCTCTCTCTCTCCTGCTTATTATTAAAACGAAACCTTGCGGCCGCCCGCTCGCTCGCACAAATACACGCATTCTGCCTTATACATGTATATTTGGCCAAGGGAAAATTACGGATATTTGAGCTTTGGATTTGCGTTAATTTGAAGGTTTTCTCGCTTTGAAAAGCGACGTATTAGCCTGACAAGCTAACGCTCGAGGCTAAAAATCGACAGGTAAACAGTGCCCCATAAATGCTCGCCAGCCTTTTCCAGTATTTCTCGAAATTTCGTATGTACTCTGAATCCGGGATCACTGGGCTCGATACAATGATCCCTTGCTATATAAAGATCCGCGGTCGTATCCAGAGCGAGAGAGAGCGAGAGAGAGAGAGAGAGAGGTTTATTCGTGGCCGTCGCGACATCATTTATACACTGTCATTATTATTTTAAGAGATTTAATTGCGTGTTCAATAAGAGCACTCGGTCTTTAATTTGTTTTCCGAGAATGCAGTGAATTTTTTATCGCGAGCGCGCGAGAACTAAAATAATTGGCTATGAGATAATAAAGATGAGGAGTAAACGTGGACGTTCGAGTGGGAGACTCCGGTCGCATTCGAGTTTCGAAGCAGAGTAGGCACGGCGCAAGGAGTCCGAGTCCGGATTTAGGATAAAGGCAAAAACGTGTCGATAAACAATCGGGCCGCGTGGCTGGACGTGGGCCGAGTCGGTTCGCGAGGGCCCCGTGATCGCTCTCGAGTATGGGGGGTTGGGGAGGAGGCTGGGGAGACGGAGAAGGAGGCTAGACGTCGGTCGGTAGTGGTCGCGAGCCGCGGCATGACATCTCAGCTCTGATTTAGAAGACCGAGCGTTCGTTCTATTAATACGCGGGTATAGTTCGAAGGAGGCGATGGACGTTTGTACACCTACTTAAGCCTCGTTATCGTCGTTCGAGGAAGACTCGAGACTCGGTGAGAGCGAAACAGAGAGAGAGGGGGGGATAGAGAGAGAGAGAGAGAGAGAGAGAGAGAAACGGGAGAACAACTGGACAATATTTGGACGCTCGAGGAGCGTATCATCCTTTGTCGAATCGGCGATTGGCATCCTAATCAAAATTCCTACCTCCCTGTCCAAGCACCCTGGCCTACCACCCTTCCGCATGCACGATATTCGGGTAATAACGTCGGCCACTAATTACAGAACGTCCGTCGTGGCCCTCGATTAGAAAATCGATGCAGCTCGAGAATGCGCTTCGAGCCAAAGTCCGGGGCTTTCCGATACCGCCGACAGATGGGGTACCGCCGACCGGGACAGTCCCCCGGTAAAGGCATCCTCGCCAACGGGGCGGACGAAGGTATGAACTCGGGAGCTAGAGCGGGACTCGAGCGTGTACGGGGACGGGTCGTGTTCAAGGCCGAGGCCCGGACCCCCGGTTAGATAAATTATATCGAAGTGTCGCTCAGACGCCGTGGCGGCACAACACTCCCGCCTCTTTATCTAATCAGCGGATGCACCTGAGCGAGGCAGACACTGCGGCGCACGGCTCGCCGACGACTCCGTCCGAGAGAACCGGTCGCAGAGGACGGGCCCCGCGCAGGCGCATGCGCCGCGAAATATCCGAGGGCCGCTCCAAACGGGTTTTCATTTTCGTCTTCGTTTTATCGCGCTGCTCCGCCGACCTCTAGATCCCCGCGCCCTTCCCCTTCCCCCTCCCCAACCAACCAAGCCCGGCCTTTTTGACAATTCGCCTCTGTCGATGTCCGAAATATCGGGATCGTTATCGCTCCTCGAACCTCCTCCTCGTCGCCGCCGCCACCGTCGTCGTCGTCGTCTTTATGTAGCCGGCACAGCAGCTCCGTCGACGAGACGTCGTCCGACCGGTCGAATCATAAAGCCGAAGCGAAGTTTAACGTCGCCGGTCCCACATTCGTTGCGCCCGCGATTGCACTTCACAATTTCACTTTTCCACTCCTTCGCCGAATAAATTTTGCATTCTGCATGCACGCGCACTGCATGCGACCCCTGCCTGTCTCCACGATAACACTGTTCTTCTTCTTCTTCCTCTTCTTCTTCCTCTTCTTCTTCCTCTTCTTCTTCTTCTTCTTCTTATTATTATTATTATTAGCATTGCATAAGGATTATGTAAGAAGATGGCTTAGATAAGTAACTTTTATTTATTTTGTTTTCCTGTACTTTTTAGTCTTCGTCGTCGTCGTCGTTGTTGCTGCACGAGAAATGCAAAAGTCAAGGGAAAGAGTAACTGATCGAACGAAAATACGTGTCCGGGCTTTCCTATCGTAACTGCTGACGAATGTAATTTCGCGTACGCGTGTGCGATTATGTCTAATAATAATTCGATACCGCTTGCTGAACCCTTCGATAGGGGAAACTCGAGAAAACCAAGAAACAACGAGGCTCATTCAAAAGTACGCTCGAGTAAAATATTATCAAGGCGCTATTTGTAATAAAAGTGTCTTCCTTCCGTCCTTCCGTCCTGTTGGTAATACGAGTTATCCCAGCCTCTCCCCACCCCCTCCTCTCTCTCACGCTACATCCAGCACCGCCACAGAGTTCGGCTGCCCGAGCACTCGGACTTATCTCCACGTATACGCACTTAGTCCGGCTCCGGGCTCTTATTCCTCTTATCACAAAATGCCTACGAGGACGATAAAAGGAGCCTAGACACGGCTGCGAGACCACGACGTTTGTAGCAGCTTGCCTACCTATAGGTGTACCGGGCCATTCCTCTCTCTCTCTCTCTCTCTCTCTCTCTCTGTCTCACTCGCTCATTTGCTCTCTGTCTCCCTCCCGAGATAACATTCTCGTAATTCTTCCGTAAAACTATGGGAATTCGCGCTTAATCCATGTCTGCCTCGTGCATGTTCGTTTGTCGTGACGCCGCTATAAGCCGAGACCTCGTGCGTGCACAGACGCGAGCACATAGTCGCGCACACCGAGTCTCTAATTCCTTGGCGAGTGCAGTATTATTAGTATTGTCTAATCGATTCAATGCCTCATTTTTCCAATTGAAGTTCGCACTTACTCACCCGTAATTAATGATAATGGTTATTGACGAGGATGTCGAAGCCACGAGCCATTATCTCCGAGGCATCAATGACAAAATTAGTTAATTTATCGAGCGACTGAGCACGCGCACCATTAATAATCTACCAGGCATTACTAATGTCCGTGCACGCACGTTCGCGCAACCAATGCCAACTTTACGTAAAGTCATGTTCCGTAAGAACAATTACGGAACTTCCTCCGGCCGAGTGAAAGTAACTGGCTCCGATGGCGTCTATAAAAATGCCATGAAAATGTTAGGAGCTCCGGGAGGGTACGGAGGGTCGTGAGGAGCCACCCGCAATTATTTATTCTCACTCTTGCGACTGTCCAGCTCGATTCCAGTTAGCCACGTGGGGAACAACAAGGCACAATGCGTAATAAGGCTTCTTTAGGTTTTCCTGGAAAGCAGCGGGGAGGGGGGGGATTTTTCACGAGCTCCGGTCGTAGAATTGCAGCGAAACAATGGAGCGGTCCCGAGATCCGCGCGGCATCTTGGCAGCCGAGATCCCCGCACGTGCGGCTCTCTCGATCACCGCGCATTAATTGCGATATACGGTTGCGCAATGCGCGGGAGGAGCCCATTAGATGGCCGGGAAAGTTGAGGTTGAAACGCGGCAGGAGAACGCGCCGATGCTTCTCGTTGAGGCCTTGACATTGTTCGGGCCGGCGGCAAGGCGGGGGTGGTGCCGCGGGAGGAGAAGGAGGAAGAGGAGGAGTAGGAGGGGAGGGGGCGCGGTACTCTCGTCTACTAATCGTTCCTCGAGCTTTTCCGGAGCGCGCACGTGGCGCGCACACGCGGCGCGTCATCATCCGGACTATGACGAGCCTTGCGCACTTACTTGCGCTACGAACTGCGTAAGAGCTCCCCCGCCCCATTCCAACAAACGAGCGTCGATCGGACGATCGATCGGAGACTGGCAGCAGAGCCGACTCTGATCGTTATTGCCCGCGAGATCACTCGCAAGAGTCTCATCTACTTCGAATCCACAGGGACTTGGGCTACCTCGTTCTCCTCAACGAGGCTCGACGCTTGCGTCACGTGCCCGATAAAGCTCCTTATTGGAATTTCGATTACGGAGCATGCGCATTGACTTTCCGGGAATATGCGCTCGACGTATAATCGGCATTTTTCCGAATTCATCCTTATCTTCTCATTTGTTTTTCCTTGCTTTGCTTTGCTTTGCATTGCTTTGCTTTGCATTCGGTTAGTCGGTACTTTTTACGTGTCCTTATCGGATTTTGCAAATCACGTAATACCAAGAAGAGATTTCGACGGCGCCAAGTGAGCTCAAGCAGCCTCCTCTTCCTCTTACAATTCATTGCTAATTCACATCGTGCGTTTGCGCTTTTACGTAAAAGTTGGCTCGACTTGCCCCGCCAGCGCGTTACGACTAACGGATAATTAACGAGATTAATGAAAGGCTTTCGCTGCCGAGGGGCCGCGGATCCGGAAAAGCCTTATTTCCCGATGCTCGTGTCGGAAATAAACACACGCACGTACGTGCACGTCGTCGTGGTCGTGGTCGTCGTCGTCGTCGTCGTCGTCGTCGTCGTCGTCGTCGTCGTCGTCGTCGTCGTCGTAGTCGTCGTCTCGGTCACCGCGGCTCGATTGCTTTTCCTTTGTCTCGCATTTGCATAAACGAGCGCGAATCGGGTTGTGATAATTAAAGTGTTTTTTTTTTTTCCTCTTGTTGCATTGAATGGGCGTTGTTGGTTCGCTCATAAGCGGGAGCTCGCGAGGGGAGTCGCGATATACTTGGCCACAGCGAGGGGACAAGGAGCTATTTTCGTCGTCGGTAATACACGGGAAGCTCCTGGAGCGAAAATTTCGCGAGTCCTCCGTTTTTGTTAGGCGCCTCCCGTACCACCGGTGCCCCCGTATCCATCCGGCCACTTCCCTTGAGACGCTCGTCCCGGTGAAGCGAGCGATCGGTCGAGCCGACAGATTAATCAACGGATAATAAATCAGTCGGCAGAGGCTCTCCTCGTTAGATATCGTTGAATTAGGAGAGCATTAGCATTAAAGTATTAAAGCTGGGCCGCTAATGATAAGCGAACGATAAGAAGAGTATGATGATACGGCAATGATGACAGGGCGCAGACGCGGACGCGGACGCGAATTAATAACGATAATCTATGATAATCGCTAGTAGGAAAGAAAGAAGACTCTAAAGGATAATCGGCAGAGTTTGTAGTTTAGCCGTGGAGTCGGTGTCCGCGTAGTCGGCCTTGACTTATCAAACGCAGGAGGGCGGGACGGTTCGCGGTAGGTCGGGGTGGATCGGCGAGGTGGGGTGGAGTGGCGGGATGGCAGGAGGTGCCGGCGAGCGAGAATAAGAGAAGCGCAGCAAAAAAGTGCATTCGCGTGTATTTGTATGCGAGCTAGGGAGCGCGTGCGCGTGCGCGGCTATGCGCGAAGCGCTAACGCGTACGGGGCCACGTCGGCTCGGCTTTTCCTTTTTATTCGCCGAGCGAATCTGCCTCGCGAGAGGCGCAACGCTGCCGGACGGACACGAAGGACAAGTGAGGCCGAGTCAAGAGGCTTACGCGGCCCGAGAGCGGGGCCCGATCCGCGGACTTACATGCATGATTCATCGCGGCCTTCGACTACGTGCGTCAGTCGACACGATGATACGTGGACGCCTTGGTAGCGCAACCCCAATAATCCGCAATGACCATTAAATCCTAGAGCGAGCCGACGATCGAGGCTCGAGGCCTCGAGGCCCCCTTTTGCCGTGCACGTAGGCCGAATCTTAATCGGGGCGGTCGCCAGTCGAGCGCCAGCTTTTTCCGCGTTTAGCGCCCGTTCCGGGAAAGCCTCCGCCACGGATAGCGCGGCTTCCAAAGCGAGTGCGAGCAGCAAAGACTCACCGGACATGGTTAATTAATTATCCGGTCTTGCCCCCGTTCGACCGGCGCCTCGATACCTATACTTTTTCTTACCATCGATGCCACTAGCGTCGGACCGGCGTATTTTCGTACAACGTGGATCCCCGGCCGGGAGGAGGGGTCTCTGCTCTCTTGGTGCTCTCTCGGTACTCATCTTGCTCTTACAAGCGCTCCTTACGACGCAGCGACGCCCGTTGTCTGTTTACGCCGAAATAATAATTCGAGCGTGCAATGCCAGATATAAAAATAGTTGTTGGGGTTATTGGGGGGGAGGGGGAAAGGTGGGTTATTGGGGGTCGGTGAAGGAGAGAAGAGAAGTAATGCGGGATGAAAGCGTAGGTATGGGCCGGTAATTGAGACAGTGAATAATAGCCGCGGCTCGGCGGGCTCTCTGTTGCTGCTGCTGATGTTGATGCTGCTGGCAACGAAGAAGAAAGAAGCCCGGAGTACAGTTAATCGTCCCGGGGAGTCGCGGGCCGCTGCCGCCGCCGACTCCTAACTCGCGCAATAGCCGCCTGCTAAGAAAAAGAAAGAAAAATGGAGACCGAGCGACCCTGATCGTCGTCGGACGATTGCACTCGTTCGATGACTGCTCCATAAAATACGTCTCGGAATGCTCTCGTAGTCCGAGACTCCACCAATGAGACGACGTTGCGCTGACCCAGAGCGTGTGAGCGAGCGAGCGAGCGAGTGAGTGAGTGAGAGAGAGAGAGAGAGGGGGGGAGAGGCCGTAGCCGGGCTCGAGGCCGTGCTCGTCGCCGTCGAGGGTGGGGGGAGGAGAGGAGAATGTGTCCCTTCGTTGATGCGGGTGCAGGCGGCAGCCAGGATCCGATTTTTGCAGGCCTTATATGACGGCCGGGAGTGCGGGTCACGCGATCATCGGGGCACTCGCGACAAGTAGGTTAGCCGATGGTGTGGGGTGGCCGTCGGCGGTGGTTCCGTTCGTCGATCTCGTTATTCCCCCCGGCGGTCGGCGAGGCCCCTCGCCCACCCGCCCCGGGCACCGCCAGCTCCGTCGCCTCGGATCGATTGTCTCTTTGCCCCTCCCACTCTCCACAATCTCGGCTCCATTGATCGAGACGGGACGAAGGAGCCCCGACTTAATTGCTCCGGACTTTATTCTTCCATCCAGCTCCTCGTTTCTCTCCCCCCCCCCAATAACCTTACGACCGACAATAGATTATTCTTAGCTTCTGACCGCTTGTAATTCGCTTTAGATTTAAATAATCCAGTCATTCGGCTTAACGATACGCGCCTTTTCCTTTGCAGAAATAGCAAAAGAAAAACAAAAGAAAAAACAAGACGAACAAAAAATATGAAAAAGAAAAGAGAACGGATAAAACGAATCGGCCCTATTTAAATCTTATAATTGAATCATTACAGCGGACAAGTAGTTGGTTACGATATCACCTTGGCTCCCCCTCGTGTGCCAGCCCCACCTCCTGTACACACGAATGCTATCGTTGTATTGTAACACAATGGCTATTTTAAATTCAAGCATTTTATTATCAATAAAGGCGAATCGCTTGAATTATTGCGATAATTGTGTCGTAGAAGAGTCGCTCGCTCGGTCCCCGTACTCCAAGCTAAGATGACATGATTTCTGGAGTATATCGCGATACGCCGACACGCGTGCACACGTATGCATACGTATATGTGTACACGAAGGATACGAAACAAGAGTATTAAAATGAGTTTGAATAATGGAAAGCGTTGGGAGCGCGATAGGAGCGCTATGAGAGCGCTATGAGAGCGCGATGGGAGCGCGATGGGAGAGAGGTGGTGTCCGAGTCGGGCTCGAGGTTGACCATCAAGTGCCGTAATTCCGTAATTAATACGTCGAGTCGCATGTAAGGAGAGGCCGATTAAAACTTGTCAAGTCTAGGCGAGTCGGCCCGTACTTCATCAGGAAATCAAAAGGAGCGACCGCGTTGCGCGGGGATGGAGACCTCGAAGCGAGAACTCATTCCAGTCCCGTCGCCGAGATCGGAATCATCGGAAGGTTAGAGGGTCTGATCCCCGGGAGTTCCTGTGCAGGTCCGACCTTGGGCTAGGCGACGGGAAGAGGGAGGCGGGGAAGGACCGAAAATGCACCTGCTAGGGCGCTCGGCCATTATCCTTTCGCGCAAATTATATTTCCCATATTGCATACGCGAGAATGCCTGCAGCTGGCAGCCTCTCGTATGCCCCCCGCTCCCCCGCCCCGCCTCCGCCGCCGCGACCATTGTCGTGCCAGTCATCGTAACGAGGCAGCGACGCTCTAATTTATCTATCGATTGCAATTAGCCTCTTCCCCGCGATTACACTTATTAGCCATTACTCCTATTATAAATATCGCCTCTCTCTCACTCTCTCTCTATGCCCCCTCCCCCCCCTATAAAGCTCTAGGTTTATCTGCGTGCGCTGTCGTTGCCCCGTCGAGACTTGTTTATTCTCACAGCTTATTCCGATTCGATTAATTACACTAGCGGCTTATGTAGGCCACTTTACGTAAAGCCATCTAGTTCGCTTGAAATTTATTATCGACGTTATTATTGACGCTCGACGCAAAATATTATCGGAAAACTTGCGCTTTGCCGTCATTTTAAATACTTTTATTTACGCGGCCGTCGTACGTTCAGTCGCCGTAACTTATTCTATTTTTTTTGTTTTTTTTTTTGTTTTTGTTTGTTTGTCAAATGCTGATCCGCTGATCCGACAAGCTCTGCGTCTAATTATGTAAGATACGTTAAAGATTTTTTTTTTTTTTTTTTGTTTTCCCCTTTCGAATTTAGCTAATGATTGGTCAGCGGAAAACATTTGTCTAATGCCCTCTACATAAGACTGCGACAGTCATTGCTGACTCCGAGCAATATTGTTAGTTTAGGCTTCGCCAGAGACATTCGTTCGTTCGATAGTAATAACATTGCCATCTGACATTTAACGATCAGTCCCTCTAATGATCAACTATTATTCTAATTGAATTCGCCCGTTGCACATCTGTCGTCCCAAGAATGTTTTTTATGAAAAAATCCTTCTGTCCACATTCGTCGGATCGATTGTGTCAATTAGAAAGTATAACGCATTTATAATATAACGATCGTTCGTCCGTTCCAGAAAGCTTATCTCCTTCGACGAAGGGGAACTTGACGGTAGAGAGCGACGAGAGAGACGGATAGAAAGAGAGAGAGAGAGAGAGAGAGAGAGAGAGTGAACTTTTAAGTTTTGACGTTCAGATACCATGTCTTTTATCGGATAAATTCGGGAAAAGAATGGGTCGTGTCGGAACGGGCCCATATTTCGATGTGGGAGAACCTTCCCCCCCGCGATCTAAGCTCTCGAGACGGGTGGCGGGAGATTGAGGAAGATATCGCTCAGACGACCGCCGAAGGGCTTTGAAAATGACCTTGAATCTGGCGACTAGCCAATGTTGTTGTAAATGCTGAGTGAATGGGAAATGCGGAGGTGCTTAAAGTCGTTACTTAAAAGCTTCGTCGCTTAAAAATAACCGATGCGCTGACGTCTTTAGAGCCCCGGTGCGTAGTTTAGCGTAGAGAATCAGTCGTGGGGTGGGCGGAGGGGGGAGGATCGCGGCCGAGGATGCAATCCATCGTCCTCCTTTGTTGTGCGCTTGCCTTTGCTTTCTGAAATAACATGACCGAGAGAGCGCGCGATCGCATTGGTAAATTGGCAAGAGCATGGATCGCGGCCACGATCTAAACGTATCGCTCAGACATCTACTTGACATTTCGGCGCATCTTCACTATCATCATCGCCCGAGATAATGAATTATCGATGCTTCGGGGCTTGCGCCCCCCCCCTCTATTGAGACAGAGAGTGTGTGCGTGTGTGTGTATGATGGGGGGCTTGAACTACAAAATACAGAGATATCTCCAAATAGAAGGGTATCCAGGATGAAAATAGGGCGGATGGACGTTACGTGAGTCAAAGTGTGCGATGGGAGAGGCGGGAGGGGAGCCGAATCTAAATGAAAATAGCGGGATCTTTGGTGTAAGGGGAGCGGAAAGTCTCGGGATGTGGTCAGGTCGCGAGGGAGAGCGAGTCGAAAATAACAACGGAAACGCTCGGACTCGGAATTTTCTTTTCTTCTCGACAACAGACACGTGCGCAACATCTCCAAATAGACGCGAAACTACTCCTCGCTGTTTTATCGCGGACCTGGAGCCGTCAAAGGAAGCCGCCCTCAGCTAGGCCCCCTGAACCGCTTAGATCCCAATTGAGTTTCGCGTCCTCGTCGAGTCTCTGCCCCCTTTGATTATTTATCGTTCTTCGCTGGACCGATCGCCCCCTCCCCCCTCCACCCGTCCAACTCTACAGAGAGAGAGAGAGAGAGAGAGAGAGAGAGAGAGAGAGAGAAGTAAGCGAAGAGCTTTAGTATCGGAGGGATGAATTGAGTAACGATGGGGACGTTATTTTACGGCTGCGATCGACTAGTATGGAATTAACCAGATGATGATCTCTTTTCAGTTGTCTACTGCGATTACACGGCCACGGGACGATCGCTGCAGTTCCTCGAGGACTACATTGTCAAGGAGGTCCTCCCGTACCTCGGTGACACTCGGGCTTCCACGACGATATGCAGCCTGCAGTCGTCGCTCTTTAGGTGAGTGGCCGTTAACTCTGGAAGTGGATGTCGCTGTTGATGTCCGGGCAGATGTCGGGGAACGGCGGGAGGGGGGATGGGGATGGTGATAGGGGGCAGGAGGGCAGAGATTAATAAAGAGCCGGTGGATCATCCGGCCGCTCAAAGATAAACTAAGAGTTTTGATGGGAGGAGGAAGGCGCGGCTAAAGGAGCTATTTAAAGAGCCGGGAAACGTCGTGGAATTAATTGGCCCGGAGATACGTGACAAGCCAAATGCGTGGGCCTCGTTAAGAGACTTTCTTCTTCTTATTCTTCGTCTTCTTATTCTTCGTTTTCTTCTTCCTCTTCTTCCGAGTATTTATAACGAGTTTCATTAACGGGCTATTAAAACTTTATACGGAAGCCAAGTGCGTTCGGGCTAGTTGCCGTAAGAAGAATGCCCGTTCGCTCGTTCCCGGGAACAAAGAAGCGGCACCGGGACCACGAGATGCACCGTCTCGTTTCTGGATTCGCCCCGACTATCTAGTCCTACTTTATCCCATTGTCCCGAGCGTTCGGCTCGTTATCGACGTCAGTGTGTGGGGAAGAGGAGGAGACGACGAAATTCGAGCTAGTTGGGTTAGACGAGATAGACAAGCTAGACGAGCTAGACGAGCGCTTGGCGATCGATCGCACCGAGAGAGCTCGGGCTGAGCTACTACGCTCGGTCGAGGGTCGATACCACCCACCCTGCAACGTGATACTGCACACCTCCTCCCATCCCCTCGCTATAACGACGTAGAGCGTCGCACGCTAGACGAGAATCGTTAGCCGATGTGGGCCAGCGCCCACGGTGGGCTGTGGAAGGGGGCTCCTCGATGCAGACGAGAATGCGGAATCGTAGTACTGCCGCCGTGGTCTCGGAAAAAAAATAACTCCGCGTTAAACATAACGATTCGTTCCTGATTAGGCGGGAGTGTGCACTGACCCATTTCCACGGATCCTGGCGACAGATTCGGTGCGTCGGTCTCGGGAACAATGTCGGACGCGCGGCGCTGGAAAAACTGTTACCGGGGTTGGTTTATCGGGCTTTGGGGGGGAGGGGAGGGGGTATGGACGCCTGCGCGCTTCCACAATGAGCTCAACCCGTGTTCCCGGGAACACAAAGAGCAAGATACGACTGCGTTTTCCGTTGTTCGCCCTGGCCACCCTTAAAACCTCTCGCTGACGCAAGTCCTCGTCCCTGCCCTCCCCCTCTCCCGCCGCCGCTCTTCCAATCGCTCTTGCTTTCGTTGTCTCTATCACCACGCCCCAGTCCCTCCGACCCCGATAACCCCGCCTGACTCTTTTTCCTTCTTCCGCAGACGGAGGTAAGCGCGATGCCCCCCCCTCCTCTATGTATTTGTACATTATCTTTATTGATGAAATATTCTCTACGCGATATCTATGCGATGTAAGTGATCCGGACACGTAAGTGATAGGGTCGGTCGGATGATGCAATTCACTGATTACAATGTACTTCGCGTATGGATCCCCGCACTTTGTAATTTAATACGAGCCTCGTCATTTCCTTTTCTAACTTTTTAAAGCATGTCATTCGGTTAATTGGTATTGGCGCTCTTGGCTAGTGAATTCTCATTGTTAGGCGTTTTTTCATGTAATAAAAGAGCCCAGGCTTATCCATCACCACCATCCACTGCTCGCTCACCCACCCTCCTACCTACCCACCCTCCTACCTACCCACCCTACCTACCTACCCTACCAACCTACCTACCTACCTCTATCTGTCTATCTGTCTATCTATCTGTCTATCCATCTACCTAGCACGCGGATTTATTTGATGATTTATTCACGTAAGTATTTGCTTCGGAATGAGTATGCGAGTCGCTACATTCATCGCAAGTACGACTAAAGACAGTTAAGATGGTTGATTGTAGGCGAGGCGTGTTTCCGTGTCGCTCGAATCTACGAAATGACATAAATTTTATTGCCGGCAGTAAATGCACACGTATTTAGTGTCCCTGTTAAACATAAAATATCGAACAATTGACGCTTTCAATGGTATCGTACCAAGGATATTTTATACTAACGACACAACTTCCGTTTATTTTAATAATACAACAATTATAACGTATTAATTTGCCGGAAGGAGCAATTTACAAATTAAGATACTTTTAAGTAAATGTCGTGCCGTGCGCTCATAACTCCCGTTCGAAATGGAGCCTGTCTCCTACCAGGCTGGAGCAGTTGGTAGTCGAAAATTGTGGTTCGAGGGATCTTGCGAACCCGGGGCTCGCTGGCGTCCGAGAAGTATCGCAGAGTATCGCACTGCGGACAAACGATCGGGTAAGGGTAGAAATTGTTGAACCCGTGTTGGTTCGTGACGCAACGGCGGTCCAAGGGTTTCTTGGAGGTGGGAGCGAGGGAGAGAAGCCAAGGTTGATTGAAAGAAGACAAAAAAGAAAGAGACTCGTTATCGTGGCAGGGGAGCGCGTAGAGTCGCGCTTAGAGTCGCGCTTAGAGTCGCGCGATACTTAGCCACGCGCTGAAATTAGGTCAGCGTCGCGCGTCTGACGGCGTTGGAGGGGATGGGGGGGGCGGGGGGCGGGATCGAACAACGGTTCAGGAATACAGCGAGAGGGGGGGGTGGAGGTTGAAAAACAACTGCACGCAGTGGATGAGGAGGGAGGCCGGAGGGGGACGAACGTAAGTAAGAACCAATTGGTTGTCTTTGTTGCAGACACGAAGCCAGAGAAATCGTCCGACATGCGGTCGGTGCGGGGGAGCAGGACGCGGTGCTTTTCACTGGCCAGGGTACCGCGGGGGCATTGCGCACCCTGCTCAAGCACCTCGACCTCCAGATACCGACGGTCGTCTTCGTCGGGCCCTTCGAGCACCACTCGAACCTGAGACCCTGGCGGGAGTACGGCGTCAGGGTGAGTCGACCTCCTGCGGGTCCTTCTCCGCATTCAAGCTAGAGTATTCTCCCGGTCACTTTCATCGTCCCTACAAACCGTCGCCAATTTCATTTTACTCCATCTCACTCGCGGCCAAATAGAAAGTCCCGGATATACTTTTATCCGGAGAGAGTGAGAGTGAGTGAGAGAGAGAGAGAGAGAGAGAGAGAGAGAGAGTGAGAGGGGGGTGGGGGAGTACGTACGGAGCCATTACTCCTCGATCGATTGGAAATTTGACCGATTTAACTTTTCTTTCTTTCCTTTCGTTCCTCAATGCCGAGCTTTTCAATGCAGATTTATTACGATTGAGGAACACAGGGAACTTCTGTCCTCAGAGCTGGAGGATTTATTGCTAAATAAATGGGGTTCCGTCGGCGAGTCGTCGCGACCCTCGATATATTTGCACGATATATCTCTACAGCCGCATTTGTGTTTGTTCTCGGCCGGCGTTTGGCTGCAGCTCGTGAGAATCGACGAGACCCGCGAGGGATTCCTCGACCTGAACGACCTCGACCGGAAGCTGGTGAAGGAGAGAACGGCGAACCCGTCAGCGCGGATGGTCGGCTACTTCAGCGCAGCCAGCTGTATAACCGGAGTCCTCGCGGACGACGTGGCGACGACTCTTCTGCTCCGGCAGCACGGGGCCCTCAGCATATGGGACTACACGTCCGCAGGTACGTAAGGGACGAGCCCGGACCATAGCCGAGCTATCCTCTAACGTTTTTATTACGTTCACTCATTACGTAAAAGCCTCTCGACTCACGCCCTCAATAAACGATGAAGTTTAGTTTTGGCAAACGTTGGCTCTCCAGCTCGGCTCCATCCCCGTTTACACGGCGCTTTCGCTCACTACGTACCGCCATCCTCTCGAATCGTCCGAGCCACTCACTAGCCACGGCGGTTGTCGCCCTTACGTGACGTAACGGCTCGTTCGCGGGCCCGCGAAAAGTTCATGAAATTATTCATGATGCCGATAGACGGGGTGACACGCGTCGCCCGAGGCATAGATCGCGCGCGTGACTAACGGTAAATCTAATTGATCGAGTGTTTTTATTAAATGCACGGCCGACGATGCTGGCCAATCAGAATAATATAAATAGACTGACGACCGGCAGTGACGACCGACATCTTATACCGACCTACATGCATCTGTATGCGTGTCATTCGGTGTATCGGAATGGTGTACCGAAGGGCCCCCCCACCCCACCCACTTCGTTATTATACCTACGTACTAGTAAATTATATTTATATACAGCCCCGGTGCTTGTTATGCGTGACGGACGCGAGACTAATGCCGATCCATCCCTTTAATTATCACTCGCGATTAATATCGTCGCTCCGGCGGCAGACGTTAAGCGAGTAAGCGAGTAATTTAACGGTGGGCCCTTCGCAGCTCGATGGATTATGGATACGTGGGATTACCGTGGACAGGAGCATGTAATGCTGTAGGCGTGGGTAATAAGGCATCGCCGGGAAAATATTGAATGTTCTCCGGCGATGGTGGAGTAGCGGCGCGCGGGGAGATAAATCGTCGTTGTCTCGGGTTTAGAAAATATGGCCGATCGGGGCCGTTGGCCAATTGAATTTAATGCCTCGATTTAAAGGTCGACTCGAAAGCTTTGCACGCACGGATCCGAAGACGCTCGAGAGATATGATAACATTCGTGAGTGCGCGCGCGCGCGCGCGCGTGTGCATCCTTATGCATGAGCGCGGGACGGCCCTCTGGAATTAACTGTCATTACGTGATCGGCGGCGTTACGTAACGTAATAACGCCGTGCTGGTGACGTGTGGGGGTGGCGACGTGGGGAGCGGCTCGAGGCGAGAATGTAGTTGTTGGTCGATGGCGCGGAGACACGCGTTTTAATCCTTATCGGTATCGGCCGCCTCGTTTCTCCGGAGAAACGAGGCAAACTCACGGCTACAGAGTTGACTGAGTCACGGCTCTCCTCCTCTTCCTCCTCCGCAGCTCCGTACGCCAAGGTCGAAATGAACCCGAACCTGCCGGGCGTGGGCGAGCGCACGGTTCACAAGGACGCGATTATATTCGCCGGGCACAAGTTTATCGGCGGCGCCCAATCCCCGGGCGTCCTCGTCTCGAAGCGGTCCCTCCTCGGCGAGGACGTCTGCCCCGAGGACATGCGCGACTCCCATCGCTATCTCCGCGACCCGGAGCTCAGGGACGAGAGCGGCAGCGGCGGCGTCGTCGAGGCGATAAGATGCGGCCTCGCGGTACAGCTCAAGGAGAACATCACCCACCAGGCCATCGCCACCAGGCAGGACAAGATATCGAGGTGAGACGCTCTCTCGACCTCATCACGGCCCCTCGTCCTTACCTTATCCGCTTTCGGCACACCTTACCGTTAGATCAGCTCCATTTTTGCCTCAAAAAAAAAAAAGAAAAAAAAGAAAGAAAAAAGAAAAAGAGAAAAACAAGTAACACCAACCATACAACCATAAAACCTCTCCTTTAATCGTACAATGGCGCGTTTCACCTCGTCGTATTTTCCCACTTACGTGGACAATACTCGACAATCCACTACCCCGACCCCCTTCCTTTCATTAAAAATCCACCCGTTGATTTAGCTTACAAATAAAATCAACGGAGCGTCAAGTAATAAAGATAATAAAAAATAATACATTCCAGAGATTTACATTTACATTTTCATTTTCATTTTTTTGTTCATTTTGTCAACAGGCAAGTTTTGTCCCACGTGAGGACGATACCCGAGCTCATACTCCTGGGCTGCAGCTCGCAAAGCCTTAAGCGACTCCCGACCTTCTCGTTCATGGTGCGCCACCCACGCGGGACCTTCCTCCACCACAACTTTGTCTGCGCCGTTCTGAACGACGTGTTTGGGGTGCAGGCGCGGGGGGGCTGCGCCTGCGCCGGGCGCTACGCTCACGACCTAATGGGCATTGACGAGAAGCTCGCCAAGGAGTACGAGGCGCTCTTATTGCGAAGGTATACACCCACGATCGTTTAAACGACCTGCGTCTTGCCCCTGCCCCAATAACCCCTACCGCGGACGCATGTCTCTAAAATTTCAGGAGCGCCGATCGATCGCTCGCTCCCCGCGCCTCCCTTCCCGAGATTTTTTACTTTTACCCCTTGTCTCGCTTGACTTTCTCTGGGTCAAATTGGCAGGCTCGCTCACCTCCCTCCCCCCTCCTCGACCGCTCCTCGACCCAACGTCGACAAGCATCATTCGCTTATTCGTCCCGACTCCCTGTTGTTTGCCCCGTTACGTCAGCCCTCGCTATTGTACTACAAATTGTTTCGATGTCGAAAGGACAATGAAAGGAAAGCGTGTAACGAACTACGCAGCTACATTTCTTATATTTCTAATGCATCATTAATGTCCTTTCTATTCCGTAACGAGCGAGGCTCGAGCTCCGAGCGCCCCGGGGCTCAGACGGGCATAATACGGAGCACTAAGGATACCCAAGCGAATTTGAGACAAGTGGGAAGGGGGAGGGGGTGTGAAGCTGTACGGTGAAGCTGAACGGTGAAGCTGAATTATCGGATTTCCAGTGGACAGAGCGACGGAGGCCGGGACGAGACGTACGCGGAGACTCTGCGCCCGGGCTTCGCCCGGCTCACCTTCCCCTACTTCATGTCCGAGCCCGAGGTGGCCTTCGTCCTCGAGGCCCTGAAGATGGTGGCGACCGAGGGCTGGAAGCTCCTGCCCCAGTACGTACTGAACCCGGAGACGGGCGAGTGGCGCCACCACACGAACAGCATCTTCAAGGACAGGCGCTGGCTCGGCTCGATACGCTACACCGACGGGAGGATGAACGCCTCGGAGAGGCGGATCTCCGGTCCGGGGGTCTTCCCGCAGAGTCACGGGGACTCCCTGCAGACGGCACGGAACATCTTCAACAGGGCGAGGAAGATGGCCCAGCGGTGCCCCATGCAGATCGACCGGAGCGTCGCCTTCGACGAGAAGAGCGAGGCCCTCAGGTGGTTCATGCTTCCCCACGAGGCTCAGGACCTACTCCTCGGTCACTCCCAGAACGTCAAGCATCACGTGCCATTCGACCCCTCGACCTACAAGCTCGCACAATTCGAGGCCTCCTGGTTAGTATCTTCTCTCCTCCCTTATTCACGCGCACGCATTGACACGCGTTTTCTTCTTCTACTTCTTCTTCTTCTTCTTCTTCTTCTATTTTCTCTGTCTAATGAAACGCGTTGAAAAGTGGAACGGTCAGTGATCCAATGACTCGCCTCGGCGACTTAATCATTCGGGCTCTTTACATTACAGATTTTTACCTTTGTCGCGCGCCTCGCTTGCTTACGCGTGCACGATATTTGCATGAAAACTCGGGTCACGCCGTCGACATTTGCACACTGACTCGTTATTAACATTGGCTTTGGTGTGTCGTTGTGGCACGGGTAAGCCGGGGTCCAACCCGTCTTTGATTAAACTCCCTCGAGGCGCGAACGCAATCGTAATTAAGATTGGAGCGAGGAACCGCCCGAGACGGGGCCCCCTAATCCTCCTTCTCCGGCTTATGTCTTTATAGTTTTGGGATCCGCAGCTCCGGCAACCCCCTCGTCTCCCCGAACTCGCCACGACACCGGAGCCTCCCGGCCCTGAGCTGCCCGGCGGACATACGCCGCGTCCGGAGCGGACCCAAGGCTACCAGCGAGACCGACGACGAGGAGCTCGGTGCCCTGGGACAAAAGTCCCCGGCCACCTGCCCCGGCTCCCCGATGCCCAGCATCAGATTCGCCGTCGGGGAGGCTGTCACGACTGCCGCGGCTGGCATACTCGGTAAGCGACCATTGACGACCATTGACGATCATTGACGACCATGGGGGACCATTGGCGACCGTTAGACGCTAGCCCCACCTTAAACGACTCGCGCTCATCGCGTGTACAAGTGACCCACGCCATCCCCGGACGATCATCCTCCCTCTTATTATCGCCCCACCTCGACGTTTATCGGAAACAGCACCCCTCCGTCTCGTTACGTAAGGCTCGTTACGATGATTACCCTCGCGTTGGGAATTGCGCGTTGACGTGACGTTCGCTTGCAAATTACATTTCATTGTCTCATTGTATGCAGATGCCCTTTTCTTAATCACATTGTCACCTTTTAGCATCGCAATAACAAACGGCCTACGACGACTGATGATGCATTCGTTTTTCAGATCCTCCTTATCTCTTTCTTTTCGTATTTTTTTTTTATTATTATTCTTATTCTTATTCTTATTCTTATTATTATTATTATTATTATTATTAGTCGCGGACGCGTACACATTAATGCGCGAGCAGACTGGAAGAACCGAGGCACGTCTGACCGCGACTTGATTGTTCTCATCCGCCTAATAACAATAACGAGAATGGGAATAACGCAAAGCGCTTTCCTCGGCTGATTGCCTCTCCGCGTCTAATTTTAAAGAGCTAACGAGGACGTAAACAACTTCTTTTTCTCCTTCTCCTTCTTCTTCTTCCTCTTCCTCTTCCTCTTCTATTTTTTCCCCACCGACATTAATATTCGGAAAGCTCGTACGTTAATGTCCCTCGCCGTGACTCTTTACCTGACAGGTGCACGAAGTGAGGCGCTACGGGGGGGGGCAGGAGTGGTAAAAGAGCCTGTACTCCGCTAAACAAGCAGAAGAAATTCGGAAATTCGGACGCAAAATTGTAATTTCTTTTATTCTCGGAGATTAATGAAACGCGCGCTTAATTGCCGGTCCTTTGGTTATTGGGTCCCGAGGTGCGGGGGGGGGGGTATACGCTTTCGTACGTTTATTTTTAGCGGCGAGGCTTGATAAGTCAGTAACGGTTGTATCCGGGACGGGGGATCGGGGCGGGGGACTCGAAAGAAAGTTGTCCAGCTCGAAGGTGGGGATAATAAAACGCGGCCAGGATCAACGGAAGAAAGTAAGCTTCTCGCGTCGGGGACTACTTGCCGCATCTCGAGTACCATTGAAACGCCACTCGGAATAATTGCAGTTCGAGTGATTATTACCACCAGCTCGAGCGTCTCGACCGTCTCGACTCCTCACTTTCGCACGAGAGCTCGAGTCAAAACGAAACCGAAGTGGTGTGTTCGGGAGAGGGCAAGAGAGGTTGTCGATGGGGATGGATGACGAGAGATAAGAGAGAGACAGAGAGAGAGAGAGAGAGAGAGAGGCAAAAGTAATGACGGCTCGGGTATTGTTGATGCAGGTTCAGGGCCGACGATTACGCGGCTCATCGGCAGCGAGCAGCAGAGGTCGGCTAGCAGTGGGGGAGCGACATCGTCGAACGTGGACAGCGGTACCGGGAGCCCGGATTCGGCCAAGTACATCGTTCGGGGCAGGTGTAACTCCCTCGGGAGCTCCTCCAGTTGTCCGGTACGCTGCGGCACTGTCGACGGCACTAGCTCTCCCGTCCCGATCCCCCTGAGTCCCCAGACCCTGGCGAGCTTAGGCATCGCCGCGGCCAACTCCCAGAGCCGTCATCGGCACTGCAGCTGCAGCAGCCAGACAGAGCTCAACGGCTCCCTCGACTCCGAGGCCAACGGCAGCCCCGGCAGGTCTGCCTCCTCCCTTGGACACGTGCCCAACATCTCTCCAGGTGCGTACCTTCCATCCAAATCCCCCGCCCCTTCGTTTAGCCTCCCCGCTAAATAACGACGACGGATAAGGAACCAGGGGATATGAAATAATGTTATCGCGGGGCCGACAAACGTACAAGTTGTCTCTTTACAACGCTCGCGCTGTATTAACGAGACGGAATAATAATAACAAGACGTACAATCAGTGAGATATTATTTCAGATTCGTTGATTTTTTCTTTCCCCCCCCCTTCTTCTTTTATTTGTTTATTCTCTCCGCACTTCGTATCAGAAGGATAAAATGCATTCAAACAAACAAATACAGCGTGTGGTCTCTACGACGTTGTACGCGCTCGAGATGAGATCAGCAGCGAGTATATACGTATATATATATATATATACAATTACGTACGGCAAGTGGCTTTGTAGTAGTAAATAAAGGTCGGGGATTATTTTAAGCCGACGCCGCGGGGAGAAAGGAGAGCAAAAGAAAGAATGGCCTTTTAACCTCCCGGGAGACTTATTTTTCCTGGCTTTCCATGACATTGTTAATTCTAACCAGGCGGCTCCTGCTCGTCGTCCTTCGACTCGGCCTTGAACGGCAATCGCCTCGGGCGCTCCTCGCCCGTCCTCTTGTGCGCCAGGAACCACAGCTCCGAGGACGACCTGCGCGCTTACCTCAAGGAAGTCACCAAGGAACTCGCAACGGAAATAAAGTCGGAGATACGGGAGGTCATATCGAAGGTCGACGACGCCCTCTCCGAGAGCAGCGCGACCGACCATCACCGAACACTCGAGAAGCAGCAGCACCACGACTCCTTCTCCGCGAGCGATATTGCCGAGTACCTAATGGAGTTCTCCAAGGAGATGGCCAGCGAGGTGAAATCGGAAATCCGATGTATGGTTAATTCGGTTGACGGACTTCACAGGTGAGACATGACCCTTACCCCTGCCCTACCCCTACCCCTCGCAGATCTTTACACTGCTTCACACACTGCTTCGTATACCGTATATTCATCCTCGTTCTCATTATAAATAGCTGCCGCCGTGCGTAAAGTTCAAACGGACCCAAGCACAGCTACAGCATATACATAATTCCTCTGTGGGAGTCTCCGTTGTGACATTAATTACGTTAAATTCATGTTCCAGTAATTAAATCGCGAGTATACCATTAGTACACGTCTGACTCATCATTGACTGTATCATTGTTATTTGTAATCGCTTCTTCTTCTTCTTCTTCTTCTTCTTCTTCTTCTTCTTCTCATTTACTTACGCAAAGAAAACATGCTTGACTCGAGCATTTTTTTTCCCGCTCGAACGACTCATAATGTAATCGTGTGTTTGTGCAAATCATACTTTGATTCCTTAATATCTTGAGCGTTTCGTAACAACGTTAATTTGAATAAAAGTGCAGAAATTATGAAACGCTGATTCTCATACTCTTATATTGTCGCTGATAATACCTCGCTCCCCGTTAATTCACAGCTCCTTATTTTTATGATGTCGATGTTGTTGCACCAAGCGAAATTGTTGTTACAATTGATTGAAAGCCTTTATTGTTACGAATGCAAAAAAAAAAAAAAAAAAAAATCAATAATGCCAACAACAACAAAAAAACAAGAAATGAAAAAAAAAATAAGAGAAATGATCTTAATTTTCAGCGAATGATGACAAACGCTACCCACGATATGACTCCGACGCACATTAACATTGGTGATTACTTCTACGAATACAATTTACGTATTACCAGTACATTTATTTTGCTGCTTATAGTGCTGAAAAGTGATGCTAAAAGTGCAATGAATCATTATGCGATAAATAAAATGCTTGCTCGTAACAGGGCTCTACTCAATAAATACCATTATTAACGTATTCGTCTGATCGATTCATCTTTCAAACTGTATTTGAAATTACGAACAAGAACCTGAAAATAATCGGAGATGCGAATTTTAGATCAACTACTGACCAACAACTGTTTGTCTAATCGAACTGACACTTAAACTATATATAATATATATATATATATATCTATGCAACAAAGCTGTCCAATATGTCGTATAAAGTGCAACATATTTTTTAAATACAAAGTAGGTAATGTTTAAAACTTAAATAAGCAAGCACATGTCACGTGAAACGATCTTTCGCGCGCGGGGAGACGTGAATTTCGGCACTTATTCGACAAAAAGTTCTAACATTAACATAATAATCTCCTCTCTCTGCAACATAATAGATTTCACGTCCACATTAGCATTCGCAGCACAATAATAATAATAATAATAATAATAATAATAATCATAACAATAATAATAACGACAACAACGACAACAACAACAACAACAACAACAATTATAATAATAACAACCACAACGACAATAATAATAATAATAATAATGATGATGATGATGATAATAATAATATTCTATTAAACGTATACTTTAGCGTGGAACATAGCAAATTACCGTTCTCGAAAGTAGATGTCAATAATATTGATTCTGGGCCCTGTCGGTACATGCAATCCCTACGTGTTAACGTTACGGACCAAGGACGGATAGTCAATGATCTAATCTGCATCTTACAGATACTCGCCGGACGACAAATCATCGTCTGGGTGCGCATCCCCGGCAGAACGTCGACGTATGGCATTACCGGGGCAGAGCTCCTCCCGGTCGCGCACCCCGGTGCCCACGGGCAAGGTCACCGAGCTCTCCCAGCACGACAGCAAAATGTCCTCGGAGTGCTCCTCCGACGAGACGGTCATCTACGTAGTGAAGCCGAGTCCGAGCGAGGAGACGTCCCGGGGCATCGGGGAGCCCGGCAAGGCCGCCAGCGCCAACAGCAACAACACGGACGACGACGACGAGGGAGAGCACAGCGAGCCCGACAAGACCCTGCCCAAGATCTACTCGACCGTGAACTCGGTCAGCTCCCAGGACAGCGGCATCAATCTCTCGTTCCACGACAGCGACCGCTCGGTCGACGGTTCCGTCGGCGACCTGGGCCGCAGCAACAGCGCCGAGTCGAATTCTAACGGCTGCTGCGCCCGAAGACCGCGCATCGGGAACCCGAACCCCACGTCCCTCGGCAAACAGGGTCGCGCCGCGGCCAACGACGACCTCTCCGAGGACGACGAGATCTTCTTTACGGCGTCGCAGCAGCCCCAGAGCCAGGAGAGGGCCGACACCGGGGAAGAGCAGCTCCCGGGGCTCCAGTGGCACTGCCCGCCGAAGAATATTTGGAAGCCGACTGTCGAGGCCATGCAGGAATTCGAGATGATCAAGGACAACGACAGAATACTCGTCTGCCTCGCACCTAGCGGTAGGAGCTCCTTGACGCTCCTCCACACCCTCAGGCAGTACAGGTTCTACGCGAGGTCCAAGGGCATAGACTTTGAGATCGGCGTAGCGAGCGTCATCTCCGAGGGCCAGGACCTCGCGGCCCTCGTCGCCTACTTTAAATCCCTCAACGTCCACTACTTGAGCGAGGGGCTCGACAAGGATACGGAGGACGACAAGGAGACCAAGGACTCGGCCACTAGTCAGGAGGGAGGACCGAGACTCCCCGGGCCCTGCACGAGCTTCTGCGAGAAGGCGACCAGGGCAAAGATCTACGCCCTTGCCAAGAGCAACAATTACAACGTGCTTGCTCTGGGGCAGAATCTGGACGACCTCACCGAGGGCTTTCTATCCTCGGTATTCAACAACGGCAAGCTCAGGACCATGAAGGCGCACTACTACATAAGGGAACAGGCCTTACGTGTCATCAGACCCTTCGTTTACGTGAGAGAGAAGGCCCTCAAGGCCTTCATCGAGAACAAGAAGCTCCCTCTTTTCCTGGACCTGAGCACCGAGACGGGCGAATCTATTCGGGTAACTATAGCGTGTCTCGGCACGATTACCTACTACGCTACGTAATGAATAAGTAAATGAATAGGTGCGAGGAGTTGTCGGTGCGAGCGTCCGACTGACATTGGGTTTTGGTTATTGCTCGGCAGAGAAGGAACGAGGAGCTGCTGGGTCGCCAGGAGGTGGCGTATCCGCGGCTCTATTGGTCCCTGCGCTCGGCCCTCCGGCCCCTCATCACCGCGCAGAGTCCGAGCCTCGAGGGTGAGCAGCCGTACAAGCGACAGCAGCACCGGCGGCCGCGCACCAACTCCTTCAGCGCGGTGCCCCTCGTCGCCGCGAGCTCTGATCCTTACGGCGGCTCGGGCTCGAGTTCCGGGCACCGGCGCGTCGACGACAGCGAGGAGACCGACGAGGAGCCGGTCCTCTGAACTGCCGCGCCGAGCCGGATCCTCGACATCGGCCAGCCCCACATTCCAGTCGGTCTCCTGAGCTCCGGATGCCCAGAAGAGCCGCGTCGTCGTTTGTAAATAGGCGTAAATTGGGGGAGGAAGAGGAGGAGGAGGAGGAGGGGGCGGCGGAGGCGGAGGTGGCGACGGAGGTGGCGGAAGGGTGGGAGGAGCCTCTCGGAAAAGGAGCACCCACCGGACCTTGCCGACTCGGCTGCTCGCTTACCTTACCCAGCGCTCGGTTCTTCTCCGCATACTCGACCGGAGCCACTCTTTCGACTAGTGGTGTCGTCAACTGTCCTCGACTGCGTTTGTCCTCGATGCCGCGACGTCTCTCCAAGACTTATCTAGACTTATCTAATCACTCGGAACGCTCATTCCGTTCGTCACCACGTCTCTTTATTATTATTGCTCCTGCTCCTCTCCCACCTTGCGATAACCCCATCTCCACCACTCCCTCCACCTCTACCGCTCTCTCTCTCTCTCTCTCTCTATCTATCTCCCTCCCCCTTCCATCTATCCCCCCTCCCTAGTTCGTTTATCGCAAGGGGTTCTGTTTACATGCCTCTACTCGATATCTCGGCTCGAGCCTCACGATTAACTTTTCTTTTCTCTCCTTTTTTTCCTTCCTAACGCGGGAACAGGTGGAGTGACATTTTGATTTACATTTTGATTTCTATCTTTGCATTAACGGTTGTGAGCGACAACATGGACGTACTTCCGACCTTTGGCTCGCGATCACGTGAATACCGAGTCTCTGTCAATAAAAAACAAATATATTTGTACATATATATATACGTAGAGAAAAAGAGAGTGAGAGGGTTGACGATAGTACGGGTGTCATTGTAAATGTATAACAATTTATGTATTTGTGCAGTGGGGGCGGGGGGGAGGAGTGAATAATATCCACTTGCCTCTTAAAACCTTGTGTGAATTCAGTGCTGTACAATTCCGGACGGAAATTCCGACGACAAACGTATGGCCAGAAATCGATACCATCATACTACGTATGATAATTAATAACAAAACAATCGTTCAAGAGACAAATCAAGAGACGATAATCGATCATAGATTAAACAATGTATTTCAGTTGATAGAGTTTTTCTCACGGACGAGAATACTTTTTCTTTTCATTAATTCGCCATTAACGTTTTATGATTTTAAGTTATAATTTATATAAATTTTATATAAGATAATATAAATAAGAGTATAAAACAAATAAATAACCAACAAACAAACAAACAAACAAACACAAAAAAAAATAACTCAACGTAAATAAATATACATGAAACGGAAACGCACTCAGCCTTACACGCAAGCGCGCGTATATGTACGCGCGTGCATAAGCCTGTGCACATACGTGCACATACACAAATAATAATGGAGAACGTATCTTATTAATTTTCTAAAAAACGTTAAATATTTTGATGGAAATGAGGAACGCAAGAGGACTTAAAGCATTTAATTCACTTTAATCGAGTAAATAAATCGAATTGTGTCTCGTGCATAAGATCACAATTTAATGATGCTGAATAAGTACCAAGAGGGACGAATTTATATGAAATATTACTGAATGTCATAAAAGGAACGTTGATTGCGGACGAATCAGCGAACAGAGAGTTTATAAAATATGAAAAAGTAACCAAAAACAAAACAAAAAAAAATTAAAAACAAAGAAAATCGTTAATAAAAAATATGTCGAAATGTGCCACCGAGCAATATTTATTTCACTGTAAATTTTCATTCGCCATGTTCTTTTTATATTTTTCTACAACAAATGCAATTGCTATTTCAAGTATTTCCGAGATAATTTAAATGCACTTTTTCTACCGTAAATAGATAATTACGTGAAAAGAAAAAAAAAAACAAAGTAAGAATTTTTTTCTACCATTAAACGCATATTACATTATAATTACAATAATAACGATAAAGACAATGGCAACAACTACAATAACAATAACAATAACAGCAGCAGTAACTACAATAACAACGGCAACAACAGCAACAACATCGACAACAACGACAACAACAATAATCCTTATTATTACTTTTGTCGGTGTTATTATTCTCATTATTATTACTATTATTATTATTTTAACTATTGATTTAGTTATTATTGTTATTTAGTTAATTTAATTATTTTTAAAACGTATGTATTTTTCTATTGATATGCGATGTCAAGCATAGTGAAATTTATAAAATTAGAAAACTGTGACACTGCCTTACTTGCGGTGTGTGCCAGTTTTCGTAAATGCATTAATTAATTATTGTACAATTGTTCTTGTCGAAGATCACATTAGAATTGTTTAATTGTTTTAATGTCATTTAGCTGCTCACGTTCTAAGGTGACGACGTGTATTGTTGAATGTGAATTTTAAATTAGAACGATGCGTTTAAAGAGTTAAATTATTATACGGTTTATTCGATGTATAATGAATTAGAAAGAAATATTAAGTTGGATATACATTCCAATGTATATATATATATATATATATATACATTGAAATGCAAAAGAATAAGAAAATATAGTAAATGAAATTAGTGAGAAATTTGTGCGATTCCGAGAGCTTTGATGACTATTTATTTATTTACATCGTAAATGTTGCCTGTATACTTAAGAAAACTATGTGATTTAATCGAATATAGAAATTGTTCAGGCGGATGACAGAAATTTATGTACACGGAAGCGTCGAATCAAAGGAAATATAGAAAAATATAAGGCAAAATGAAATGAAATGAAATAAAAGGTAGAGAGAAATAGGCAAAGTACGTTTTAGTTATGTGCTCTCAAAAGCACATCCGAGAGAGAGTCGAATCATCTCTCATCGGAGAGAGAGAGAGAGAGAGAGAGAGAGAGAGAGAGAGAGAGAATAGAAACTCTGGTCTGAATACCTTTTACAGTAGATTTGGCAGTAATAATGTGTCTTGGGGGGTCTTTACGTTTTTAATAACGCGCAGAAAATCAAATATCTGGATTCGTGTGAATGTGACGTGTTGCGTTATGCGTTTTGTGATCGAGGTTGATCGAGGAGATGAAGGGACGGTGGATTAAGCGAGGGAACGGAAATCGCAGATAGATAATAATCGTCTACGACAGTTACCTACGAAATATATTTGCATTGGCGTTCCATTGGGCCTTACTTTTTATTTTTTTTCTTTTTTCTTTTTTCTTTTCTTTTTTCTTTTCTTATTTCCTTTTCTTATTTCCTTTTTCGTATTATTATAGTTGCGCGTTCAGTTGTACAAGATTCAGGACAAAGTCGTATATTTTATGGCGTTCGACGTATGAAGCGGCTGCGACTTTAGACGTTTCGATCGAAAGAGTAACGTTGTTATGACTAATCCGTTGTCAGCCGAACTGGTTATTGTGTAAAGAGCGTTACGGAATACGAATATTTTATCTGATTTACTTGTAAATAACGAGCTAGCTGCTCACGTATGTGTATATATCCGAGAACGTACGTAGCCGTATGCGAAGCGCGCGAGTGTGCGCAGTGAAGGAGGAGAAAAAATATTTTGAATGTCAGATGGAATACAGAAAATATTTACTTCATCGAGATAGAATAACAAACAAACAAACAAACAGACAAACAAACAAACAAACAAGCAAGCAAATGATAAATATGAGAAACAGTATTCGCGCTATCAAATACGATGCGTAAAAAAACGGGCGGGAACGGAAGGAACAAGAGTAGAGGGAAATAAAGCAATAAAGAGAGTGGGGGGTGGGGAGGGAGATGAAAAAACATGTGGAAACCTGCTTTCGGATGCTGGGCTTACGGTAGGCCTTGTTGTCGTCCGTACTCGTGGCCCCGTTCTGCGGACAAAACTAAATTAATTCCCATAGAATGTAAATAATGGATTGGTACTGGTGTTTGAAGCGCGGTAGCGGGGCTCGCTCGTAGTTCTCTCATTAGCTCGTGGATAAGAACCGGCCGGATAAGGAGACCACGAGACGACGGCGATAATCAATGAAAATTACTTGTCGCTGGCGACCGCAAAAGTTGTTATTTGTGCGAAATCCCGATCACCAGCCGCACATGTGTTCTTTTTAATTAAGTGCCGCGCGACTATCTGTTGGCGCTACACACCCACGCGTGGCTCACGGACACCTACCTACCTCTCGGCGAGCATGTGCATACGCGTGTGCGCCCGAGCCTCGAACGACAATGTATGCGAAAGCTGTGCGAGTGCCAGCACGTTCGAGCTTGAGGCAAGTGCGTGGGGGGCGTGCGTGTCGTCTCCCCGCGTGCCGTCACCCCGCGTGCCGTCACCCCGCGTGTGCTTGCGACCGAGACCCGCGATAGCCTAGATGTATTTTTCTTTTTTCATTCAATCTTTTCTTCTAATCGAGAGCGACTGAATACGGAGTGCCGACAAAATTTCAACTCCTACAATATAAGGATACATATACCCCCAAGCACACACTACACTACACACACAAACACACACACACACACACACGAAACAAATAATTAAATAATTAATTAATTAAATAAATAAATAAATAAATAAGTAAGTAAATACGGGTGTAAATTTGTATTTACTTGTATTTACTTATTTAGAGCATGTAATATATTGTTATTCGTACATTTTTTATGCACGAGCTCTCGCACATACGTACGGCACGTGCGCATTCATATGCGTATCCTAGACGTACGCCTATGATTGTGCCCTCTGCCAAGGCGCGCGCGTGTGTGTACCAATTACGTGTATCGTTCATCTCATTGACGTTAACCTGATTGTTTCATTGCGTTTCATCTGTGGAAAACCTGTAATGGCTCGTCGGTCTTTGGCTATTTATTATAAGACTAACTTTGCCTGTCTTGTCAAAGAATAATAGATAGAGCGAGAGCGAGCGAGCGAGAGAGCGAGAGAGAGAGAGAGAGAGAGAGAGAGAGAGTGTGTGTGTGTCTGAACTATTCATTTGTTCGAGTACTGTGAAAGAAATTTCGTAAAAACCTCTAAACAACTACAAACGCTTCGTGGCGTTTGAAAATGACTGCTAAATTATAAAATTATAAATTATCGGATATAGATCGATGGGAAGATTAATACAAAGCAACAAAACAGAAAACACTGTCAATAAAATGACCAGATATAATAAATACGACAAATTAATGTTATCAGTACAAAATTTGACCACGTTGATTGACAACGAATTTTCTCGCACTAACTTCATTGTTGAAGCATTCATACATAATAAATACCACGTGTTTGTGCACGTATCCATACGATCGCTCGGCAGATAATACGGATAAGTAAAATCCTGTAGTAGTAATTTATAAGTGTAAACATTGTTCCACTTACCTGCTTTCCAAATGGGTCACACAACTTTTTACATAAAATGTGTGTATAAATAATAAGATATTAACGAAATTTAATCATCAAACGTAGTTAAAGATAAAGATAAAGATAAAAATAAAGATATAAATAAAAATAAAAATATAAAGGAAAAAAAAAAAAAGGAAGATAAAGAAAAAGATACGGTGTATTTTTGCCCGGCTCTCCAGCTCGGACGATCGAACGAAGGAGCCGTAAGAAACAAGCTTTAAAAGACTTATTAACAATCTCTTCGAGTTATGAACGTGTATACGGAAAACCACTGTCTGTCCGTTAATCATGGATTGTAATTAACCGATGTGTATTGTGATTTTAAGGAAACGCTTTTAGGCTCGACTTCGTTAGATCGTTCATACGCGGCGAGTTGCTTTCTCTCAGATGTAATAAAACACAAATCATTTATGAATTACTGCGGATAGATCTTATATTTTCTGAAAGTTATGAGAGTACTACATTGTTATGGTATATAAATATGTAAGTTTATTTATCGCTAATAAAATGGAACTTAATAAAACTATGAGTTTTTTTTTTTTATTCATATATATATATAAATTCTTCTACATGTCCTTATTAAGTAGAATCGTTAATTGCCTTTCCTCGAATCCCAGACTAATATTGTTCAAGAAATTTTAAAGTACTACAAAAGATTATTCTGGTGAAATGATACACAGGTACACATACGTATGTACGTTTGTAGATTTATCGTTTATTATTAATTTATTGGATTTTTCAAACATAATGATTCATTGCGACTAGAATCACACTGCTGAATTACAATGGCTGCAGAATATTATTATATAGTAGAGTAGTAGGAGTAATAGGATGCTCTAGAGTAGTAAGTAACATAAATAGCGTTAAATAATGTTAAATTTCATTAATTACGTCGGAAAATATGCAATTGCAGCTATAAATCGAATTCTTAAATATGAGTAGAAGAAATACTAGTACGGGCGTATCGAAGGATTAATAAATTCGATCTCGAACATAAAACATACGCAACATTCTCATAGTCAATATTTATTTATATAGACACGGCGATTACAATAATAATTTCGTAGGTATCGTTTTTGCAAATTCCATCCCCACGGAGACAATGAACATCAATTGATCGATTCGTCGTAATACATGAACTTCCGAGCGACGGACGTTTCTTAGGAGTTAAGAACGTTTAAGAACTTGGGCTCCGATTATCAGCGGAAAAACTCACGCGCAATGAAATTATTATATTTAATAGAAAAAAAAAATAAAAATAAAAGATATATATATATATATAAGAAGCGGATGCTTATAGATGATTTGAGACTTGAATAGCAAGAGTCATTTCATTGTAATTTTCATAAAAGATCATTGGGATTTCTAATGCTTTTTCGAAAGCGCAATTTCTTCAGTATTTCTTCAGTCTGCTTTACGTATAATTAATCATACGAAATCTCTGACTAGATATTCTTAATTAATTGTAGGCTTTATTGTACAAAAAGGAAGCGTATCGTGGGAATTATTGTTCTTCATTGTTAGTATTATTTTTCAATGGCCAAATGAAAATTGTATTTGCAAAGCGTACTTTTCGTTTAATATTAGAAGCGGAAAATCTGGATTTTCTTTCTATTGAAAGTGAAAAGGTCGAATAAGGAGAAATGAGCAGCGAATCTTTCATTAAACATTATTTGGATAATATAGAATTAATTTATATTAGTTTTTTTTTCTTTTTTCTTTTTCATTATTATTATTATTATTATTATTATTATTTTCTTTGCAGGGCATCGCTTGCACTCGAGAGAAATTGTTAATTAACTAGAGGTGACATTTTTATAATATTTTCTTCTCAATTATTTTTATATGAAATATTAAGAAAATTGAGATATTCATGTTATACAATAAGTTTCTTAATTCGAGGGCGTAAGCTTTAATAACGAGATTCTTGAAAACGTCTTGTCCCTTATTTTATGATATACTTATATTTATTTATTTATTTATTTATTTATAACCGAAGCAATGGGCTTTCTCATAGAGAAAGCCGTTTTTGCATCCTCAAAGTACTCGTGCTCGACCGAGGTAATCGAATATTTTAAAAATTGCGCACCTACTAGTTGTTTTTTATGTTTATTTTTGTTATTTTTTCTTCTTTTTTTTTTTTTTTTTTTTTTTTTTCTCTCGTTTTATTTTATTTTTACCTTTAATTTACGAGAAAGAAAAGGTCGAACATTGGACACGTCGGTTTCATACTTAGTTCACCATAATGCTATACGAGTTATCGAGATTATCATTGGCTTGTTATATTAAAAAATTTAAAGTTGAAGCACTAGAGAAGTGGCAGAATTTTCTTTAGCAGAGGCTCTTACAGAGCTACATATCAAAAAAAAAAAAAAAAAAAAAAAAAAAAAATCTGTTACCTCGAGGCTTCAAGAAAAAGCATTTTGTTAGTTATAATGAAATGAGTTGGTGACACAGGTGCGACACAAGTCAGAGACGAATAAGAAAATAAAGGATCGGAACATTGGCTCGATTAACGTTCTCGATATATACGTCGGACGAAGTTTATTCTGCGATTAAGAGGTAAGTCCGCACGATCGCTTCGTACGTCAAAGCTACAGAGCGAGAATTCGGAAATAAAACAAAACCGTTAATCGTTCGTATTTTTTAAAAAAAAAAATAAATAAATAAATAAAATCCAAGGTCCTGGGTCTGGACTATCCGTGCCCGTAACCGACCCCGAGAGCGTAATCACGTCCAATAATGCCCTTCGTAATAAAGACCTGCCGCATCTCTGCCTGCCTCCCGCCCCCTTCCCACACACACACACGAACACACTCTCCCGCTACGAACGTGGACCTTCTTTGCTGAGACCCTTGAATCGCTCGAATGTTCGAGCGTCGGCAAATTCACTCTGTACTTCTATCCAAATGCATCCGGCGCTCGTCTCTCCTCTTTCTCTCGTTCTCCATTTCATCGGTGCACTCGTAAATCTACTTTGAAATGACGTTGACGCACGACGGCTGCCGCTCACTTCTTCTCTCATCAATGCGCCCACGTGTTGTCCTCCGCCTCCTCCGCCTCAACCATCCACCCCGTCCTCTGTGCCCTCTCTGTCCCTCCCCCCGCCCCCACACACACCGACCCGCGGGTGACTGTCTCGGAATTTTAATCTATCGAGGCAGATTAAAGCAGCTTTGGTGACAGTATGCCTCCCGCAGCCTCATCCTGGTACTCGTATTCGTCGTCCTCGTCCTCGTCGTCGTCGTCGTCGATTCCTGGCTCGCCCAAAGCATGCACGAATTCTGCAAACAAATCATTCTTACTCATTTCTTAAATTCTTCCGTATACGCTTTAAGTACTCGATACACGCATTTATGTTCAATTTTACCGGAAAATCAAATATTCGCATAAGTCTAAAGGGTTTTCTTTTCCTTTTCCTTTCTTCCCTTTTTTTTTTTTTTTTTTTTTTTTTTGAATAATAAATTTAATAAATAACTGGTCCATGATTTTAGAGTATAAAAATATTATGAGTGTGTCCGTTACTTTATTTATAATAAATGAAAGGCTTTGGCGTTTTTAAAATATCGGCAACAAAAAATCTGTTTTTTCCTTGAGCATTGAGCTTTTATGTCAATATTTAGATTTGAAAATTGATTGGATTTTTCTGAAAAACAAAATTAAGTATCAAAGTACTGTTTATTTTTTATATCGAACATTTTGAAACCTGGATTTTTTCTCCCCCAAAGTATATTACATAACAACATAGCGTTTAATTAAGCAAATGTTTTCTGTGCAGTTAAAGCAAATTACTTTGATCTTTATAAATGGTATTTTGACATTTTGGCGATGCGCACTTTAATACGCGAAACGATCTAGAATTGAGAATTTTCGGCATTCGGTCATCGATATTCCGAGGAGCCGTAAAAACATTGTATTCTAAGATAATAATAGTAATAGAAATAGTGCTTAGTGGCGATGATGTATCGAACGTAGGAAGAACGAGATGTTATATATTTTCAATGGTCAAGTAAGGGAAAGAAGCTTTTATTGTCGGAATAATTGTCAGCACTGCTGTGCGACCTTAAGAATGTAATCGTAAAATAAAAGCTCGTATGCTCGGTGTTTGGATAATGAATATCAGTGGGCGCGCGTATGTCCGTTATTAATTAAATGGCGAGTCTTTGTAGGGAAGGAGTCGGAAAGAAGCGTTTCGTCAGCAGCGCCGGCTATTTATCGTTCAACGTAACAGTTCGCAGAGGCTGGATCGAGGCAAAAGAAAAGTCTCGGGAAAAGAAAGAAGCCCCGACGTGGTAGATTGTTTTGTATAAAATATGGCGTCGGCTCGAGCCACGGCAATATCAGTCATCAAAAAGTCGGAGTACCACGAAGGCTCGTGGAAGGCCTGCTCTTATTCCACACACACGCACACGCACGCACACACCCTCCCCACGCTGTTCCACGCCACGCCACGCCACCCCTGGCCAGGATTTCACGGGCCGCCTTTTCCGTTAAAACTTACCGATTTGGACTATGTGTATTCTACGGCCTTTGGTACTCGAATGCTTTTTCGATCCAGTCCCTAACGAAACATTAATTCCCAATAGAAATGATAAAAGTATGAATTCCATTGATCCCTACTTGAATTATTCATCTCGTCATAAGTTTGGCGGAGCATTTTATAATATCCATCAATTTTCATAAGTTTTCGTTGCTTCTACTGTTTTAAAATTATGCAGTCGAACCTCCAATTGATTTTCCCAAACTAATTATTCGCATAAAAAGTTGCGTCAAACTCGGGCAAATTCAAAATCCAAATCCGTTCTCACTCCACTACGTACGTTATTATTATTATTAAAGTACTTTTCAAGTACTTTTTTTTTTAATTTACAATGAGTAAGAGGTAAATTGTGCTTTCTTTGTATACTAATCGTGTAATAATTATTTATTGGCAGGTTGAGTGTGCATCAATTAAATCTTCAAAATCCTTATCGTCCAATATTGCATGAAATGAAATTACGGCGTGGCATGTACGTAATGCTAGGTTTTAAAATGCCGCATATAATTGCGGTTAAGCTTTTAGCTCATTTAAAAGCATTTTTTCTTTCTTCTTTTTTCTTTTTCTTTTTTCTGTCTTTTTTTTTTTTTAAAGAGTCGCATTAAATTTGAGATTGAAGAGCAGACACGAAGGACCTGACTTACGATAGGACTGGAATATTGGAAAGGCATTCGTAAACGACAGGCCGTCACGTGTAATTGGCTTATTATAAATCTCGTAATGGGAAACTTCATCGAAGATGCTACACAAAAAGTACGAAATGAGAAAGTTTTAATTATGTAAATCAAATTTATCCCCCCCCCGCCCGCCCCGCATCTCAGCCACCATCCGCGTCTTCGAGAGCGACATGTGGCAATCGTTGGAAGTCTCTTTGGATCAAAGCTCAGCATTGAGCCCAGCCTCTCAGCTGGACGAGGCAGATTCGCAAGAGGAAGGTAGGCGCGTAGTCAAAAAATTTTTTATGGTGATTTTCTTTTACCGTAAAAGTCAATTCGTCCATCTCCGTCCACGTCTACTTCCTTGATCATGTCCTCGACTGTAAAAGAAAAATTCGAGCACGTGAGCAAATGCGTTTAAATGAATCGCTTAATCTACAAAGGAATTGAAGGGATTTGTAGGTATAGGCCGGGATCGTAACACTGACCTTGAAAGTATTTAAACTGTAACCGAAGGAAATAATTGGTTATTGGGGTTATTGGCTCCTTATTACGATAAGGCGAATAATTATCAATAAGTCCACAATGTCTGTAGTACAATCGCACCCCCCCCCACCCCCAACAACAATCGCCCCAACAATCGCCCCAACAGTCGCCCCGACAGTCGCTCGACCGCGTAATTAGCGTTTATTATTTATCGGCTGACCTGCACACGTGCGTTATATAAATGAGGCTAGAAAATAAAAGTCCTTCCCTTTATTATTATAATGAGCATGCGAGCACTTTGGATGCATTGTTGCACCTCAATTGTACTTATTGGCGCATATTTAGTCATGGGTTCCGGTTCAAATTAGGGTTTCCTTGGGTTTTCCCCCGACAAGTTTACACTTGTCACAATTACTCACAACTACGCCCACAATACTTACTTAATGATAACGAGCCTATGCCAATGAATAATATCCAGCATTTAGGTTAAGGAATGGGTGCTATTAAAGCTTCTATTCAACGTACTTGTTCGCTTCGAATATTTATGTGCATGCGTGTAAATATTTTTTATGGGCACTCGGGCATTTTAAATTCATCAAAATTGAAATTGAAGTATTATTCGAAGAAATTATTATAATTATTGGGGATGCTGTTAAAATTATTTTTTCAAAACTTAATAATGTATTACATTTCATTCGTTCGGTTATAAAAATTAACCTCCTTTTTTTCCCTTCTTCCCCTAATGAATTTTTCAATTAGTCCTTGAAATTATAAATCATTGCGGTATTCCATTCGCTTGGATAATATTCGGCGAATGCATACACGAATAACTTTCATTCCCAACTTTAAATAAAATATTAATTTTTAACTTTAAAAGCTCAACGGGAATTGAAATGCCAAGAAATTGGCTTCCGCGGACCTTTGTTTTTAATTTATATATTTAGTTAATAATTATTGGAGATGGCTTAATCGATGTTCAAAAATCTTTCCGCAATTATTAATACGATATTTAATTGAATTAAAACTCTGAGAATAACGTACCAATGCGATTCTCTTAAACATTTAATTATCGTATTCAACGAGTCGAGTTTTCAAATTTATCAATTTGAATATTATAAATATAGGCATGGAATTAAAAATGAAATCCGCATATGTTTGTAGGCATAAGTAACATGCAATTAGGAGAATGTGTGTGTGTGTGTGTGTGTGTGTAAAGTGTGTGTGAGAGAGAGAGAGAGAGTGGCCGTTTAGTATTGTAATGTCAACTACGTGGATTACTATTCTTGTTGTAACAAAAAGCAGAAACTGTGCCAAGAGTGATATTACAATGAGCCAAGTCGCGATATCACGAAATCTTTCTAGTGCTCAGTTATTAGAGAAGAGTACAATATTAGTTTTATTCCCTCGTACATAGTATCCGATAAAGATATTACAAAATGGACGTAGAGGCAATTAGTCTGATTTATTAGAGGCAGTTCAGACAGTTAATACGAAGAGCATAAATCTCAAGGAGACTACGTTCTTGTTGCTGTTGTTATTGTAGTAGTAGTAGTAGTAGTAGTAGTAGTAGTAGTAGTAGTAGTAGTTGTTGTTGTTGTTATAGAGAAGGTCCAGGGGACAGTGTTTAGCTCGGTCAGGACAAATTATTTCTTTCCCAAGTAATAATGAAGGGAGAAACCGCCTCGTTACTTCCTTCCCTCGACGTACGCATAATGACGTAAGCGTTAGCAATTAAAGTTCCGTACAACGGTTCCTTGGGATTAAGGGCGGATCTCCTCCCGCTTCAACGTCACCGTCTGTCTCCTAACTCCATCGACCTTCGAGATTTAACTTTGAGGGGGCGAGTACAGATTTTTTTTACCGTAGTTTCGGCTTAGTTCGAAAATCCTCTCTGCCATCTTATTAGGTATTCTGGCTTCGCGCCGCCAACTGACCGGCGGGCGCGGGAGGGGGGTGGTGAAAAATTTTAACTCTCTCGGGTCGCGTCTTGGTTGGTAGCGTCTCTCGTTGTAAAGAACTATTACTATTGCTTCATCGCGATACTACTTGAGCACGCACCCGATCTATATATATATATATATACACACATCAGACATTATCATCCCCTATAGTTATTTCGTAATGATTTTGCAGCATTATAATTAATTAATTAATTAATTAATTACTGATACTTACCCCTACAGAATTGCCATTTTTATTAGCTCCCTTCATTGCATGCACTCTACACAGTTAATCTCGATGCATTATCTGCCTTAGATGTATTATTTATGAGACGTTGAATCGCGTAGAGTTTTTTCGACACTATAATTCTTGTACGAAGTACATTTCTCTTGGGAAAATATTTGCTCGGAAAGCCCTTTAAACGCTACACGTAATTCATCAATCTCTTACAATATAAATATATTTCATATTGACGCGCGTATTCGGTAGTTAATACGTAAGCACTAGTTTTAAATGGATTCCGATAGCGAAGAGTCCGCAATTTCCTCTAAATTACAATGTATACAATGCAAAGCATAGTACTGTCAGGCTTCATAATTGGAAATTGACTCGATCATTGGTCAGAAAAAAAGGCAGCGGCGATCCTATGCTTCGATTACCGTAGAAAATCGTTTGCATTCAGCGTATTAATTCGAGCGGGAAATCAGAATTCCCGCTCGCGTCTTCCTTTTCTTCTTCTTCTAATTTTTCTTCTTCTTATTATTTTTTTCCCCCTTTATAACACGTGATGATAATTGTAATGTCAGTGCTCAACTATTGCGTTACTGCATAAGCTTCTACAACATTTGCCAGCTAAAACCGTGGCATTTCTATCGTCTCTAGGCACATGTAATTAAGCACGTGTTATTGAGATTAATGAGTATTATCGATCAGTGATTAATTCAATGCTCGCCCGGTACTAGCACTTACCGAGCCATTCAGTTTTGAGGCTCTTTTATCACCTTCAATAGATAATTGTCCGTGAAAACGTTCAAGCGCAGGATTATTATAAGGTTTTCACAATCGCTCTAATAATATAAAAAGCGAATTAAGTCGGACGTCAATTTATAGGGGAATTGTAATTAAAAGGCGAGGGAAATGGATGGAATCGATAAAGGAATCCCGTGATAAGAAGCTCGAGGAAGCGGACAAGAAATTTATTCCACGCCAATTTTATCGAGCACTTAACTAAAGCACTTACGTCTTTCGTATCTCGACTTTATAGAAATGATATCTCGGCGATTGACTCTTCTGCATCCCCACTTCGCTATATTTCGTATTAAAAATAAAAGAAGACGAAGAAGACGAAGAAGAAGAAGAGGAAGAAGCAGCAATGAAGCCGCCCGTCAAAATTTCATACGTTTATTTGCTTTGTTATCGTAAAGCAAAAATATAGCTCCGTGACCATAAATATTATGCAAGTACACGTTCCGCCCTATACGTGCATATAGATATACGTACTATGAACATACATATATTTATATTTTCTTTGCTTATTAAAGCGTGTAAAGGTTTATGGTAAAGATAAGGGCTGCAGCATCGCCGAGATTTATCTCAGCGAATAATAAATTGATTTTCAAACGTTTTATTATTTTTACGTTCGTATTATCGTTCGTTTCTTTGGAATTCGAGAGCTCGACGAATTCCCAGAAAATTAATAATTATCAAAATTTCAGACAACAATACGTTTACCTTTGAACACGTTATTTTACCAAAGTAAGTTTAATCGTTTTCATAATTATAATATCTTGTTTGCTCATTAGCCGTAGAAAATGAGACGATCCTCCCTCTTGCCGCTTCCGAATAGAAGTTTCTTATTTAAATTCAAAAAAAAAAAAAAAAAGAAAGAAAGAAAGAAAGAAAGAAAGAAAGATAGAATGCATCTACGATGTCGTGTTTTTTTCAAATTTGAGATTTCTGTTTCTTTCCCGCTGAGCGATTAAAAACAGAAGCGCGAAAAATATTTGATATTTTAATTCCCGGGATTTATAAATATTAATGTAGTCTATTAAGATATTCATGGAAGTCCTAATCGGTTTTATGGACAGCAGGCTTAAATAATTATGGAGATTACAGCATAAAAATCTCGTGTATTGATCAATTCTTAATTGATCTATAGCCGAGGCGACTGTGTGGAGGAAACGTTCAAATGTTGCGTAATCTCGCTTCGAGATGTCCCGTTGCCATGGTATAATGGCTAGAGAAATTACGTCAGTTATGTCATTTGGGTGGCCAAGTATAATGTAAATAGGGCAACGATGTATTGGTGGCGTAGCAGTCATCGGCCGGTTCTTCGATTCACATATTTTATTATTCCAAAGATCCGCGTGCTGGCAGCGTCTAGGACGAACTAGGTCATCGGATCGCGTGGCGGTCCGGTGGAGGAAGGGGGGAGAGTGAGTGAGAGAGAGAGAGAGAGAGAGAGAGAGAGAGATGAGCTAATGTTTAAGGGACTTACTTTCTTCCTCGGAGAGATTCTTGCCCAGGCATTGAAGCACGGCTTGAAGATCCGAGGCCGTAATGTAGCCGCGATTGTGCTTGTCGAACACCTGGAACAGGGTTAAGCGAAAAAAAACGCTTTACTTTTAAGGATTGGCGGTAGCTGGCGACACAAGTGCAAGCCAGCACTACAGTAATTAATTACCAGCCGGCCCTTGCACCTTTTGTCGTTCACGCAGTCGTTTGAAAAAATAAATTTTGTAATTAGCGTTCCTTTGTGGATTGTCATTTTTCACGAGTCGCTTAAACTTCATGACTGCGCAAATAAACAAGCGATTGCATAATACGGGACGAAGAGAAAGCAAAACGAACGCGTAATATTCGATAATAATCATATTCCGGGCATTAGAAAACTATTCAAGAACCGGAAAAATACAATTACGTCATGCTTTTGTATAGTTGACGATAAATTAACTTTATTCGCAAGCTCTTTTTTTTACAAATGCGGATTACACGGCAATATTGTAATTACAATAATTCTTCGTTACCTCTGAATGCGTATTCAAGGGCTCGAACGGCAAGTAAGTAACTCCCTTACTTAAAGGCCGTACTTTTCTAATCGCTACCTGTTCTAATTACTACGTGTGCGCAATTGTTAGTTTGATAAATAGATGCTTGAGAGATTACGAATTCAAAGTAAATTTAAAGTAAAGGAAAATTTTGAGAAAATTACTAGCCAATGGAAGAAATCGAATAAATTACGATTTAAAATACCGAGTACCTGTATGAAAAAAAAAAAAAAATTCATTACATAACGCGTATGTAATGAAAATAAAAAGAGTTTGGGAACAATATAAGCTCGGGGATAAATGAGGCATTATGAACAATTAGAGGGTATATTGTGCCAATGATACGTTGAAGTATATGGGATGTGGAGCACGTAGCAATAGAGAGGGACGATGGAGTTCGCAGTACAGGATCTATCGATTAATCAGCAGCGTTCATTGAAATCCCCCATTGGTATTCATTACGAGGGAAGTGATTGTCGATAGTTTGAAACACAAATCCAGCGAGAACTATTGGGAAGTGGAGCAAAGCTCGAAGGCATTAAAGAGCAAGAAGATTTTTGCGTTTATTCGTCGGGTGCATTGATCGTCAGCATTGGTCGAGAGCGGCCTGGAAGCGGCAGCCTCGGACAGTCGGCGAAACGACGAAACGAAACGAAGAAACGTAACGAAGAAACGAAACGAAGAAACGAAACGAAGCGACGTTAATTACGCGGATCGCCGTAAAATGCTTTCGATTGCCTGACCCGAGCCTTTGGCGGGGCCGTAGGGCCGAAAGAAGAGTAAGGAATTTTTTTCCAGATCGAGGTGAATTCGCAGCTCCCTCTCGACGAGATTCATGCGAGCCGATTATTTACTTGCGCTCGGAGTCGAGGCGACGACCGATGGAACTGAATTCGCGGGATCTTTATTGCGAGCCGGCCAAGGTCGACGGCGACTAACTCAGACTTCATTAAAATACATCAACTCGTTCGACTAGACCTTCGTCTGATCGGGACGTTTTCTAACGGTCCCTGGCTTCATCAGCTTACCACATTTAGTCGATAGAATGACAAAAATGCTCAGATGCAATAAAAAAACGCTAGATCTTTCGATGGACAATTTGCTTTACGTTAACATAAAGCTTCCGTGTTCTCAATAATCGTAACGCTGGATCGTTAAAATTAATATCCTGATCGTCATCCCAGATCGGCTCTTTAAGGCTCTTTAAAATAACTATCCGAACAATGATAGTACCGATAGTTTTTACCGATAATGTTATTCATACGTCCCTTGGTAATGCCGAAACTCGATCAAACAAGCGTATTACTAGTTCTTACACAGTAATCCGAATGTAATCATACCGGAAATGATCGGATGTAATTAAATCCACGGTTCCTTAAAGGTTTTTCTTTACGCCCGCGATTAAGCGTTTGTCGTCCTATGCATTGATTGCGTTTTATCTCCAGTCTTTCAACCAATCCTTGGATCAATTCTACAAAACGTTGCCTCTCTCGCATAACGTCTGATTTCTTTTTCAAATAAATTCAAACAATTTCTTCTAGGCGTCCCTTACTAATGCAGCGCTACGCAAGAAAGGAAAAGGGAGGGAAAATATAAAAATTTATCAAAAATACGAAACGCGAGTAGTAGCACCTGGAATTTTTTGTCCACCCTAGTTGAATTCGCTTTTGCATTCGCATAAGTTTGAGAAAAACGGGGATAAAGGGGAGCCTCCGGACTCGTTCATCTTACTAAAGCGATTAGAGTAGAACAGCGTCAAGATCTGGTTCGCATAACAATTACTTGGCAAACCCGGACTCTTTCTACAATCCAACTTTCCGTTTGCGTAATTTTATCTGAAATTAATGGTAATGAATCTAGCTCACGGAATCTGATTTTAAAACATGTCAATGTGAATATTACCGTTGCTCGCTCGCCAACCTAATTAATAGTTACTAACAACACTAATACTGATGCTAATACTAATACTACTACTACTACTACTACTACTACTACTAGTAATAACAACAATAATAATAATAATGTTAATAATAATAATGTCAAAAGCAACGGGAAGAGTAATAGAACAAAATAATAAAAATAACGCGAATCCGGAGGATCGATATTAAGATCGTTAGGTATGTCGTGATCGGTGGATAATAATCTACGGTCGGATCTACCGGGAGTCTTCGCAGACGTTTAAACAATATCTCAGAACATTGAAACGGCAGTTGAGTTTTTGCGTCCCGGACAATAAGCGAGCCGAGCTAAACGAATTTCCTGTCGGTGGATTATTATTATTACCACCGAGTCCGTCGGTCCCGCGTACTCGAGTCGGCCTCGAAAAGTCGATGCAGTTTTGCTTTCCAGTCAATTTCGACGACTCTCCGTCACCCCCTCCCGCCGCCAGTATCACCCATCAAGTGAAGCCGATGGATGCTGTAACGGCGGCGATCCGGCCGACACCCTCGGCTCGGGAGCACCTCTCCCAAGAGGATCGCGGCTGCTTTGACACTCTGTCCTAGGACCCTCGACTCGATTCGTCCAGCATTCCATGCCTTCTAAGGTATCTGCCTTCTCCCCCCCCTCCCCACCCGCCTTTCCCAACGTCTCCTTGCCCTCTCCTGAGACATTTAATGCCCTACCTCGGGTGCTTTACGCCGTGCTCTCGGCTCTGCGACCTTGGCCTCTTCCGGCTCGGTATCAATTCGTATCCTAATAATAATCCCTCGGCATCTTTTACACTCTTCGCACTGTCAACTTAAATGTTAGATAATTGCAGCCGCACTTTGGTATACGGACCTACACGACCGCTAACATTTTCCCCAAAGCCTAAGCGAATTCCCTGGTAACTCCTGATAAGCTTCCGTCGCCGATTATAAATAAGAATAATCTGAATTTCAAGGGCTTATTAAAACTTTTTTCATACAACAAGTCTTCTTACAACATTCCGTTAGTTTATTATTTATTGAAAATTATAAGAAGAGAAAAGAAAAGAAATGCAAAGAAAGGGGCGGGGGGGGGAAGAAATAAAGGAAAAAACTTTAACCCTCGGGAAATAAATTGTTCGTTCCACCATCGAAAAGAAAAACAAACTCGTTGCACATTCTCTAAATAGAAATAGTAAATCTCGCGTGCTTTTTTTTTTTTTTTTTATTTCTTTTGATTTGTTACCGAAACCAGAAGCACAATGAACCTGCGGGTGTATTGATGCTCCAACTGGAATACGTAGGCAGTAAACGTATCTCATTGGAAAATAATATTTGCATTAATTACGCTTCCGCTTCCCTTGGCAGCGGCTCCGATTACAAGTACATACAAAACTTTTATTATCCATTACGTTCGTTAGATTCATTCATCGCGTTACAACGTTAACGGTAACACGGAACTCTGGCAAAAAAAAAAAAAAAAAAAAAAAAAAAAAAGAAAATAAAAAAAAGAAAGAAGCGTTTCCGTACCGCAATATTATTAATTAAATTTTCGCCTCTCCCAATCCTCCTCCTCCTCCCCCTCCTCCCCCTCCTCCTCATCCTCATCGTCCTCCGTGTAGGAGGACGTCCGAAGAAACGCTGCGCGGAGGAACGTAATTAGTTTGAAAAATCGATGAGGCGACGCCTCGACAAGGCCGATTTAATATATTATCGAGTGCGCGTTGTTGCGCCGATCCGATAAAGCGGGACAACGTACGTGTCTTCCTGCTTTTACCCTCGGTACGAGGAATATCCGTCTGCGGAAGCTGGCCGTCAGCGTCGTTTGCTTTATCCCGTAAAAACGAAGAGAAGGAAATTATTCGGCCACGGCTACGTTAATTCGCGCTTATAATCTCTCGGGCGTAATGGCGATTTTATGTTTATATAAAATATTTCCTTCGATTTTTGGCTGAACTACTGCTGGAACGGGAGTAGGGTGGTTTAGGGGGGGCTGGGGTGGGGGTGATGGTAACGCCTGCTATTCCAATTATGTCCAACGAAGCCAATAACATTCGCGCTCCTTGCCCCCGCCCTCCCCCCTCCCCATATAATTCCCTACTCGCCCACGCGTACGAAATATTTTTTTTTTCAACTAAAAGTACGAGCGGCAATATTAAGCTGAGATTCCGAGGCGGAGGATTACGCCCGGGGAGGTCCACTGTAGTCCACGCGAGTCTCTCGAGTATGAATTTTAAAATGCGGACCTGGAAAACATTCGTGGAATAATATTTATTAAGCCACGTGTGGACGGACGACTTTTACCTTCCGACTGAAATACTCGCGCCCATTTTAATCTCCTCTTTCATTTCACTTTCCTATTAAATGCCACTTCTTCTTCTTCTTCTTCTTCTTCTTCTTCTTCTTCTTTTTATTCATAGACCTCGTATCGTAAAATAACTTCGGCTAATAAGTCGGCGTATTACGTATTGGATGAGTTTCGCGAGCCAGGGCAGAGCTGACACTTACAATTGACACTTGCTTAACGTGGCTGTGTGCGTAACTGCTTAACTCGTTGGAATAAGGAACTGGAATCCGGCAGATTTACACGGACGTTATTGGGGTTCTAGCAAAACTAAATTACCCAAACTAAACGTTTTATCCATGGATTGTTAAATGCATTTTATTAAAGTTTTAACGGTCAATTACGTTGGAATAAGCTCTTGGTGCTGACGGAAAATTTGAATTTCATTGGAACCCGGTTACGGTTAATTAGAATTTGATGCGCTCGTAAGAAGATAGTCCCGAGCCGAGGCAGCAACAATTACAGAACGGTAATTAATTTTTAAACAATAATTGCTGCTCCCTATTGAATTATATTTCACGAAATCTTAGTATACGAAATATACGCCAAACGTTTGATGCTTAACTTGTTTTCACTATATTTCCCTCTCTTCTAATTAATACCCTTATAAAGTTACTTACAATACGTGATATAGTTTGATTCTCGTTATCTCGGCTGCTAAATTATTATGTTATAACGAACCGCGCTAATTATCTTTGACCCTCCCCTACCGTGCCCCACCACCACCACCACCACCACCACCACCCCGCCCCAACAGATACGGCTCGAAAGTTGATATTTAATAAAATATAAGTATGCGGTCGTCGAGTATTTAAAAACAATGAGCTTTATCTTTGTGATTCATAAGTTAAAGTACGTGAGCGCGCGCATAATGGATAATTAGAGTTTCTTCTTTTTTTTTTTATTCCGACCGGATAATGACATTATGAATAATTGGATCCCGTAGATAATTATCGTTGAAATTATCGACTCTCGCCGATGCAACAATACAACAAGCCGTGTAAATGTTTTGGTATTAAATGTAAATGTTCTGCTCCCCTCCTCCCCCAGCCACCGAGTCGCTCGGAGGATGCGAGACAATTAGAAAAGGGGACGGACGACTCGTAATCGGAAAAAGACGGAGAAAAGAAATTGGAACGAGCGCAGCTCGGTAAAGCATTTTTTTTTCCTTCTTTTTTTTTTCCCTCCCCTTTTTATCCGAGGGAAACGACTAAGCTGATGCCGTGGAGAGTAAATGGAAAAGTGAAAAATCGTATATCCGTCCAGAAATCGGGAAAGTCCGTCACCGTGTGCGGAACGGCAGCAGATTAGTCGATATTGATAAATCATTCGACATGATGATATTTACTTCTTAATTAAAGCTCAAATAATATCGGCCCAGTACTCGAGGCTTCTTGACAAGTCGTTATTTACACATTAATAACCACAATAACCTTAAAAGGTTAAAGTCAAGTGATTTCATTTAATACGACGCGCGAAGAATGGCTAAAAGGTAGAATTTCGATCATAATTTAGCCAATTACTGTAATTGCGACCTCTCGCACGATGTGTGTGTGTGTGTGTGGGTGTGTTTTTTTTTTGTTTTGTTTAAGGTTATTTTGACATGTTGTAAGCACAAAGAAAGAAAAAAAAAAGAGAAAAAAAAAAGAAGAAAAGATAAACATTTTCCCTTTAATTAAAGCAAAGTGCTTATTCGAGATGTGTAAAAGGTGCCTCGAAACGGACACAAACAAAGCCCTTTCGTTTCATTATATTTTTCTTTTCCTCCGCTATTTTTTTTTTATTTTTTTTTTTTTCTTTTTTTTTCTTTTTTTTTTTTTAATCCAGCGAGCCATTAAAATTCCTTGTCAGGCAATAACGCGTAAATTATTTTTCACATTTTCATGTAATTTGCATGGGGAGCCACGTGACGTGCCGCCAAAGAAAAACGCAGGCCTCGTGCAGAGGACTCGCGGAAGCAGCTTTCATTGAAAAGCTAAGCCGACGAAATGGCCTAATGGGACACTTGAATGCGCGCGACATGAAAAATAAGCCAATTCAACGCGTTCGCCGCAACGAGCAATTCAACCGTCTATTGTTTCCGTAATTAGCGGTATGCGCGCGAGAGGAAATCAATCGGGAATATAAATTGACGCGGTTGGACTTGCGACCGACGTAACGTCATCAACATTTTCAAACTGCAATCTCGATCACTTGTCAGTGCTTACTTTGCATCGATGGACCATCATCAATGCTCCTTCCTACGCGATCTTTTCACCGAATCTTTTCTAAGCATTCTACTACAATTTTCGCGCTACTCCATACATACACGCGTTACACGTATACGCCTACAGGCGCTTAATCGCTCATAGCTCAGCAATTTTCGCTTATTATTATTATTATTATTATTATTATTATTATTCTACGTTACTTTACCTTTGTAGTTGTGATCGTGGGAGGCGATGCGAAACTACTAATTCATTCATTATCACCCGTGCAAGAGATGAAAAATGCATTTTCTCAGGGTAATTCATACTTAAAAAGGAACCCTAATTATACGAAATTCTTCCGCGAATCGTTTTTTAAAATATATTCGGAAAATGCAAAAGGAACGTCGACAGTAATTTCGGGTATCGGAAACGTAAATTATCATTGAGCTTATTAATTATTAAATTGAAATACTAAATAATAATAATAATGATAATAATGATAAATAATTGTTTTAAGTAGCAGGCCGTATGAAATTGGCCGTTGCCAATAAAAATTGTTATAATTGCTCTTATAAATAAATAGAAGCGCTATGTCATAAAGGCCCGATCCATTAAAATCTTTAAAAGAATCGACACAGCGAATAAGAGAGACATTTACGAGGCGTTTATTCTCCAGGCGTTTATTAAAAAGATTAAATTAACATGCAGTAACCTGGGCCACTAAGCTCCAACAATTTGTATGCAAATAAAATGAATAATATTATGCATCCGATGTATAATTAAAGCGACGATGCACTGAGAATAAAGATTTAATTGAATATCGCAGCCAGTAGTCTTATTGTAATAGACGTTAAAATTATTAAGATTGATATAGGTTATTTTATAAAGCTGTTATACTAAGAAAAGCGAATGTAATGCTTGAATTGCGGCAAACAGAGCCAGGAACAGGCCAATTAGAGCTATTAGGGTAACAACAAGTAAGCTTACTTTCTCCATATTAATATCTATAAATGTAATGTCGGCTATGGAAAACGCAAATTTCTCATCCCTTTTATCGTAAGACTACATATATATATATATATATATATACGTTCCGTTGTTGCTCGTACGTCAATTAGATTTCTGGTTAGATTTAGATTTGATGCCTTGGATCATCAAATAATCTTTAGCTCATTCATTTTTATAATTTCGACGTGGGAGGAGATAAATCTTTCCTCACTTTCCTCATTTCTCGTGGCACAGGTATACCGAAGAAAAATGTTATCACCCTTTAAATACATAAGACCTTATATCGTCACGTTATTAATTTCAGATTGAATAAACGATGATTTAGGGTCCCTCACCTCGAATACTCATTGTCCTATAAAATAATATAAATACAACTCGTTTCTCTTACTTAACGGGCGAGTTTGTCTCGGCAGAAGCATTAGTTTTGTCTTTCCTTCCATCCCCCCTCCCACCCCCCGCCCATCGCAATTCCGTGACGAATAGGTTCGTCAAATGTAAAATGGTGGACAACCATGACGCGACTGCGGAATAAATTTTATTTAAAAAGTCCGGCGCGAGCCGACTAGATTATTAGTCCATTTGGAGAAATGCTTATCCCTTGCCCCTCTACGGCTCAGAGTAAAAATAAATGAGAGCGGATACAAAAGCTGGGAGGAATAATTTTGATTTTTAGCTCGCGGAGCCGTGGACTTCGGCCGTGTAAATCTATAAATCGATAAACATTCGTATCGTATCGATAAGCCTCTCGAGATTTAGAGGAAAACGCACTTGACCCGGTGAGAATTTCCAGACCGAGGTCACAGTCACAATCGTCAGGGATTGGATTAATTCATCATCATTATTATTATTATTATTATTATTATTAGCGTATATTCGAAGGTATGCGTGGCTTCGAGCTGTTTCGCGAGAGCAGATTTGCGAGCCACTCAAGAAATGGGTCAATTAAACCTCCCCGGACGGATGAATGGATGGATGGATGGATGGATGGATGGATGGAGGCAAAGCTCGCGGAAAGCTTCTTGTCGGTAAGGAGTCCTTGCCAGAGGATTTATAATTAAAGAATCCCAAGGTCGCCCCTAATTAATTGCGAACCTCTCACGAGAGCGAGAGAGAGAGAGAGAGACCTGGCACTTAACTAAGTCTCTGTAACGTGGCCTAGTGGGCCTTGAGAGGGGGACCGAGGTTAACTCAAGCGGATTTATTCGATTGGCTTAGATCGTTCGAAGGTAGGGAGAACGGCGGATGGATGGATCAGGCAACAGGAATAAGAAAAGCAACCGGTTTTATTAAATGGGCAGTGGCAGTACGGGAGAAAAATTACGGAGAAACTTGCGGAAAGGCCCGTTTGTTCATACGTGTATAGACAGACGAGGTCAATAGACGAGCCCCGCTACCATACGAAATACATAGATAAAGGGCATTCATTGATCGAACCCTCGTCTCTTCCGTTTACTTCCATTCTCCTGACACACCGTAAAGACTAACACAAGACTCGGAGCATCGCTTTCTGATTATCTTATTCCCGTATTTGCTCACTTCCGGCCTTTTCACCCAATAACCCCAATAACCCTACGGTGCCAGTACACGCGCACGCGCACGCGCACCTCTCCTCTCCACTAAGGTACGCCCTGCGCCTCGATTCACCACTCACCTCTCGAACTTCATACACTTCATCTACTTCATTTTATTACGATTATTTCCTACAATTAACCAATTTTTCACCTATAGCAACAAACGAATGCATTGCCCGTCAAAGGGTTAATCTATACGCGACGAATCAGGCATCGGCCCTGATCTAGTACGACTCTGAAGCCCGGCCAACCAACCCACTTCTCACAGGAGCCGCGGTCACAAGGTAGTTTTAAGGTATTTTTGATATGTAATACGCCCGGGAAAATAAATTCGGCCATTTATCTTAAGAGCGGCCGGAGGCGTCTGCTTCCGAACCACGCAAACTTTCTCCACACATCATCCTTTTTACGTTTAGACACGCCTCGCACTTTACCAGAAATATGTAAATGTATTTAAAATACGATTACGCGCAAGCGCGTCTTCGAATTACTTATTCGGCAATTACACGATCAATTAATAGGCGATTGTTTATTTATTTTTTTAGCTTCAAAGCCCTCGTTCTGTGCCAATGTCGTAATTATGATTTTCACGAAATTTTTATTGAAATGGTATTAAAATTGGGGGCATCGTAATAAGCTCGGTAATTGCCACTAAACATACTTAATTGAAACCAATTGGCAGTATTTATGTAAATCAAACGATAAGTATTCTATGGAAATCTTTTTTATGCCCTTCATACTATTGTTAATAATATATCCATCGCTAAAAGAGTACAGTTATGATTCATTTGTATTGCTTCTCGTTTTACCATTACCATTTACGTGTTCGTTCCCTCTGAATCACTAATATACGCTTGTACTGTCGCATAAACTGTTCAGTAGTTTTTTTTTTCTTCTTATCCGCAGAGTTGGATGAATGGGAACGTGGTTATTGGGGTTATTGGTCACGTGACTCTGGAATTGATCGGGACGAGGCGATCGGCCAGCTATTTAGTAAAAAAAAAAAAGAAAAAAGAAAAAAAAAATGAGATAAAAGGGATAAGAATCTATGCGGGAAGAATGACCCCAATGGCCAGATGGACTTACTTTTCATATTCGCAATCATCCGCGCATTCTTTTCGTACCTTCGCATCCTCTCTTAATTCGACGTGCTCGACAACGATTTAAGCGATTCCCTGCCTCGTCTTCCTCCTCCTCCTCCTCCTCCTCCTCCTCCTTCTTGCCCCTTACATCCGCCACTCTCACTAAAAACTCGTCAGACCGAGCCGCCATTGTCGTCGAGCCGTGTTTTCTCGTGGCGCTTAAAAAATTCTCCTCCTCCTACTCGCTCGGCCCCCCCCCAAACCACCGCCAACCACCCCCCAACTACCACGGAGCAACTGCTGTCTGTCGGCGGTTGACACGCCGTGGGGAAGAAGAGTGCGCACACGCAAACTAGGGGCCTGCGACGATCCATTTTCTTTTCCTTCCATTTTTCTTTAGCTTCGAGCGCCAGCGGACATAAGCCCCCCCCCCATCCCAAACCCACCCACCCACCAACGGCCGACTCGCCGAGATTAAAATATCGACTCGGTAAGTAGAATGCGCCCGGGACCTGAGCCTCCCTCTTCCTCCTACCGACCGCGAGCTCCTTCTCCTTGTTTTCTCCATCCCCTCCGCCGGCGCGCCATTCACACTTAACTGTTTAGCGTCAGCCCAGACCGGACACTTTTCCTTTTTCCCAGAGCCTCGACAGCCAAGACTAGCGGTTGGACCGGCAGCCCAGTCGTTCTTCATTCCTCCGTTGCGGCTTTTTTTTTTCTCCGGAAGGCTTTTTCCCCCAACCGGAAGACCAGCGCGAGAGGCATGCACGTTAATTCTTCTGCTTCTTCCTCTACTGTTACGTCCGAGGGGACAGGCGGAGGAAACTGCGTTTTTTCCTTTACCTTTATTTTCCCCTTTTCAAGAGCAATTTCGTGGACTCTTTAGTTTATTAAGTTGGAAATTCGTATTTTTCGACTTTTAAAGGGTTATTTGCCTCTGCGTAATGGGACCGAACTCGCTTCAATAAATAAAAGAACTACCCAGTAAGCAATGGCATCTGTAATATTCAGTTGTAAATAAATTATTTGCTCAAGCTCTTGGCCATTAATGGAATAAATATTATCAAAGTCTATTCGTCATCTGACGAAAGCGCCCTCGCCTCCGTAAAAAAAAAAGTTACGGATAAGAGGAGGACGAAAATTTGATTGCGCTGTGGCGCTAATTACGTCCTGCGGGGCAAGAGCCGCTAAAGTGCGGCTAAGGACATACGGGGAGGGGGGGGCAGAGGTATGACCTTCACTATCCGGCAAGACAGGCATTCGAAAGCGGGTATTGTCGAGGGGAGATGCCCGGTACTCTGTCCGAAGAAAGGAAAGGAGAGCGCCGAGGAGGCCATAAGTCCTTATGACCTCGCAAGAATTCGCGAATAAGGAAAGAAGGTGCAAATACGAATCACGGATCGGGTGGAAGACAAGAGGAACTTCCTAAACAGGCGGACAGCTGATCGCAACCGGCGTCGACGTCATCGACTAAGGGAAAAATTAGAATTATAAAAAAAATAAGGATTAGCTTGGATATTATTAATGAAGGTGACACGACAAAATAATATCGCATCATTTATACCTTATCCTGCTTCCACGTGCACATACACAATCACACCGACTATAAAATAATAAACGTATTATTCTTTTATTAAAAAACGTATTGTTTTTTCATATTGTAACAACGTTCTCTTTTCTCCACAAGTTGTTAAATAATAAATCGACTTGTTCGCTGTACAATTTTCGAGCAGTAGCCAGATTATTTAGAATGATGCCCACGTTAAAATTCCGATATCCCATGAAATAATAATCCTCAATACTTCTGACTCTGATTACGTATACGCTGAGGCTGATCGAGCACTTATTTCCGTCGAGCGTAACTGTAATACGATCAAAAAACAAAATAAATCTGACGGGGATTACGAAGGGATAATAGTAATTGTCACGTGGCATTTTGCCCAGTAGCTTTTCAATATAAAGAGAGAGAGAGAGAGAGAGAGAGAGAGAGAGAGAGAGAGAGAGAATTTTCAAGAGAGTTAAAAATACTCGAAGCCGGTTTCGAGGCTCATTTCCAATATTACATCATTTTTATTTATTTTATGAAACGTATTATTACTGGCCATTCACCTTTTGCTTTTATTCATTACGACAGATAATGCTACTTAAAAAGAGATAATCGGAAAATATTTTTTTTATTAACATCGCATCGTAAATACGGCAGTTATTTACTTTTGTCACGGGACCGACGCATTTATTTCTCTTGATATTAGTGTTGATTTTCGTACCTGCAGTTAAAAAAAAATATCCTTGTCAGCTGCTATTCTTCTGAGACAGATAAACTGCGGAGGTATTTTCATAAAATATTTATAAAAGGGAAGGAGTAATAAGTCGACGTGCAGAGAATACAAGTAAACACATAATTTTTACTGTACTTATAGAAAATAATATTTAAATAACATTAAGTTTTTTTTTCTCTTTCTTTTTTTTCCTTCAGAATTTACGTCCTTTTATCTTTTTGCATGTATAAAATGTATGATGACATTTAAATGAAAGACAGACAACGTTATTAGATGATACCTGGAGCGAAAAATATCAATTGCGGACAAACTGTTTTATTTAATAAATAATTTTACAGATCCCGCCGGATGAAATCCGTGGAAGAATAAAAATTGTCTAAAATCTTCATTTGTAATTGTAGGTAATCCTTTCCCTCAATTGACGCAAATTAATTAAAAAATCTGTCCGTTAGTGGGAAAAAAAAAAATTAAAAATAAAAATAAATAAAAATGTATTTAAATAAAAACTAAATGAAAAACACGAAAAATCACTTTCGAGCAGCTATCGCTCGTTCATTGCAATGGCAATTATCTGCATATTTTCCGGGTGTATATTAAATAACGAGGATACATATTCATAGAAATACAATGTTTAAAATGCACGGAAGGCTTTTACAACGGAAATTTGCATTCGCGATAAAAAAAAACAAGCTTTAGTACTCAAGAATTGGCGAGCTAATTTATTTACATTTCCTAACGGCTAAAAGTCCTTATAGTCCGAGCATTATACTTAACCCCCAATACTCAACAGTTTTTCAAGCAAATTATATAAGTATTAGCCGCACCTTTCGCGGAATCATTTCACTGTATTCTTCCGAAACCTCAAGATTTCAGCAGAAGCTTCACGTTATAATTACTTATAATTAAGCTAATTGTCGAATGTCGAATTTGCTATTCGTCATTTGATATTTTTTTTTTATTTGTTAAACAATCAATTACGTACGAGTTTAATTTTTTTTTTTTTTCCCTTATAAACAGTTGAGATTAAGCTTTGCAAAAGGTATTTTCGAATTTGAAATACACGTCATTGGGCAATGGAATGTTTTATAAAAGTTGCACTTCCGAGAGTTTTTCAATCAATAAATTATGGGGAATAATTAGGGACTCGAGAGTATTTCGAAGCAGGAAGACTTTTCACGCGAATGCTTACGGCTCCATAGCGATACATTTTTTTTTTCCCCCCCTCTCACTTTATTAAGCTGTAATATTTTCAATACAGGAATTCATCGGTTTTGATTTGACAGTCGAGCTCAATAGGCCGGAAAGGGGAAAATATGAATTTTTAAAGGGCTCGGGCTGGAGCGGGGCTGGAAGCGACGTAAACCTTGAATATAAAGTGAACGCTGTAGGTTGGAACGAGCCGAGCCGATGACGCGTTCGATAAAAGGGTGGAAAAATCAACCGAGAGTGAATTATCATTGTGGGGGGGGGCGGAAGTGCGGGGGAATGTAAATCGGTCCCTCCTCGGCCTCCGTATACACTTTTGGTTATAAAGCCCGTAATCCCGTGGAATTTTGGCTTTTGAAAATACGCGGAATGAAATCCGGGAGCGAGCGCTTTTCCGGGAGATATTTTCCGGGCAGCTCGGGGCGTAGGGCGATTGTTCAGGTGAAAAATTTCACCTTAACGTCCCTATTACCCGCCGAATCGAGCCTTTCCAGCCTTTCGAGCCTTTCGAGCCTTTCGAGCCTTTCACGGCAGTGAACTTTCCCTCCCGAGTCGGCGAATAATAAAGCCAAGGATCGGGCAACGCTGGTTTTGTAAAAATGCTCTTTTACGGCTAGGTTTAATTTATACTGGTCCGGGCAAATCGAGCCAGGGGATTTAGAGAAATGCAAGTACTTACGCATTACGTACCGCGAGAGGAATGGGGGGGGGAGTGGGAAGGGAGGGAGTATTCGAGATCGTTGTACCGAAAGTGTCCTAGAAAGAACAAAAAATGGCGGATTGAGTGCAATGTACGCCGGGGCGGGACGGAGAGGGGCGAGGAGGAAGGGGGGGTAGAGATAGAGTAAATAAAGGGCGATGCGGATGGCTCGTCTGGGCAGCTGAGCCGGCCGCCAGAGAGGGTAGGACGGCAGGGAGAGAGGAGGAGTTGAGAAAGACAGAGAGAGAGAGAGAGAGAGAGAGAGAGAGAGAGTCGGAGTCATTAGAGGCCATTGTGAGCTAACGGTTTGACGTAGCTCTTTAAAGCTCCTCCGCGAGCATACCAGATATACTTCGCGCTATAAACGGCTGGGAAACGTGAGAATTTAGCCCGCGAGCCGGTCGGGAAGGTTGCGTAGTGAGAGATGAGCAGAAGAGATGAGGGCAGAAGGTGTCGGGAGGCGATAGCACATTTGAAAAACGAGCTTTTAAGGGTCCGGCCTGGGAATAAGCTCGCGCGATCACTTACCTTCTTACTTAGAAAACTTGGATGTCCGGCTCCCTCCGTAATTTTCTTGACCGGGGGTAATCGGTTCTTTTACCCGGGCGATGGGGCGCGAGCGGCTTAGCGCGAGTGGCCGAGCCACTTACTCACCACTAGCGCACAGCGGCCAAGTGGCTCCGACGGCGAGGCTCGGATATTCCCACGAGGGTCACCGCCATTCCCATTACAGTGGCTCGAAATGATCTCCTTGGACTCTTTTACTTTACTTTAATGGGACTACTGGTGGGGGAGTGGGGGTGGGTGTGTGTGTGTACGTGTGCACAAGATGGGCGATATTTCGGATATTATACGTCCAAATAACTAACGATGCAGCCAATCATACGCGCCATTCGCTCGAAGATAAAGATTTTTATATTATCCGTGCAAGGATATTGTTTGAATAAAAGATCTTCTTAATCGTGGATCCTGTCGCGGACAGACTTGTCGACGGAAGAAGAATTGAGCAGCGTGAAATGAACTAATGAAATAATAATTGTCGATCGGAATTACCAGAGCCAACGCGGCTCTTGAACAGCTAAGCGAATCGGGAATAAAAGGGAATAAAGGATCCTCTGGCCGATGGCACTTCTGGATCGAGAAGGGACTCGTGCGCGGCGTCCGTCGCGGGTTTGCGCGCGGGCGTGGGACGGCCGAGGGGGCACCGTACTGTCGATATTAAGCGATTAGGTAACGTGGGTAAGGTCAATTGGGCTCGAGCTCGCGTGCGGCCTGGATCGTAAAAGGGAGCCGATGCCGTGGCGATCGAGCGCCAAGGTATTATAAAAGGGCGGAAGGGGCCAAGGCTTACGGTAAATCGTCAAAGTGGGCAATTCGAGGCAAGTAATAGGATGCCGGGATAGAGCTGCCGTACCATTAATTCCCCGCTTTTGTAACTGCTAGTACGTACACGCCCCATCCCCGCCCCACCCCCCGCCGCGTTACTCGTGAATTCTTCTACTTATGACCTCGTTGTTCTTCACGAATAGCGGGAATCTTCACTCCCTATAACCACTACCCTCTAACTGCATCCTCATTCTTTTTTATTTTTTTTCATACTTTCTCACCCCCGCTCACCCCTCCCCCTCACTCTCTCACTCATTCTCTCACTCTCTCTCTCTCTCTCTGTCTGACTCAAAGCCTCGCACCTCGAGCTAAAAACAATGTTGTTGCGCTCGAAGCACCGGCGCTGCAAACTCATTTCTCGCCTCATCCTCCCTCCATCCTCTACCACTACTACTACTACTACTACTACTACTACGCTATTAGCTCCGTAATTCACTCCCCCCTCCCCCAATAACCCCAATAACCTTCCCACCCACCGATATTATGTTAAATATTTTTTATTTTTATCCTCTACGTAGGGCGCACGACCTAATAAGCTTTTCCGCCGATGAATAATAATTCACCCGGTAATCCGCATCGACGGCAAACGATGTCACCGCATTCGCGATTCTCTATTCGACTCCTTACGCTTTGCCAACGTCGTGTTATACATTCGTCAGGTGTTTCGAGGGGAAATACCGATTCATAATACGGCAGAGCATTTAACCGAAGCCATGACTAAGTAACTGCTTCGTTGATCGTAACACCGACCTATTATGATTAACTCGCTCGATACTTTCAAGTAACCCTCTCCCCTCTCCCGCACCGTGGATCTTTGTAATTACAAATACTTCGGGTGCAGGTGAAAAGAAAAAAGTCGAGCTTCACGGTGGATCGTGGGATCATTTCGCAAAGAAAGTAATAAAGACTTCTTTTGTTTATTTGGCGCGTGCGCAGCAATGACAGAAGATTTACGGGTCGAGCCACGGACCGACCTTACACCGCCATTTTACAACATTTTCTGTCCCGCTCATTTCTATTTCGTGCCTCTTGTCGCTCCTCGCTCGTCACTTATTTTTGCATTCGATACGGCCGAGCCTGTAATTTCCCTCGAGTTTTCTGGATTCGCGCGCAGTTTGTTATTCGGCATTTTCGAACATTGCGGTCGACCCTTTTTTTTTTTTTTTGACTGACGCTTGATTACAGCGGGATGGAGTTGGAGTTGGAGGGGGGGAGGGGGTGACGGATACGCGAACGTGTGGGCAAGGGGGAGGTGTAGGCAGTCGTGCCTTATTATACAAAATTACTAGGCTCGGAACGCATCCGTAATTACAGCGACGCTCTATATTACTTTACTGACATTCCTACTCAAGTTTGAACAACTGCTCTTGCGGATGATTTTTATGCGCGATACTCAAATCCAAGGTCAAATCGCCTTCCATTGTCGTTTTAACGGCGCTCTACTCCCTATATATCCTTATTTCTCGTATAGTAAATGTTTACGTGGATAACGAACTCGTCCGCTCGCGTAAAACTTACTTTAAAATATAGAACCTGCCAATTCGTTACTGTAATTGCCAAAGAAGTCCACCTCGTTCTCTCTGAATTAAAAGCAACGATTAAAAGTTACGTTGCATTAAATGCAGAAGAAGAAGAAGAAGAAGAAGAAGAAGAAGAAGAAAAAAGAATAGAATCATTAAGCGTAAATTGCGATTGCGTTTGTGAAACAACTTAATTTTCTTATATGGAAATTTTAAAAACCTTCGGGATATTTTTTAATTAACAAAATCGTTACTTTCATTTTATCGCCAAGCTTATCCTTTATTATTTATTTATTTATTTTTTGTTTTTTGCCCCCCTCATAGAGCACGAATTTCTTTAGCAGAGTAATAAGATAAAAATTATACAATTTCTTTTAGATCATCTGAGCATGTACGAGCTTTTAAGCCCTCGTTTCTACGTATTAATGGCATCAATCTTCTCTACCCTTTCATTACCTTCCATATTTATTTCGACGCAATTTATTTATAAAAAAAAATTTTTGCCACGTTTCGTTTGAAAAAATCCTGGATTCTGAAATTTTCACTATAGTCTGGCTACTATTTTATATTTCCTATCCTTAGTATCACGAATGAGACGAATACGATAAATTTTGTTTAAATAAATTAATAAAAAAGGAACTAAGTAGCTCATACGGGTTATCCTATTATTGGATTAAGCAGTGAGTGTGCACAGTTGTTCTCGTAAATTAAATATCTCGATATCGATAAAGCATGGAGAATATACGCACGAGTCTACGTATACATGTATACGTATATACGTGGCTGTGAGTGGTGGGTATTGTGGAGGAACTTACTCGAAAAGCATCGCGAAGCTCTTGTTCTTCTTGATCCTGAGCCGAATGCGAGGATGTAGTCGCATTCCCTCCTATGTTACTCACTATCTCGACAAACTCTTCAAAGCTTACATTTCCATCGCCTGCAACAGAGAACAGATATGAGCCTTTTCAGGCCAACTTCCATACAATTTATCTATACAAGGGAACCGTGGAGGAGGGAGGGAGGGGGAGAGGTGGCGTGGGGTGGCGTGGCGGCGGCTGGAAGCCTCTTGTAAAGTATCGAGCCGTCGACTAGAAGTGCTGCTCCCTAAGAGGAAAACACATATAAATACAAGCACAAAGTGAAAAGGGTTAAAAATTATTGTATTTGAATGAAATATTGCTGCTATACGATAAATATACAACGTAGAAGAGCTTGACGTGTCAATGCAATGTCGTATAACGGTAAATTCATTAGGTCGTAATTGCTTGGGCCGTGTTTTACAAACAAGACTCAGTAAGGCTCCTATGGCTCCTTAGTATCCGCAGGCTCGATGGCGTTATTCCCAGTTTATTTACAGGGATGCGCAAGCCGATTGGAATACTCGTCTCGGCTCGATCTATCTGCCCGAGATATCAGTCGGGAATCGGCTTCGGATAGCTGAGCGAGCTATCTCGATGCCTTTATCGCTCACGCGGCTCCCCGAGGGTCGTATTAATTCCCAATCCGTCTTATATGTCGTAAATGAAGATCTTATTCTTAAAGACAGAGTTCGTGTCAGGCGAGTCGGTAAATACGCTCGGCAAAGCGTCCGGTATCGAGTGCACTTTGCCGCCCGGAATCCTTTACCGAACCTAGCCGATCCGCCCGATTTATCATGACTCCGAGTCTGATAACACCTGCCGAAAAAAAAAAAAAATACTTCCCCATGGTGCGCGCGCCTCTCTCTCTCTCTCTCTCTCTCTCTCGGTCCAACACAAACACATCCGCCGACGAGAATGAAGCGCATTCAAAATTATGAGCGCTCGGCGGATCGTATTCGATAAAGATCGTTTCAGCCACAAGCAACTTAGATTTATATAAAAAAAAACCGGCCTTTTTAATGGATAAGCTGGCCGAGAGAGCATATTGAAATTCGTAAAATTGTTGATTAGGGTGGTAAAAGGTATAAAGGCCAGCCCGTGTAAAGAAAGCAAGACAAAAGAATAGAAATATTTCCAAATGTTTTTTTTTTTCAGACCTACGAGCCAAGCCCCATTGATTGAAAGTTTCATTGGATTTAAATTTTTTTCAATCTACAATTCGGACTCGTATAAACTTGAATATAAATTTTTCGTAAAAAAAGAATTTTTCTAACGAGATTTGTTGTTTTAATAATATGGTTTAAACGAAAGAATCGTAAGCCAGTGTAGGCTTGATTTTTCTAGTATTTATTATTCGGTGACTGAAATCAAGTGGATTTCGAGTCTTCGGTTATGCCCTTCGGTTTCTATCACTGGAAATTCATCGACAGTATTCGAGTAACGGTACTCGACGCCGTCTCTCTCTCTCTCTCTCTCTGTCATTTTTTACCGAATGCCAAAATCTGACTAGAAAATTGGTAATTACAGGAAAAAAGGGGCTCCTTGAAATTCCGCACTCGACGAGCTATTCAAGTCGAAGTTCGCGTAATTTAAAAAACAAAACAAAAAAAAAAACAAAAACAAAAAACAACGAGGCTCGCGAATTTTCACAACTCCGAGAATCGAAACCGCTGCTTGTAAGGTATTTGGCCCATCGGCAGCTAGGCACGTTCATTGCTTGGCGCGTAACGAACGCGGATCCGGAAAGTAAGCCAAATGTAAGCCGAATGTAAGCCGAATGTAAGCCGAATGTAAGCCAGGGACAATAATAGCAGGGAGTATCGCTGCTTAAGTATAAAGAATACAAAGCGAGAGTAGTTTACACAGCCTCCGGGCAGTGACCTCTTCCCCCCCCCCTTTCAACTCCAGAGGCGAGGTAATCTTAAAAATCTTGGAAATACCTTCATTGTAAGAAAGAGAGAGTGAGAGAGGGAGAGAGGGAGAGGGGGGCGGGGGGTTTGGAGGGTCTCTCGTATGCCCGTCGCGCTCCACTAGAGTCAAAAACGACCGGGTGGTCCAATCGCTCGACGGAACTTACGAGTCTAACGCCGAATGTAAATCCGGCCAACGTCTTCCCCCTCGACCCCTTTTAGCGGACCCGTGAGCAGGAGATACACATTGCGAAGCACGTTGAACGAGCACCGCAATTACCGGCAATTACCGCTGATTATCTTGGCTGAAAGTAGAAGTACTGGACTGCGCGACGAGGCCTCGTTAGTACAACAAGACCAATAGCGGTATATCGTTACCCGGTCGTAATCATACGTAGTGGGCCAGGGAAGATCCTCCTCTGCCGGATCGATGGATCATTCAAATCGTCGTTCGTTGTTCGTGTGGCGATTCGCGAATCGATGATCCATGATTATGCATTCGCCGGAGCTTGCGTGAGACGAGCTGCCCCCGCCCCGAGCCAATGATACCTACGCGGACGTCCACATGGATCCAAACGCCTTCCTGGCAATCATCTCTCTACATACGCTTGACTCGCCCATAAACGCGCACTCGGTTATTTAATCAACCAAAGGATTATAATGTAAATTGCCAAGAAAGGATCTTTAACTTCGGGCAAGGAAGGAAAATAAATGTAAATAAATGTAAGTAAATAAATAAATAAATAAATAAATATTAAACGCTTTGGTCTAGGATAAAGGGAGAGCCGTACATCCGTATAAAATAGATCTTACGTTAAACTATTTTAAGGACGAACCTTTTTAATTTTTAAAATTGCATCAGCAATTTAATCAAGGAAGAGCGAGGCCAACTCGACTTTGCTTCAACGAAAGGAAAGTTTACGTTTTTTTTTTGCTGTTGTTATTGTTGTTGTTGTTGTTATTGTTGTTAGTGTTACACTGGAGCTAAGAGGATCTAATAAAAGTCAAGCGATTCGCTGGAATTGTTTTTCCTTCCTCCTTCAATCTTATATCTATATTTATAAGGACTTTTCCAATTGTTTTATACTCGTCAGATTCAGAGAATAACGAATTATCCCCCTCCCCCCTCCTCACCCAACACCACCACCACCGCCATTCGACTGTCGCTAATGATGCGAGGCTTTTATCATTGGGCTACTATCTACGACCTAAAGATGGAGGGGGGGGGGCGAAGCCATAGAAGCCATTTAAATTTAATTTAACCAATGTAATTGACGCACGAGTCAGTTATGATATTTTGGAATTAACATAAGCGGAGAACAAGTTTTCAATGGAAATTTAAAAGAAGCTCACCAGTTAACGATACGCTTATATTGAAGGTTAAATATTGATATTTCATAAGTTGATAGATTAAAGGCTTGCAGCATCGTAAATGCGTTAAGCTCCGAAGATAAATTCCCTTACCGAGATAGTATTAAACTATATATGCTATAAATTTTTATTTGGGAGCTTGAGGGAGGCAAAAAAAAAAAAAACGAACACGATAACAAATTTCTGATTCTCGGCGATACTTAAATTAACGTTGAAAGATATAAGGGAGAAATTACTCGAGAAACAAGTCGCATCGGAACGCAGATACGACTTATCGGAATTACACGTTTTTGCATATAGATCTTGATATTGCACTCGAGGTAAAAACGCAAGAACGAGCCTTAGAGGTAACCTTAAAAATATTGCTTTCCGTCGACGTGCACAGGTAAATATTTGACATTATCCAACACGTAATGACGAGCGCGTGGAAAATTATGAAATTGTACACGCAGTCGTTTACTTGTTTTAATATTTTTACTACTTTGAGTATTTTATTGAACGGCAATTAAACCGGGAGGAGAAATAACAACAATTGAACTGACATAAAACTTATGCACGTGTGTCTGGTGGTGTGGCGGTGGAGTGGTGCGCGTGTACGTGTGAAGGAATTATCACTGTAAAATCTTTTATTTCCCAACAACTTGAAGGAGTTGAGAATATTTTTTAATCAGAAACAGAAAAGTAATTTAAGTATGAACGGGCAAAAGATCAATTGTCGGAGATTCATTTACAATTAAAAAATTTTTAATTACAAGGATTATCTTCGCTGGAGCTGGAATTTCTTATTCGCGTAATATTTACGGCCATTTTTCACGTTCCATTTTACAGTTTGACGGTTTTAATTAGCTTAAATTTGCATTTACAATGACGCCTTTTCATATTAGCAGCGTTCTTCTTCTTCTTCTTCTTCTTCTTCTTCTTCTTTTTTTTTTTTGCTCGAATTTCAAGGAAATTTTAATATCAGTGATGATTATCATTAAAACTGTGTTTATTAAAACTGAATGCTTGAGATTAGTGCTGCGCCTCCATGGGGCGTTAATCATTTGTCTTTAACGCTCAGGAGCTAAGGTTTCTCTGCCTTGCTGTGAATACGTAATGGACAAATATTGACATTTCGTGTAATGTGACTCAAGCAGCCAGTCAAGCATTCTCAATTATAAATCTTATTTTATCATAGGAGTCGGTCGGCTTTTCCTTTCTTAAATTTATAATTAACTTTATTGCGCATCCTTTAGAGCCAGCACGCTATTGGGTGCCGGAGTTGCCGTTTCATAAGAAAGTAAGGCCGAGCGGAAGTAATTAACAAACACGATCGTAAGTCGATGGCAGATACTTGCCGGGAAAGCTCGGCCATGCGAGAAATAGTGATTTCTAATGCCCTTGGCTACGCGCACGAGGAAACGGCGTGACGGTGGGCATGGAGGGGGAGGGGAGGCAAGAAAAAGAAGAGCGACAGGGAGCTCGCGATTTCGAGGACACGCGATGAAGTATAGGAATAAACGAAGGGAAGCCGAGCGAGGGGTTCCTCCAGGATTTGGTTAAAACTTCTCGATCGTTTGCCGGCATTTCGTCCATTGGAACGGTTAATTTTATTGAGCGCCCCGACTCCGTTGTTAGGCTCCGTCTAGCAATACGAAGAAAAGGGAATACACTTGAAAGCTTGTGTTCCCTGGGGCGTATGGGAATTCACTTACTTATTTAGTCCGCGGGAAGCCTCTAAGCGCATCTTCGCGATCGGCACATACATCGACTCGTATCACTTCTTTCGGAAAGCAACATTTTCTATTTTTTCACGCACTCCTTAATCTCTCTTCGACAAAACATGATCGGGCCGCAATAGGCAAACCCGTTCCGACTCTTTAGACTTTAGCTAATCCTCCACGTTCGTCTCTTCCCTTTCATTCGTAGCCCATCGCAGAAACGAAAGGATCCGGTGGGTGGGTGCAGGAGATACGCAAATCAAACACTATATGCGTAATAGATGCTGCTTATTCCCTACGTATTTACATACGCAGATTACACGATCAGTTTGATTGTGCAGGCAGAGCTTGTGTATGTTTAACGTGTCTTTGTGAACGGCAAGTAAGAGCGGCATCGATTTTCTATTAAATTTCGTTTAAGCCGTGATTCGTAAGCTGGTGGTCCGCCTACGCAGAGCCATAATAAATAAGCTCTATAATTTAACGTTCTGGATTCTCAGAGTGAGACGAAGAGAAAACAATAATCCCAATAACGAAACACTTGCTATACTTTTGTTATTTGTGGATAGGAGGTGAGTGGGGCTTAATAGGGGCTGAGGAATGAAATTAATCAAGTCGACTTCTCACTTATACTTTTTAATTATCTATTGAATGGTAGCGTTGAAGCAGTCGTCGTTGAGTTGAAACGTTCCGAGACAAAAGGTGTCCGTTGCTCCCCGGCGCTGCCTTTTTAACCCCTCGCGGTCATCGGGCGCTAGCCTGCCCGGGCCCCCTTCCTCGCCTCTCGATTGTTTAGTTTTTCTTCGTTAAGGAATGGGCGAGGACCACGTGCTGACCACCTTGCATGGCTCACGTCTGGCTCCGAGCCTCCTTCGCTCATTTTCCCGGACTATAGCCGCTGACGGCTCGGCCGGGTCGTAGCCATGTTTTTGTGATTTTCGTTTTCTTCCACCATTTTCAATTTTATACGCGGCGATTACTCGCAACTTATTCTACGGAATAGGAAAGGTTTTATTTTTACAGCCTAGATCCCCCGTGGGGGGATTATCAGTCCCGCCTAAAAACGTCTCTTACACCGTGAGAGCTGTAACACCTTCGAATAATAATAAAATTTATAGCAAGAGTCTACGAAGCGAGATATTGTGAATATGTTAAATTTGGAATTCCCAGAGCTTCGCGGTACGAAAATCGCGCCCTAAGAACTTATATCGTTGCGATTTCCATTAAAATCACGGAGTAAATTTAAATAAAGGGACGATCGATCATTGTAAACAAGGAACGCTTCGACGCGACAGTATTTTTGCGAGGCTGCGCTTGCTTTTTTACATTTCCCTCGAAAAGGGAAAGCCGGCCTTTTCAAGTACGAGGTGAGCCGAAAATTTAAATCCGAATCAAAAACCATTAGTACCAATGACACGATTTGGAGTTTAATGGTCCATCAGCCCATCTCGCCAATCGTTCACTGGAATAGCGCGGAGCATTCGGACAATTGAGTTTTGGACTTCCCGCGGCTAATTATCTAATATTTCGAGAAATATTCCCAAGGATCCGAAGGGCTCGGAAAAATGACGAGGATGACCGTGTGATCTGGTCCGCGGCGTCTGGTGACCAGCAAGCGTTTGCCGTCTTTCATCCAAAAGCAATTAAAACCGTAGCGCCGGAACGCTCGGTTGAATCGCGTTCGGCTGAAAGTGTACAATCTCAGCTAAAAGATAATCACCGGTTAAATGCATCCGGTCAGCGAACGGTCACGAGACTAGGCTTACACGGCAAATTGTCGACGAAGCTTAAAGCGGATTTATTATCGGGTATCGCCAGCAGAGGGTCCCTGATTTTTTTATCCAAGGGTCGACGAGGCCATCCACGGATTCGTGAGATTGTAGGACGTTAAGCCGGACGGAGAGGGAACGAACGATTTTTATTCCCTATCTCATCTGCATGATTCGCGGAAGCGGCAAGTGGACGAACTAACGCGGTCAGGCTCTGTTTTCATTAGCGGGACATTCAGTCGTAGTAACCCACGTGTTACGGATAAGAGGAGGACGAAAATTTGATTGCGCTGTGGCGCTAATTACGTCCCGCGGGGCAAGAGCCGCTAAAGTGCGGCTAAGGACATACGGGGAGGGGGGGGCAGAGGTATGACCTTCACTATCCGGCAAGACAGGCATTCGAAAGCGGGTATTGTCGAGGGGAGATGCCCGGTACTCTGTCCGAAGAAAGGAAAGGAGAGCGCCGAGGAGGCCATAAGTCCTTATGACCTCGCAAGAATTCGCGAATAAGGAAAGAAGGTGCAAATACGAATCACGGATCGGGTGGAAGACAAGAGGAACTTCCTGAACAGGCGGACAGCTGATCGCAACCGGCGTCGACGTCATCGACTAAGGGAAAAATTAGAATTATAAAAAAAATAAGGATTAGCTTGGATATTATTAATGAAGGTGACACGACAAAATAATATCGCATCATTTATACCTTATCCTGCTTCCACGTGCACATACACAATCACACCGACTATAATCGATCGTAGTCCAATTTGACCACGCGCCCAAAGCGGAGGAATACAGTAATTCGTAATAATTTATTGGCATTAAGTGATTTTTTTAAGGGACCCTCGACTCGGATCACTGGATCAGCATACCGTTCGATCGTTAATGGATTCAATTTAATAAAACTAAGGGCTCCCGTCGGGGATTGCGATGAAAGAGTTTTTGATTTACGATACGAAAAGAATGTATTTTAAATCGAAGGATTTTACGGGACGAGCGAACGAGCTTCAAGTTATAAAACTGTAATTGCATGTAATTTATTCGATCGAATCGAGAGAGTTTATGATTTTTAGCTCCTATTAACAATGACGTTTTAATGAAAAAGAAGCTGCTTCGAGGCTCGAGACCTGCACGTACGCCTGCACGTACGCCTGCACGTATACCTGCGCGCGGACCAACAAAGTGTTGGTAAAACTTTTTACGCTTCCGAGCGTTTCCTTTGGGAATGACTGTAGACATTAGATTACGTATTTATGGAGAGGAAGGCATTTAAATTTCCTTCCCGGAAAGGTTTTTCTTAATCCTACCGAAGTAAGTGGTTTTATCGGCGAAGGAATACTTGGTGATCGTTATCGTTGACACCTGATCTGCCGTAATAACGGATTTCATCATTCAATTGTGAAAAGGACTTTTTTTTATAAAGGACAGCCGAAGAATGAAGTTCTTTGGCGAGCGTCGCTCGCTTCGTCTAATGGAAAGTCGCGAAAATTAAGATTTTCCTTACCTCACCCCCTCGCCCCCTTATAAACGGAATCACGTAGGGCACAGCACGTTGAAACAATTTCAGATTGTTAATCAGCCTATTTTAATCCTCGAAGTTCCCTCTTATGCGATACTCAATTTACGGTCAATGGGCTTCGAAGTCGTGCTCCGCCTCGTCCGATTAAACAAACTAAGAAGATAATGAAAAAGTTAATGCTCCCGGAACATGATTATACGAATGCCTTATCCGAGACTACGCGATGGCAATCCGTATTTGGCAACCCTCCCTCCCCCCGCGTGTAATATTTAAAATTATGCGGTAGTCGTCCATCCGATCCTCCATGTCTTATTCTCCATTTTATCCTTATCAATGCCTGCATATCCCGTAAAAAGTGGTAAAACGTAAGCAGCTTACAAATATATATACATACATATATATATCCTTTACATTTTAATCTATTGAAAAAATCTTTATTTCTCTTTCTAGGAGCGTTTGAAAAGTAAACAATAAAGACTTGTTGTACCTCTATAGCGAGAAAGTATAAAATGCTTCGTTTCGACCCCCACCCCCCAGCCCCTCTTGTCATTTAGTACGATGTATACAGTCATCTGTTCATTATCTGTCAAGACGACCAATGATTATTCCTCCAATAACGATCAGAATAATAATAATAATAATAATAATAATAATAATAATAATAATAATAATAATAACAATAATGCTGTTAATGAAGAGTCGTCGACGATTTGGATTTAAAAAGTCTTAAGCGAAGAAGATAACGAGGATCGTTTGAAATTTTGAAATATATTTTAATATTTTCACATCAATTAATCGATAGCTAAGGATAAAAGTTGTATCTGACTCGGTTCGAGCTTTTAGCCATGAATTATAATTATTTTTTCGACTCGAATGGACTTCAAGGTAATACGGCAACGTGTAAGAAGAAGTTCTTATAATGAGCTTCTCTAGCCCTTGAGCCAAATACCGCGTTTTTACTCGATTGACAAGGGTTACGACGTCGACGGGGGGTGGGGGGCAAGTCAGAGGGAAATAAAGGCCAATACGTACTTAGGGGTCTCAACTGTCACTCGGTAATCGTCCTCGTGACCTTTTCCGGCCTTCCCCGTCACCCCGACCTCCTTTAGGACGGTATTCACAGAGCTTTCCCCGCATACATCGCACCCGCCTCGCGCGTCCGCACAGTTTCGACTTCCTGCGCCGAGTCGGGGTCGGGGAATGGGAGTAGAGGCGTGAAGTAGCTTTCGAGAGCTGTGATATAACTATAACCAGGACTCTGAATCTCTCAGGATCACGTGTTCTAGCTCAATAAACTCGAAAATATGTGAACAGATTACTGCAAATAGGGCGGGGGGGGGGTTGGTGGATTGGGGAGAGGGGTCTTGTATTACGGCCAGTATTGCAATCGGAAACGAAATAATTAATTACATCGGGAATACGATTTCATTGGCGCGTTGAGCGATAATCTATGAAGTCATTGATATGCTTATGAGCACCGGTGCTTTCGAACGTACTTTCAGCATCATCATCGTCATCATCGTCATCATCATCATCATTTTATCATATTGAATTTGTAGAAATCGATATAATCGTTTACGTTCGAACTCCTGCGCATTCAGTCTGTGTAAGTAAGCTCTTACGTAGCCAGAAATTAAATAGTTTCGTATCAATTTAGTTTCATGGGAGCTGAAATTCACGGGACTCTTCACTCGGAGAGCTTTGGATCATTTAAAGGGTAGATTATGCTTCGTCGCATGGGCAAACGAAACGATAAAGTGTTATTTGTATGAATTAATTGTATCGGCAAGAGACGATTGAACGACAAGATATTGAATGCTTCTCCTATTTCAAATTCTTTCCGGATTACGTAGATTTAATGTTTTTCTTACCCTCCACCTCCTCCCCCTCCCCCCCACAGCACCACAAATTACGCATCGCCCTTTGATGCATGTCAGATTGTGATGTTATTCACACTTAAGCTAATTTAAGTTCATTTAAGTTAATTAATTTAAGATATTTGTAAGTAATCATTTGCATGAAAAGTTGGCTACACGCGTAACGTGTAAGAGAAACGCAAGAAAGGTATAAATGAACTTCCGTTCAAATCGTCATTTTAATGAACAAACTAGTCAATCTCTAATGAATGGCTTATCAAGGTAAGGCTTATTAAATTCATACATTATACGTCCGAAATTAACATTGACAACAATCGCAAGACGTACGTTTAATTTCGTAAATAAAAAGCTTGAAGTGTCGTTTGGCTTGGTGAAGGGAATTTTGTTTGTAGAATTAATTGTAAAATGTTTTATCCGCGAAAGACTTCCGGTTCAGATGTTGGCCTCCTAATAATCTCTCGTCCTCCTCCGCGGCCTCCATTTCCCGACTATCTCAGGACAATTCACCGAATTTTCTTGAAAAGTCCTCCGATAAAGGGCCCTCGAAGCCAACTCTGGCAAATACTTTCTCTACCCTCCCTCCACGCTCCCCTCACCCCCTCGCCCCCCTCATCCCCTCACTCGCTCGCTCTTTCCACAGCTCGACAGTAAATCCTCATGGTGCTTAGCACTCTCGGTGCGGTTTGCTTTCGAGAGCTTTATCACCTCGGAGCTTTTCCCACGGTCAGCTCCGGAGCAGCGGAGGGATCTACAGCTACACCTAAAAACAACGTCTCCGTGTCCCGGTGTCCTGCGAATAATGGCTCGTTAGCGGCATTAGCGCGTGAGCGTAAAGCGTCCGTTATTGGGGATGTTCGACGTGGCGCGATTACTCTCGTTGTCGACGAAATTATTGCCTCTCCCTCCCCCCATCGACCTCCCGGCGATCACGTCACGATCTGTTCCGTGATTGATGAGCGTCAGTCCCGATCCAAGCCAATTGGCCAAGCCTCCGTATTAAGGAATCCTCGGGGTCTATTCGTTTTCTCGGACGCGACCTTGATGAGCTTAGTCCCAGGCCCGGCTTACGTGGAAAAATCCTCGAAAAATTACAACTCTATCTCATTCTCGGCAGTTCTTTGTCGTTACCTGCCTGCCAACCCCCGTCCCTCCCTCCTCGCTCAATCTTTTTCTAAAATATCAAAATAATCGGGATTTGATTTCCCAAGGGGGCTATTGTTTCTGTGCGTTTCTTCCCCGCCGACGCTGCCAACTTTCCTTTACCGTACGACAATTGCTTCGAGTCATCTCCCAGGTCTTTTTATTCTCCACGTTATTCTATACGGATTCAAGCCCACGGCCACCCACACCGACTAATTATAGACTCTTGGCCACCCGCGAATTCAGCCGCGAATTCGTCTTTGGGTTTTTTCTCCCCTTTGCCCCCGCCGCGCCTGTTCTTAATTAAAATTAAACCGAACTCTCGTAGCGCCAGAGCTCGGCGTTACTCCTACCCAACGAAAGCCATTCAGCAGGCGACTTTTAACGTTTATTATTATCGTTATATGTTTTAACACGTGAATTTTATATCTGAATATCTATCCCCGTGGCTATTGCTTGAGTCCTGTCTTTTGGATATATCGAAATTTCTAACGGCCAACGATTGTCAATTAATTTCCTACGTCTCTCCCCTCATACGAGTAAAATAATAATTAAGACTTTACAAGCAGCGCATTGAAATCTACATAAACGCGAATATTTTTACGGAGAGGGATGTGTATATGCAAATGAATGTAAGGAATTCCTGTTAAGAATAAAATTATGAATAATATGGTCCCTCGATGTATTTCATATGTTACAAGGGACGGAAGATCCCTGTTAATGAAGATGTTATTAAGAGTATAAAAAAAATAAAAATAAAAATAAATATAAAAAGAAGAAGAAGAAGAAGAAGAAGAAGAAGAAGAAGAAGAAGAAGGCTAGAGCGTCGACTTTTCCAATTTCACTTTACCTGCTAAAGTCTGTTCTCTCGGCTCGACTTTCCTACAATGTACTCAAGTCAGTTGTTAAGGTAACACAATTTACTAAGGTAATACAATTAAGAATTCTTAAGTTTTTATTTTCCTAGTGCCCTGCACTCACTCCTTATTATAAAAACATTAACCAACGTTAAGTATTTTTTTACAAAAATAATTATTGGTAGTTCATATTCAACGTAAAGTGAAATTAATTAGTAAGAAAAGGTGCAGTAATAATTGTAATTGAAGAATTTATCTGCAATCAAGGCTGCGTGCGAATTCATGGTAAATTTACGAATTTATGATTACATTTATTCGGCGAGATAAATTTATTACTATAGTCCTTTTTATTCTCGTCAGGTGAGTAAAATTTAATCATATTTTTACTAATTCATTAGCGAGCACAGTTCGGAATTCCTAATTGCACTCTCGCGCTTTTTAAAACAACAACGTAACAACGTAACGACGTAACAACGTAACAACGTAACAACAGAGACGCATAGCCCATACACTCGATCCTATACAAATATTATAAATAATAACATTAACGTCAATTTTTAATCTCTAAATTTTCAATAAAATAGCATAGATTTTACATAGGCTAGAATTATTCGATTTCGATTTCGATTTCGATTTCGATTTCGATATTATATTTAATAATTACGGGGCTTAATGCTTAGCAATTTATGTCCTCGTGTCTTTAAGCAAAGTTTGCCAATTAAACTTAAAGCAAAATAGATTGGCAGCATATTTGCATAGTGATTTGCTTCTGGTCTATTGGGGTTATTGAACTTGTGCAATTGAATCGCGTAGTTTCACCTTTCCCGATTAAAATTCCTATGAGCTATGTCTTTACAATACCTCTCCGTTTATTGAAATACATGTAATGCTCCAGCAGGATATCCTCCATGTCCCTATAAAATTTCAATGCTTATTATTTAAGCGCACGCGCCTATGTGATTCGAATTTAAATTTTTCTGACATTCCTATGTATAATAATAGGTAATCTTTACGCACAACATACGCATCCGTGTTCACCAAATCGATATTTACTCTTTGGGAAAGCTTACATTAATCGAGCACTTGTTATCTAATGCAGAATTTATTATCTGAATAATTCAGCGTATTAAGATGATTTCACTCTAATTATAATTTCCATACGCTTTCAAGTACCTTTTATAATTCCCATACTTTTACATTGTATTCCTCCACGGTTTAATTGAATTTTAACGCACGGGTTAGTAGTTTTTATTTTTCATTTTAAATTTTAAACACGTGCAAACAATAATTAATGTATAATAAAAAAAAAAAAAAAAAAAACCAATGCAAATAGAAGAGTTTCTATTTCGTCATGTACAGTTACATTATAATGAAATGAAATTTGACAATATTTTTTAATTACCTCGATAGAAAATCGAATGCTTGACTGCTTTGAAGTATAGTGTATGTAGCCAATAAATGCAGATTACTTTCGATAAAAGTAATGCCCCGGATTCTATAATATATAATACGTCAAGAACGAGGTTAATGAAACGCTCGTGAAACTAATCTGAAATGAAAATTCCGACGCATCTGTTGGCGCATTCTCAACAATAATGAATATGTTTTGAGTAAGAGATGGCGAGCTAAGTCAAGAGCCAGGCTTAGCGTTCAGCGCTGAATAAATTAACGAGAGATTGATTAATTGGTCGGCGCACAGCCGAGTAGGATAGTTAGAAAATGAAGCGTGGGAGTAACGCGAGAAGGGAAAGTTGCTGAAAGATAAAGCGAAAAATGGCAGAACGAGTGGCTGATAAGTGACGTCTGTCCCTCGGGACGTTAACGATGGTGGTGGTGGTGGTGGTGGTGGTGGTCGTTGGGGGCGAGGGGGAGCTCAAAGCAATGAATCGACGCCGCATGGACGTTTCGTTCTCAGCGCTTCTTTGGCTCTATTATTCGCATAAAGTAGCGCTAATGAAGGTAACGAAGGGCGGCGAGTGCAATTCTCGGTATCAACCGGGACATCTCGTGATCGCCGGAGATACTATTCGCTGGCAGCGTCGGACACAAGAGCCGAAAGTGAAAGAATCAAGTAGTTGGGAGCCGAGAAAAATAGCGCGCGAGAGAGAGAGAGAGAGAGAGAGAGTGGCAGAGAGAGAGATATGAAGATAGGAAGATATGGCTTAATGGGCTGAAACCTTTGATGTGTAAGGCTCGTGTATAGAGAGAGAGAAGAATTTTACGAGCGGTTCACACGACTCAACTTTACGATCTTACGACTTTACTGTCATTCTCTATGCGCTTTTGCACGGCTTTAGAGGCTTAAGTTCCTGGTCACGAATATGCTACGGGCTCAGGACTTCCTTATATCTTATCCTTACACACAGACTCTATAAAACAAGCCGCTATAGTTCTATCAAGTACTCCTTAATTGCAATACATCTCCGGGTAAAAGTACGTTGCATATCGATAGGAATATTCAACTGATTACCAAACCGATTAAAATTACCTTATTTTACCCTTTTAAAGCTTTCTATAAACGGAAGCCTATAAGCCTGGGATCCATAGCTCCGAGCTATTAACAAATTGACCCTCCTTTACTTTCAGCGTCAATTTATACGAAACAAGAAAAGATTTTTAGATTTTTACACGGGCTAAGTAATTAAAAGAGGTTATTGTACGTATACGCGAAGGGATGAATCTGGATGTGCTGAAATTATTCACGAGAACAAGCTTGAGGATATTATTAAATTTATATCCAGCTGCATGCGTTAAGGGACAAAAGAAATTATAAAAGTTCAACAATATCGTCAAAGGGAGAGGTAAAAAAAAAAAATAAAAATAAAAAAAATACATTTAAAGACCTGCGCGGAGAAATGAAAATGTATCCATTTATCAGGGTAGCCAAGTTTTTCCACTGGGTATTGCGCAACATTAGTAGCGATTCAACACTAAGAGCTGTGCAGTAGTAATACCGGCTCTGTGGTCGGCCAGTAATATAAGAGTTCATTCGCCTACACGTATATATATATATATATATATACATTGTTGTACGTTACAGGAAAATCATTCTACTGACATTGCAAAATGTTATTTACTTACGTTTTTGTTTTTTTGTTTTTTTGGTTTTTTTTTTGTTTTATCGTAATAACCTCCTTCTTTCTCTGCTTAATTTTTCTTTTACGAATTTTATACCAGAAGTTTAGCAGAATAATGATACTTATAAAATAAATATGGTAAACTTGGAAATTAAATTTTTTTTATCTCATTCTCGCACATAAAAATGCACTTAAACGTTGGATTATACTTTGCATTATTATAGATTTATTTTGCCAAATAATTGATCCCAGCATTGACGACGATAGAAAAAATTAAATCATTGAATAAAATTTACATTACGACGTTTGAATGTATCGATGCTTTTGTACTATTGATTTAAAAATTCTTTTAAGCTAATCCGCGCGAAGAAGACAAAAAGGTTTGATATTTCAATTATTTCATTCTGCCGATACTTTGCTTTAATCGCCTTAAAACGATTAAAATTAATCGGAGAATAAGTTCTCGGATTCCAAATCAATGTAGAAAAGCAAAGTGCTCGGAAAGTCCGACGTTTAAAGTACTTTCAGAGAAGCCCTGGCTTTGAGCTCTGGCTTGTACGATGATGAATCTTTGTAAATAATGTTGTATCCGAACAACTTTGCCGCAATATTATTTTCAAAGTTGCCCCATCTGCCTTAAATATTATATTTCACTTTATAGTAAATAATCTTGAAATTTATCCATTATGCTCTCTAAACTAAAGTTATCCCCGCGTCTGCATTATTCGTAAATGTTGAGCTCTTCAAACAGTTGATTTTGGCAAACAATTTTGCTTTTAGTCCATGCCTTCGTACAAACGCGTAATATTTTTAATTTACATACACATGGCCCGACGAGATTCGTTTGTCCCGTAGTATTTTCAAACGCGAGGCTATTATTATTATCTGTAAATCCGGCTCGTAGTCTTCTTATGACAAAGCTGTAGGAAGAAATTATTAATTTCCTCTAATGAATCATTTTAGATTTAGAAGCAAATCTAAAAGAGTGTACTCGAAAAGAATTTCAGGATATAGAAAATAGATCAATTATATATGTATATATATATATATATATATAGTTATGCCTTATTTTCTTTGGAAAATTTATAATAAAATGATCTAAATTACGCTTATATCTGTAAATAATATTTATAATGCAGTTTAAAGCATTCCTATGCCGTTGTTAAGATTAAAATATTTTGATTTCCGCATTTATTAGCGGTAATGCTCGATAATATCGGTTTACGTATTAAGGCAGACGGATAAAAATGTGCTTTTTCCATCTATCGATGGAATTGAATTCGAAACGCGTCGATATAATGGACATGGGAGCGAGCGTTACGCGACTACTCAACGAAACTTTTAAGACCGTTCCACCCCCGCCCCTTTTATACGCAAGTGTCCCTATAGATCTATGGAGAATCTCTTTCGTCTCCACGGAAACTTGGGTAATGCAATTTTCGTTTATCGTCCTTGGCTTATGCCTGTATTATTCTCCTACTTTATGTATTTTTCTTATTTTTTTCTCTCCTCCCCTCCCTCTCTCTCTCATTCTCTCTCTCTCTTTATATACACGCGAGGTTTATGCGTACTTATAAACTTCAAATTCTGTAGCTCTTCATTTTTCGGTGCATCGCTGTACATTATACAGATCAAAGCCAGTGGGACAAAAGTTTGAAGGGGCAAGTTTGTATATGCACTTACGTAAGGGCGGAATCCAAAGCTCCACAATTTACTCGATTCGAAGAGTCATTACGATTATTTACTCGAGCTCGACGAACCTTTAATTATGGTAATAATAATTTGATATCGTCGATTCAAGTAAATATTCTCTTAATCGGCCTTTTCATTGATAAATTCAAAGTAAGTGTATCCTAAAACACAATCCAAACGGAATATTTAATTTTTATAGCCTTTAACGACAAGCGATATAATCGATTAATTTCATCATTCGTAATGAGAAATAAAGAGGAGCTAGGAAAATTTCAATGGAACGTATTTTTTATTTATCTTATTAGTAACAATGCGCATACGTAGTTGAGGATAAAATAGAAAAGCAGTACTTTCCCGCATTTCGAATAACATCGCAGGATATATCGTACCGATCATAAAAGCCACAAAATGCAAAAGATATATAAATAGGTAATGATATTACGAAAATAGTGTCCCTCGATAGAATAATTTAATAAGAGTGGCATTGTTCGAGGCGTAATTGCAAGGCGGAAGAATAAAATTTGAAGAAGAAAAAAAAAGAAGAAACAAATCGACTCTCAGAGTATTCGATAGTATTGCCGAATGAAATGAAAACTCAAGTTATTGTTATGTAGAAATGAGAAAAAAATAACTGTACTTTATATTAAAATACACTAGTTTTGAATGAAACAAAGCCTTGGTCAAATAAAAATAAGCGTGATCCTCTTAAGTATTAAGGATAAGGTAGTTTGGATTTAATTTTTAACGACAATGAGGACAGAAAGGATTGCATACGTTTCCGCACTCATAACTTTTCCTGCACTGGAATTCCTATATTTTAGACATTGACCGTATAGAGTTTGCAGGAAAAAGTCAAGCAAACAGAGAAATAAAAATTATTTGATCCGAAGTAAAGCATACTCGTGCAGTAAAGCCATTGTGACTTATCGCCAGATAAAATGCATTGATGTCATTTATTTTAAGGCGATCGGCGCGATAATCGGGGATCTAACCGATCTCGCGCGTATTAATCCGATTGAAAAGAAGTGCTGGGACCACCAAGGGGATTTCCCTTCTCCTCAAAAATTAACGGGAGGGGGGAGGGGAGGAGGGAAAGAGAGAAAAGAGGAAGAAATAAATAAATAAATAAATAAATAAAAAGAAGTCGTATCCGCAGTAGGAATCTCTGTTTCCCGGCTTTTCTATCCTATCCGCGGAAAAGCGCAGAGCCGTCATTGTGTCGTTGAACAATGCCGATTTCCATTCATACTTAAGAGTGTGAAAAAGCCGCGCCCGTGTACGTGAAGCTGAAGGCGCCTTCAAGTGATTACTGAAGACCAAAAGAAGAAGTAGAGGTAGAGATAGAAGTAGAGATAGAAGTAGAAGTAGAAGAAACAAGAGCAGATAAGCGTTGATGGCTCCGTTTATTTGTATATCTGCGCTCGAGATGTCCTATTCACGTTATTTTTCACGCTTTTCACTTTCGCTCGGATAAGAATCTCTTCACTCCGCACTTGGAAACCTTTACAAACGAACTCCGAGACTAAGACTTCGTCCTTTTTTCCGCCCTTTCTTCTTTTCATAATAATCATAAGCACACGCGGGGGATTTATTTACCGCGCTCGCTCGCGCGAAGGCCTCCTTTCGATATTAATTTTTTTTTTTAATTAATACAAATGTTACATTGAATGTTCACAATCTGGTTAGTCATCGTTAGTATAATGGACGCCGGGCACACGCGTCAAACTCTAGCTATGAATACTACTGTAGCAATTTATACGCTACTTACCATCTCCGTGAGTCCTGCAAGATATTAATAAAGGATAGGAAGAGGGAAAAAATAAAAGTCGTTGGTTGAGTGTCAAAGAAAAAAAGAATTTTCTTTATTTAGTTTAAATTGCCCTAATCGCCGCGAGGCGTAAAAAAACCTCCTTCGTCGGGAAGGAGGAAAAAAGCCTTTTGACGCACGCACGCAAATATACAATAGCAAAAATCAATAATTATATTAATTGAGACGGTTTCGCGATACGCGCGCGGGAGAGCTCTCGTGAAGGAATGTACGTACGGTACCTTGTTGCCAGCTGGACTTCCGCCCTACGCCGTGACACCGATGCGTCGCGAACTCCACACAGTTCGGACGTCTGGATGGCCGATCGGTGTGTGGGGTGCGGACACCGGGTTGTCTCCAACGTCTTGGAGACCAGACCCGGCCGCAGAGGAACTCACTTTCTCTCTATTTGTCTCTGTCCTCTGGATCGGCCACCGGGAGTCGTTTCTCGGCTCCCAGGGAAGGTTCCCCCTGGGGTGGATTAGGAGCTTCTTGTCACTCAATCCCCCTGTCACCAGCCTGTGCCACGACACCACGCGAATACTAACACTTAATACTTCGCGAAGCGCTATTCAGTAACTCGAATCCGCAAGTCGCACTCCTACCGCCTTTCCAACTCTTGTCGATTTTATACGAAAAACTCGACCTCGGCGGAACAAGTGAGAAGAAGCCCAAAAAGCTCTGTATTCTCACTCGATCTGTACGACCTCGCGTCTCTAAGTCGAATCCTGCATGCCTCAGCCCCGAAGTCCGCAGCCGGGCCTTGGTACGCCTTTTCTCCAATTGTTTTTCTATATCATTTTTCACGCGCCAACTACAACGGCGTTCAGTCATATCATTTTTCACGCGCCACTAATGTTCCTGCGTTAGTTAACGGTTTCCAACATCCCGCCCGCCTTCGTCAATAGACGAATATTTACATCTCAACTGTAGGCTGCTTATCACGGTTCTCGCGTCCCTTACGGTCGTAATATGGGCTCGCTCGCGGTCATCTTTACTCCTGTGTCTCCTTCGCACGCTCCCTTGAAACCTTTTCGTTCTCGGCTCCCTCGTAAGCCAAGATACATACACGGGCGACGTGTCTTTTTAACACCTTGCCGTGTATCTTTACTGACACTACACGAACAAGACCATCGTTACCTGCGTGAATCTCTGTAATTATTCCCAAGGGCCATTTGGCGGGGGGGTAACGATCGTCACGAAGGAGCACTAGCTGACCTACACAAATATTATTTTTTGCTACGCGCCATTTGCCCCGCTCCTGTAAATGTTGCATATACTCGACCGACCACCGTCGCCAAAACTGATCGCGTATCGACTGCATCAATTTGTATCGCCGACTAGCCGATACCGATATGTCAGCCTTCTCCGCATCCGGAATTATGAACGAGGGATCTCCTATCAGAAAGTGGGCCGGAGTTAAAACATTTAAGTCATCGACATCGGCGCTGAGGGGGCACAAGGGTCGCGAATTTAAACACGCTTCTATTTCTGCCAGCGCGGTGCTAAATTCTTCGAAGGTCAGGGTCTCATTCCGAAAAGCCCTCTGCAAGTGGTGTTTCACAGATTTAACACCAGCCTCCCATATTCCTCCATAATGTGGCGTATTGGGTGGGATAAACGTCCACGTCGTACCGTCATTGGCGAGTGTCTGTCCGACTTGATGATAGAATTTTGAAGCAGCTTGGAACATGGATTTTAATTCACGATTAGCGCCTTGGAATGTTGTCGCGTTGTCGCTATACAACATGTGGCATTGTCCCCGTCGGCTGGAAAATCGCCTAAATGCCGCAATAAACGCTCCTGTCGTGAGATCGCTTACTAATTCTAAATGTACGGCTCTCGTGACGAAGCAAACGAAAAGGGCGATATATCCCTTATAACTACGATTCCCTCGGCCCTTGCTAATTCGGACCTGAAATGGGCCAGCATAATCGAGGCCAGCCGTAAAAAAAGGTCGGGCAGGAGTTACTCGCGCAGAAGGGAGATCGCCCATCAGCTGCTGTGCTAACCGCGGTTTGACGCGTTGACAAATAACGCAATGATGCACGACGCTTTTAACTAATAATCGAGCGCCTAGTATCCACGCGTGTCTAAGCACAAAATGTGTCGTTAAAGTTGGCCCCCCATGCAGCGAGGCGAGGTGCATGGATTGAACCAATAATTTGCTCAAACACGAATTCCGAGGTAAGATGGGCGGATGCTTCTGCTCCTCGGATAACTGAGAGCGCGAGATTCTGCCTCCCACTCGCAAGATCCCATCTATCGCATCTATGAATGGATTAAGTGGACCCAATCGGTTTCCCTTGGGTAGATCCTTTGAATTTTTCAACAGGCTTAACTCATTCGGAAAAGCAACCTGTTGTGCTAAACGCATCACTACCTTCTTTGCCGCCGTTAATTCCTGAGTAGTTAGGAAAGTATGCTTTATAATCCCGTTCTGTTTTTTCCGTAAACGATATAAGGGGCGCATACACCACGCGACTACACGTATTAACTTATTATACGAGGAGTATCGACTAAGTATCTCGGGCTCGCTTCTATCCACATTTACCTGTAGAGTACGGACTGTTTCAACAAGCCTTGGCCATTTGCTCCTATCGTTTTGCAACCATTCTGGCCCTTGCCACCATAGCTCCTTGGCTCGCAGTTCTACCGGCTTAACACCACGGGTAGCCATGTCCGCTGGATTTTCTTTAGTTGAAACATGACCCCATATAGCCCGGGGTAGCTCCGTCTGGATGACCGAGATCCTATTAGCTACAAAGGTCTTCCAATGTGACGGATGCTTATTTAGCCATGCGAGCACGATCTGGCTATCACTCCACAAAAAGACTGAAAGATCTTTGTACTCTTCCAGGCGTTGCAGATACGATACCAATTTGACCAATAGAACTGCAGCACACAGTTCTAAATTAGGTATCGAAACTGTTTTAATTGGGGCTACCTTTGTTTTCGCGGCTAGCACCCGAGCGCGACTGGGTTTTCCCGGCGAGGTTATTCGTATGTAAACGACTGCAGCATACGCTCGCTTAGACGCATCGCAAAATCCGTGTATTTGCAGGTTATGGTTTTTTGTAATCCCTAACCACCTATCTATTTTAATATTTTGGAGGGACTCCAAGGAGTCACAATATCCGGTCCATCTTTGAGTCAACTCTGGGGGGAGAGGCATGTCCCATTCATTCTTAGTTATGCATGCATCCTGCATGATAATTTTAGCAACAACCGTGACCGGACATAGCCATCCGAGGGGGTCAAACAGTCGAGCAATGTTGCTCAAAATTGCTCGTTTTGTCGTTGCTTGCTTCAGGGCTGTGATCCTATGTACATTAAAATTAAAGACATCGTCGTCAGATCGCCACGAGATGCCCAGAGTTTTGACTACTGGGTCCTTATCTATCGATTTAATAGAGCCCTTTCCTTCTTGACCTCCTCCTGCTTTATTCGCATTAAGACGTATGTCGTTGGCAGCCCACTTATCTAATTCTATGCCTGCGGTGCTTAGCAGTGCAATCAGCTCATCTCTTTTTTGGATTGCTACCGTTAAATCCTCATCACCTGTGAAGATGTCGTCCACGTAGGTTTCCGAGGAGAGACACGACGCAGCAAGAGGATATGCACTTTGGCCATCACTCGCCAATTGATGCAGCGTACGAATCGCTAAATAAGGAGCGCAGGACGTTCCATAAGTTACCGTTTTCAAACGGTATTCAGTTGGTGGACCCTGGCTCGTAGGCGACCAGACAATCCTCTGTAGGTCACAGTCTGTCTGCCTAACCCATATTTGCCGAAACATTTTTACAATGTCGGCCGTAAAGACGTATCTATGTCGTCTCCACTTGGCCAGAATGAGTGCTAAATCATTCTGTAAAGCCGGGCCTGGATACAAAAAATCATTAAGACAGTGACCATCACGTGTCTTCCTAGACGCGTCGAATACAACGCGAATTTTCCTTTTACCCTCGTTTTCTGTCACAACTGCATGATGCGGTAAATACCATGCTGCAGGATTGTTCAAGTCTTCTTCGGGTACACGTTCCATGTGTCCCAGTTCTTCATAGGTCTTCATGAATTCGGTATATTCCAATTCTAAGGTCCGATCCTTCTTAAATTTGCGGTGGGTACTCGCCAGAGCTCCAAGCGCCATGCGTCGGGTTTCATGACCCACTGCTGGAGGTGCGCCCTTGACTGGCAATTGCACCTCGTAGCGACCCATAACATCCCGACGGTGGGTGGAGTCGAAGATGTTCTCACAATATTGCTCCTCAATGGACCATTTCATCGTCGGGGAGCCCACTTCCTCTAATTGCCAGAACCTTTCAAGGCTCTCGTACAAAGATTCCTCCACCGTGCAAATCAATGCACGTAACTGTATGCTCGGGGACCGTTCTCTTTGATGCACTCCAGGCTCGTTAGCAGGACCAGACAAGATCCATCCCAGGGCAGTGTTCTGGGCTACGATCGCTGTGCCTGGGAGGTTTATAACCCCGTCTTGCAACAAACGACCGTAGACATCCGCCCCGAGTATTAAATCAATAGATCCCGATTGGTAATACTCAGGATCGGCAAGTTCGTTCACTGGCAACCATTGCCAAGGAGTCTCCAGAATCTCGGTCCTTGTCAGCTTGGAAGTTAAACGGGGCAAGATATAGGCTTCAACGGAGAATGATTTCTCTTGATTGACCAGAGAGTGAAGTATAAAGCAGGTGACTCCACGAGTCCGCCCGCCCTTCATGGCTCCAATTCCCGTTAAATGGACTTCGGCTCGTTTCCTTGGTAGTCCCAGGGCCTGAACAGTCGACTCCCGAATGAAGGATGCCTCGGAGCCTTGGTCCAATAAGACTCGAAGCCGACCACTAACTCCTCTCGGTCCTTCGATTTGTACACGTGCTGTGGCCAACAAGGTAGCTCCCTTTGGCACATGCAAGGAAACTGCATGAGCGCCTATTCTTTTTCTCATTGCGGCCTTGGTCTCAGCCGCGTTAGAGGGTCCTGCCTTATTGGGAAGGGCCTTCTCATCTTGTTTCTCTTCCCCCAGATGAAGCAACGTGTGATGTTCTCGTTGACACTTTTGGCAGCATTGTTTTGAAGGACACTGATGTTTCCTATGTGGTCCCAGGCATCGGAAGCAGGCCTGCTGCTGTCTTGCTATATTAAATCGCTCGTGCGGATGCTTGGCCTTAAAGATTGCGCACGCTTGTAGCAAATGCGGCTGGCTGCACAAACCGCACCTTTCCAAGTTGGCTGCGTGGCAGGTTCTTTTAGCCCGTTTAAATGGCAGGGAGGGTCTAGGTCTCTTTTCCCCATGCCTGGTTTTTGCACGTTCCGTACTCAGAACGCGTGCTCTTTCCTCTAAGAATTCCATAAATTCGGCGTAGGTGGGGAATCCCTTCGCATCCAGCGACGGTGATTCACCGAATTCAGGTTGCTGCCTTAATTCTTTAAATTTGGCATTTTGAATAATCTGCCACGCACGGTATGAGTTAGCCGGTAACAGTTGGCTTGGTCTAGAAACTAACCATATATCCCACCCGGCTGACGGGATCGGTAGCTTCGTCAATGCTCTGTAAATCCGACTCAGCTCATATATTAGCCGCCGTATCTCGTTCTCCGTATCTTCTTCCAGTGGTTTCATATTAAAAAAGTCTTCCATTAATTTAGAAGCGATGGCCGGCGGATTGTGAAAACGTAATTTTATTTCTTGCCACATGGTGGCATAGTTTGCGCTGGTCGTGGCCACGTTTTCGACTAGGTTTGCAGCCTTTCCGGCGAGACAAGATTTCAAGTACTGAAATTTTGTCACGTCCGACAGATCGGGATTTATATGCACAAGATCTGTAAAGAGATCTCGGAAAATCTCCCAATTCTCATATTCGCCTGCAAATTTTGGCAAGTCGAGGTCCGGAAGCTTAGAGAGAGAGCCCCTTTTTGGCGGTTGTGTCAATGGGGATGAATTAGCTAAAGGGGCAGGAGTCCCATGGATCTCTCTTTCATTAATCAAACTAATTAGGTTACTCCGAATTTCAGTATATCTTTTACGAATGCCTTCAAAGAATTCATTAGCAATATACGGCTCGTCAGGGCTCGGGTCGAGTCTCGCGATCTCGACATGATCCTCTCGGATTTCCTTCCACATCTCATTTATCGAATCGAGGGTAGCCTGCAGGTGAGGCTTGGTCAATTCTTCCTGGGTTGTCTCCATCAGATCCTTCCCCCAATTCTTTAACTCTTCTAATCTAGCTACTTGCGCATTCACGAGGCGCTTTAGCGCTATTTTTTCTTTATTTATTCTCGGACCCATCGCAATCGAATTTATATTTAGGCTTTATTAATTAAATATCCGCTATATAGGGACACGATAAGCTAAACTATCAATTAACGAAACCTATACACGCGATCGGGATTGCAGCTGATTCTGTTTACTATCAACACGAAGCCCTATGAAAGAAATAATATGATGGCTACGTTTGTACACTAACGTAATAATTTCTATGCGCACGTATTATTATAACACAAGATATTTTGGAATAGTGCAATGAGAGCAAGCGAGCAGGAAAGATTACTTTTTATTTTTTCAAAACAAAGGATCGGAATCGTCACCCGATCACGATACTTAGTATCGGCGCCAGATGTGGAAGGCCACACCCCCTTGCCTACGCAGCTCGGGTCCGTCCGTTCCCCCTCTCCTGCGTCACACTAGCTTACTCGAATAACTACGTCTACGTCACAGAGCGCAGACACATACACGAATATCAAAAAAAGTTTCTTATTATTCTTTCCTTTCTTTTCCCAATATAATATATATAGCTGCGCTCATACAGTGTTAATTATAATTAAATAATGTTAAAATTAAATTAAAATTAAATAAGGTTAAATATTAATTCTAATATATATTAAAGTTTATTTACTTTTATAACTAATCGTTTCCTGCAAACTATATTCACTTGCACTTTATTCCGCGCTAAAATTGTTATTATATTTATTCTCAAATTCAAACGAGATATGAACCCTGCTTGTGTTATAATTGTATATATGTAATAAATTTTCCTTTTAATTTTTCAAATTAAAATCAGTATTAATTTTCTTTTTTATTAATTTAACTTTTCACAACTACTGATTGCATAGAGAAAATTTTATATTATTATACTAGCAAGAATAATATACTGCTACTAAAATAACAAACTCGTGTTTTCAAATAAAAATTGTAGACAACGCAACTAGTAATCTGATAGTATGTAGAATGACGACGGTAACTTTACAAACACAAGCAAAAAGTCATATATCGAAAGCTATTGACAAAGAATCGACGAAATCTTAAACACTAATGCGATAATTTTATTAAATTACTATGAAATTATTTTCGACGCGAATTCTCAAACAAACTCAACCACGACCTTTATATTCCCTCCTCACCCGGGGCACCAAAAAATGTAGCAACTTATACGCTACTTACCATCTCCGTGAGTCCTGCAAGATATTAATAAAGGATAGGAAGAGGGAAAAAATAAAAGTCGTTGGTTGAGTGTCAAAGATAAAAAGAATTTTCTTTATTTAATTTAAATTGCCCTAATCGCCGCGAGGCGTAAAAAAACCTCCTTCGTCGGGAAGGAGGAAAAAAGCCTTTTGACGCACGCACGCAAATATACAATAGCAAAAATCAATAATTATATTAATTGAGACGGTTTCGCGATACGCGCGCGGGAGAGCTCTCGTGAAGGAATGTACGTACGGTACCTTGTTGCCAGCTGGACTTCCGCCCTACGCCGTGACACCGATGCGTCGCGAACTCCACACAGTTCGGACGTCTGGATGGCCGATCGGTGTGTGGGGTGCGGACACCGGGTTGTCTCCAACGTCTTGGAGACCAGACCCGGCCGCAGAGGAACTCACTTTCTCTCTATTTGTCTCTGTCCTCTGGATCGGCCACCGGGAGTCGTTTCTCGGCTCCCAGGGAAGGTTCCCCCTGGGGTGGATTAGGAGCTTCTTGTCACTCAATCCCCCTGTCACCAGCCTGTGCCACGACACCACGCGAATACTAACACTTAATACTTCGCGAAGCGCTATTCAGTAACTCGAATCCGCAAGTCGCACTCCTACCGCCTTTCCAACTCTTGTCGATTTTATACGAAAAACTCGACCTCGGCGGAACAAGTGAGAAGAAGCCCAAAAAGCTCTGTATTCTCACTCGATCTGTACGACCTCGCGTCTCTAAGTCGAATCCTGCATGCCTCAGCCCCGAAGTCCGCAGCCGGGCCTCTTTACGTCTTTTCTCCAATTGTTTTTCTATATCATTTTTCACGCGCCAACTACAACGGCGTTCAGTCATATCATTTTTCACGCGCCACTAATGTTCCTGCGTTAGTTAACGGTTTCCAACAACTACCGAGAGCGCGTATATATGCATTCTATCGAGTTATGTAAGATGTAATAAAAGCCAGAGGCATAAAAAAGATATATAAACTGACCGGGGGAGCAGATGAGGCTGCTTCAGCTTTTATTGTGACTCGTATTTTGGTTTTTCTCTTCAGGCGCCAAAGGATTTCCTGAATTAATCAATCCCCTATGGCCATCGATGGATCTTCCCCTATTTTTTTTTGTTTTTTATTTTTTCGTTTACTTACAAGTAAATTATTGTAACTTAAGACATTCAAGCGATCGAAATACTTTATTACGAATAATTATCTTATACGATTTAGCCTCGCGGATATTGAATTATTTCTTAAAAATGCCATAAAACCGTCGGACAATCATTCACACTTCATAAATCTTGTTTATAATCTCTCTATTAAGCGCGTGGAAAAGAATGCAATAAATTATTGTGGGAACTGTATAAAATATGAAAAACGCGTGCTATTTCGTGACTGTTTTCCTTGGGACCGGAATCGTCATCGTCTTTTTTTCAATCTCTCTAGTTATACCGAATCTTTATCCGTTTTATTGACTTTCCACTCGAACCGATGGCTTACTAATCACGTTTCCTTCATAATTAGTTGACGAATGCAAGATACGAGAAGCCGATCTTGTGCTACAGAAATCCTGATGTTTAAAAATTTATATTGTTTATTTGAATTTATATTACGAATGATTGAATAAATAAATATATATGTAAATATAATTAATTACGGTAATTGATATTGGTAATTGAGGAGGCAAACTTGACTATTCAAGATACCGTATCATTTGTAATACGTCATTAAAATTAATTAATTAAAATAATTCTACGTTTAGTAATTTAATTAATTTCAACATTAGTATGAATATAATGCAGGGGACGATCAGCAAGATTGTACGCAATTTCAGAATACTGCACTCGATTAATTTATGCATTTCAAGTGCAATCTTCATACGTATCTAAATATGTATTTGTAATTGGAATTATTCGTATAAAAATAACTCTATTTCTATGAATTATTTTATCAAAGAAAATTAATCAATGATTGTGGTATATCGGCGTATTACATGCAAAGGTAAAAAAAAAAACAAACTGTTTATATAAATAAATGTTCATTTAAGCCACTGTGCAGTTTGAGTATTGTTTTTTTTTTATTATTTTTTTTTTTATCTAATTCCGCAGTAAAAATAAAATTCTGTTATTCGAGGGAATAAAGTTTTCTATAAGCAACGTGGACGCGTAAATATTTTTATGCATCCAGTATAATATTCTGTATGAGAAAAGCTCATTACGGTAAGATCTCGCTCTATTATGCGATCCAGAGAATTATTCTGTATTATTATAGAAAAATAAAATTTCCAGATATAATAAGCTGTTTTGTATATATATATATATATATGTAAAACGTTTTTTTTTGTTTTTTCTTTGTTTCATTATTATTATTATTATAAATTTTGTAGCCGAAACATAGTTTTGCATATAAGATTGATGGCAGTATATTAGAATTGACAGATTTTGCCCTCCGTAACTAAGCTTCGGCTCACGCACGTTCTAAATAATCTCATTTTCTGATGGTGGTTTCCATTTATTGCCGAAGCAAATTTACAATTCATTGATTTTATAAGTAATTACTGAAAATAATCAGTTTAATAAAAAGTTAATTTGGATATTTCTATATCAGCATTATCATATACAGTAGAATATACTTAATGATGGGAGAAGGGATATTTGCACAGAATAATACGAATACATAACCGAAACCGAATTACAATAGATTACAGAAATACGTAGGAATAAAAATATTGTAATATGCCGGGACACCATTAGATATTTTCCTCTTATATTTTCCGTAATAATGCACGAGCCGAGGGAACGGGTATTATCAATTTTGTTATGAAAAAAAGAAACAAACAAACAAACAAACAAAAAAATTTTCATTTCCTTTATACTTCGTTATAACATTGTTTCGCTAAAGCCATAAGCCGATATTTGCTTTCATTAATTTTCTTATCGGACTGCTTTAGCTTATTGTTTCATAAACTTAAATAAAATCAATATGAAAAATGCAGCAAAACAATTACGTATCTTTTAATTTAAATTTCCTGTTTACATGAGCTCTATGGCGTTAAGAATTTATCATTGTGCGTGGGATATTGAGAGCTGATCAATTACAAGCTCAATAAATCTATTATTAATTCATTTGCATAATGGAATGAAAAGCTATTTCACATTTCTTTTCATGTAAATCCACAGATAAGTAAAATTCATATTTTTTTTTTTATTATTTTTTTCACCTCTGCGATGAAAAAAATAATAAAATAAGTCAACGAATCAACAAATTCATTTATTCTATTAACTTACGACGTTACGTTTAATAAATATATATTTTTAAATAGAGAAGTTTGCCCGGAACTACTACTCTGGTGTTTTTCTTTCTTTCTTTTTTTTTGCACTTGACTGATAATCTGTGAATTTAAAGTTGAAAAGGCTTTTTCTATACTAAATACGCAGCTTCAATGCGGTAAAGTTTCGCACAATAAATAATTGTATTTGAAATAGATAAAAATGATAAGATGGATGGTTGGATGGATGGATGGATGGATGGGGGGGGGAGTAGTATATTTATAACCGTATTATTTATTAGCCATAGCCAGGTTGCGAGCTTGGCAAACTTTCAGTTAACGTGTACAAATATTGTCTTTGTCAAAGTTATCTTGAATGTATTCCACAAATACCATCATCAAGTCGTTGAAAATTCGTAAATTACTGTCTACGTACTGTTAAATGTAAGGAATTAGTCGACGTAATGAAATTGAAAGTATTTATTAGCGCTCATAACGAATCCTGAACAATAAAATTCAAGTTATTCGTATCCGTAGTCTTCGGGGGAGCAATTTTATAGAAAAGAGAAATTTCACAGATAATCATAATGTACTGTTTCGTGTTTGGATGTAGAAGTGGCCAATGTCCGTAATATACGTTTTGTCGAATACAAGCTACGGTATTTTTAGAAATAATTTAAAAAAATTTCTCATAAGAAGGAGCTCGTAAAAGTAAAAGTTAGTTACAAGTAAAACAAATGTCCGTAATCAGGGTACATTTCAGTTAAGGTAAGCCGAAAGAGGTTATATAGTGAAAAACATCTTACTCAGAAAATGCAAAAATATAGTTATAGGGTAAGCGTATTAATAATTTAAAGTATAATAAGTATTTGAGAAATTTTATGTTTTCTCTTCCTCCCCCCCCTCCGGCGCAACCAGTGCTCGTTTAAGAATTCATAAATGAAAATCATAAACGAAAGCCCGTGTTTATATGTATATATGCATCTAAATAATAATAAATAATAATAATAATAATAATAATAGTAATAATAGATGGAGTATAAAAATATCTTTTGCCACGAGCCGGCTAAGGTAACTGCTTTTAAAAATCACATTAATGTTAAATTATACGTTGTTGAAGTATATGTAAATCACGAATGATGAAAAGCGGATGATGATGATGATGATGATGATGATGATAAGGAAGAGTAAAGTCAGCTTTAACTGTTTAGTTAGGTCAATGATAGAGATAGAGAGACAGAGAGATAGAGAGACAGAGAGATAGAGAGACAGAGAGATAGAGAGACAGAGAGAGAGAGAGAGAGAGAGAGAGAGAGAGAGAGAGAGAGAGAGAGCGAAAAGCGGTGCCGTTAGCCTGGCATTAGCTTGGCATTAGTCGTGGGCAACGAGGGAGGGGCAGGGCGGGGATGGGGAAGAAATATAAACAATTAAGGGTCGAAGGGAGTAAGCGTAACTTTAGCGAGTCTTTGAAGCCATGAAGCTTGGAAGTGGTTCGCGATGGCCGATTCGTCCGTGTAACTACCGGCTGATGCTTTATCTCGGCGGCGGCGGCGGCAGTGGGGGAAGGTGGATACGAACCGTTATCCGAGGATCTGGAATTAGTGAACTCGGCTTACAAGATAAAGCATCAGTTGACGTGAAAGTTACGCTCGCGTCTCTAAATCATCACCGAGTTTCGTCGTCTCGGCTCGCCCCTTCTCCCCCTCCCCCGCCATCACCTCAGGAGGGGAGATTATCATCGCACCGATCGCTCAGATCTGCGGTCTAACCACGGACGAGATAACCACCTCCCCCTCCCCGTCCCCCCCTTTTTTTTAACCATCGGTACGTTCAAGGAGGCCGGCGGGAGGGCGGGCGCCAGCGTATTTCCCGGGCCCGGAAATATTCTTCGAGCGGACTTGCTCCAGCCGGGCTACTAAATTACCGAGACTTAACTCTCGAATTAATGAGCTATGAGCTGTAATTAGAGTAAGCTCGGGGCGAGGAGTTTGGCTCGTCCCTAACGCTCCTGGACACCGGATGACATTTATTTGTTTATTTCAAAGGGGAAATAGGTTAGCCGAGGTTTTCTTGACTAATGGCAGGTCAACGGGACCCTTAGATCCTTCACCGTCACATACCGGCACTTACTGTCGGTTATACAAACGAGGATATATATTACATTATATTATATTATATTATCTTATATAATGGCGTCAGGCTTGAAAAAGCGCAGCTTTTAAAAAGTTCAATGTCGAAAGAAAATCCGGCGTCGGTTGGGGATCGCTGTCAGTAGAGAGGATCCGAGAGAGGGTTATTGGGTAACGGATAGTCAGATTCCGAGCTCACTCACCATCAATATCAATTTCGTCCAACATGGTGCGAAGCTCCTCGGCTCTGGCGAATTGTCCGAGGGAGCGCATGACCCTGCCGAGCTCGTCCTTTGTAATGGTCCCGTCGCCGTCGTTGTCGAACAGTCGGAAGGCCTCACGAAATTCTGCGGACAAATACGAAGTTTACTTTTAACGGGTCCCCTCGCTCCGGGGAATTAATGATCGAGCCCCGAATAACCGCCGGCGACCCGGATCGGCCCATTGCCTGCTCCACAGCTCCCTTACCTAGACTAATGCCACCCTAGGCAGCATTATCAAAGCCGTTCGTTACCAAGCCCTCGCTCGCTCGCGTAGTCCGATACCCACACGAGTTTTAAAACTCCTTTTCGACCCATATCCCTTTCAACGTTCCCAAGGACCAATACGCACGCCCATAAAATTAATCATAACCTTGAAATACATCCTCAATTTGAAAAACTTGAAATAATCCTCAATGTAATTACGCGCTACCCAACGACTTCTTCGCCTTTTTCAACCTTGTCAGCCTCTCTCACCACCACCCCCTGCCTCCGCTCTCCGTATGTCCTTGTCGTTACTGATAAGCTGCAGGATAAGCAGCGGGCTGTGCAATATTTTATAGAGTTTTGTGCACACTACTTGTGCAAGGTAAAAAAGGTATATTGAGATAAGCGTCGCTTACGGCCGTATGACCGGGATGAATACCCTAATGGACTTACGAAACGAATGTAATTAATTACATGAATCATCGGCATATCATCCCGAGTCCGTATAATTGTAAATATAAATATTAATTATTACGATTCATGCCGCTCGACGAGTCCCGGGCACTAAAGGCAATGAAAATCGTACATTTGGATTATTAGTACGACGGCCTTACTAAAATTAATAGTGAGCTTTAAAGGGTCCGCAGGTTAAGTATTCGGTAAAAGTTATTTACTCGGTGAAGGTGGATGTGGAGGGGAAATATAAACGATAACGCGGACCAACAAGTATTGCCAACAAGTGGAGTATTACGACGAACGTACGTCGGCCGACTAAATTCCATCGCTCCCACCCTCGCCGGCACCGCTACCACCGCCACCGCCACCGCTACCACCGCCACCACTCCACGGATATCAATGACTAAGTAGTTATCACCGAGTCCATAAAATCTAGTAGTCGTGTACTCGACGCGGAAGGATCATTACTGCTGGCGAGCAGCGTACAGACCGTATGCAATATGAGGATTGGTACAATATGAGGACAATGAGCGGGAAGTACGGAGTTACGAGTGATCACCGATCACGATCACTGGGTCAGCGTTTAATCGCCCCATCGTTTCACGGCCGCACCCATTCTCCTTCATTACTTCGGACCGGGATCCTCTCCCCAAAACACCCAACGATTTCCATTCAACGATATGACGACGACGACGACGACGACGACCCCACGAGATCGTTCCGATCCTTATTTCGTAGAGACTTTCTACCCGTCAAAGGCTATCATCCGCTTTAAAGGAATACGGGTGGGAGGGGTAGGTGGGAAAGATCCCCAGGAGGCCGACTGACGGCTTAATCGGGATTTTCCTCGACTCGGACCTATGAATCTTTTCCTCCTTGTCGATACGCGCAAACGTCTCCCGACTCCAATAATCCATCACCGCCGTTTATCCCTTACGCACACAACTGTACATATTTTATAGCGACGCGTCTAGACGTTGAGCGTAAAGCTCCATCGACGTATTTCCGAGCCGAGCGTCTCGGAGGCGAGAAGCTACCTTTTCGGTCTCCCGGTCCTTTCCCTTCCGTCACCTGATACTCATCATCAGAACGGCGATTACGATGCATTTATTCGCATGGACCGCTTGTAAATTGAAACGGTACCTTTAACGACTGCTCTCTCGCTCTCTCTCACTCTCTCTCTCTCTCTCACTCTCTCACTCTCTCTCTCTTAATCACGCGCTGATAAATTCTGAGGAGCCGGAACGCGGCTTCCGGTATATTAATCCCCGTAGATGCGTCTCGACTTATCCCGTATCACGAAAATTCCTTTATTAATTTTCAGAGTAAGACGCAGCGCGCACATCTCTGCTGGGGGGTATTTTACGACAAGGGGGAACGAACCGCTTATTCGAGCATCTGACTCCGGCACTCATCTCGCCCACGCCCTCCCCCCTCCTCATGCCTTCTCCTGGCCTCACAACCAGCCGAGCTTCAATTTCTTAAAAAGATTCGGGACTCTAGAGTTCCGACTCTAGATCCGACCCCTCCCCACCACCCCACCCGAGACAAATTATTCCGTAATTTTATCTCCCTGTTATCGAATCGACTACTAATAAATCACGCGTGTTTCCGCTTCTCTTTTAAATTACCTACAGAGATGTGTCTGCTACACTGTCTGTTACACTGCCCCTGCAACCCCCCCGGCCCCTCGGGATAAGAAAAGAGGACGAATTCCCTCCGTGCCACTTAATGGTGAGATTGGATCGGATAGGGATTATTCGTCAAATGATCGAGTAATGAGTTCGGGCTCGCTTGGACGAACGAACGAAGCCGGCCTCGTTTCATTGATATATCGACAGGGTTTCACGGAGCGTTCGCCACGTACAGGAATTATCGATCGGAGCCTCGGCGGATTATGGATGGAGCGCGCTGTCAGTCAGCTTAACGCTAAGTGATTTTTAGGGAAGTCCGGCTCCGGTAAAAGCTATTTTCAATCGATATTCCTGATCTACCGGGGCTCGGGTTAGCCCGGCGGCGGGGAACAGGTGGGAAGAGGGGACGGGGGCGGCCGATGAAAAAGATACATTAAATAAATCGTGTAAGTCCTATACGTGTCCGGAGTAGGGATACGACTACATAGATTTATTTAGGCCTATCGTCCCTGTCATTACTAAACGCCGAGTACAGATTTTCATTCGTGGAGATTCTTTTATTTTTTATTTTAGAGCCGGTGAGCGGCGAGCGGGGATACGCGCGCAATAATGGCCGGACATCGAGCAACTTCCTCGGGCATAAATATGAACTCTCCACGGGGAGAGTATTTTTAATCAAAGCACGTATCGAACGGCGGTGGTGGCGGCGTCCGTACTTTAGCTAATGAATATTTCGGAAAATCCGAAGGGCCTGGGCGTTCCGATGGGTTCGCAACTTTCTTGAAAACTCAGACCGGGACACGCTCCGCTGGGTATGCTGGATGAAAAAGGCCGGGAGGCCGCGATCCCGTCGGGAATTCTCAGCTCCCGAGCTCTTCTGACAGCGTCCGAGTAGCTTCAAGTCGTGACGGTGGTGCGGGGAGGGACGGGGTACCAAGGCTCAGATCTTTCATTTTTCAAGTCACGTGCTCCGTCATCGCCGACTCGAACTTATAACCCGAGAGCGACTTTGTAAATGATAACGTCGCGGTTGTCTGGTCGGTCGTCGCTCGGCCAGTCCACACTCCCACCCTACGCTTTATCAAACGCACTTTATTATTGCACCTACGACTCGAGCTAAGATTTATTTGAGTTGGCGGACGGTGGCGCCCCGACCGATTCGATTATTAAACGAGTGGGGACCTGTCGCCCACGGGCCACGTGACGCCGGAGAATTTCTCTGGATCCGCGCTACTCACGGTACCTTTCATCTGGGCTTTGCTGATGTTGGGCTTCTTGATGGCCAGGTTCGTTACTAGATGATCCGTCCTCGATGGAGGGACCACCTCGTGTCTTCTCGAGCTGCTGGGGACGGAGGCCGAGTGCGATGATGACTCCCTCTCGATCGCGGGGGGGAATTCGTACGAACGCTCCTTGCTCCTGCATATCTGCATCGTAAAAAAGGTCTCTCTCTCTCTCTCTCTCTCTCTCTCTCTCTCTCTCTCTATCTCATTCGTTTTTCTTTATGCGTATACATAGGAATACGTGCACGCGTACAAGTATATGCGTATGTGTACGTAGTTAGTCAAGTACCTTCATTCCACCGAGCTTTGACGTATGCATCTTTGGATCTCGGTTCATTGGCCGATAGCGCTCGATTATCGGTTCATCGGATACAAATATTCCACTCCCGAGTGATCAAAGGGACGCGGTGGTGTAATAATTATGAAATAAGATAACTTACTTTCGTTGATTGGCGTACTTTAAAATTGATTGAACGCGGGAGATTTGCATGCATTTGGAGGTTTTCTCGGGCAAAAGGATTCGCAGCGGGTTTGCGAACGAAAGGGACCAGGGCTTCGTCGATCGTCTCGATCGTCTCGATCGTCTCGATCTCCTCGATCTTCGGGCGCAATACCGCCGAGTGACCGACCAATAAAACGCTCCCCGCGCATTTGAATGTAAAATTCGCTCGTCAGGTCTCTTGTGCGTCAAATCAAGCCGGAATTTAATCAGAGGACTGGTCCTAAGTCAATTTACAATTAGCATGAGCTCGGTGGAATTATTAAAGGCCCGGAGCTCGGGCAAATAATTTCCCGTTCCTTCGAGCTCCTTTTACCCGATCGATCACCCGACCCAAGACCGACTCCCACTCCCACGTTAAGTTCCGAGCCAAGGTGTATTTACGGTGTACTGCTGTTGCTGATGCTGTTGGATGCTCGACGGAGACTCGGCCCTCGTCTCCTGGATCGGCGGCTCCGGGGTCTGCTCGCGCGTCCTCGGCCCGCTCCCATCCTTGTCCGGCTGCTCGCTCACCTTGGCCGGGAAGAGCCGCGGGTAGTGCTGAGCCGTGAAGACGGACTTTAGGGAGCCGATGATGTGGGAACCCGGGGCCAGGCCCACCGTCGACTCCTCCTCCTCGTTCGACGGCACGCTGCTTTGACGAGTCTGCAATCGATAAAAAAAAAAAAAGTATCCTGTCACGTCGTTAAAAATCATACGATCATAAAACCATAATAATTATCATAGCTGACACCCTGCAACGTTTGTCGGCCAACGTTTATCGAGCGAGCGGTCACACTCGCTTGAAGATTTTCAAACATCGCCGCGGAATCTTTGCGTTATCTTCATTCCGGGATTCCGTTTATACGGCCTCGAGTTTATATCCAGTTGAAATTGCTTCCGCTGAAGCATTGTTTACTTGCCGATTTCGTAACGTTCCCTTCATCGCCGAAGAGCGAATTTTATCTCGAAAGCTCAGCAACGCAAAGGCAATTGATAACTTCCCCTCCTCCGTTTTCGGATTTTAATTTAAAATTTATTATTAAAGGGAGGAATGACATTGTTTAATAAGTGGTCTTCCCCTCATCTCCTCCCCTGCCCTCCACCCACGTCCCGGACCTGCAATTCACGCAGATCTTATGAGATTTATACTTCCGACGTTCCGCTAAGCCGTCGTCGTTAAAGAAAAAGTGATAACTTTAACATTATAAAGTTGACAAGTCCGTGGGTTACGTGAAAACAACGAATCTACACTTAAGCCGGATAGATTAATTGTTTTTCGATACTCAATGGTAGCGCTCTCAATAGATATGAATATTACAGTACTCGCTGGAGGAGGAGCATTATATATATGTGTATATATATCAAAGCTTTAAATATTGAAAGGGATAATTTAAATTATTTTCAGCGACAAAGTCATTCGACGCCGGAATTTTTGCTCCTTATCTCGATCTCGCCTGCTGCGAAAAATGTATTATCGTCAAAATATCACTGCAAAGCTGGGACTATTAAATTATTTCCATCTAGTTCGTTAATTCACTGGACTTACATGGGCTGTGAGGTTACGTTTTATTCTACGAATGAAATAAAGGTACATTTAATATCGAGTTCCGTTGTTTTAACAACATTGTTTCAACGCCGAGACGGGCCACTCGGGATCATTATCAAAAATCATACATTTTGCTTATGGCGTTGTTGTTATTGGGATTATTGGGGTTATTGAAACTGCTGCTGCTGTTGCTGCTGCTGCTGCTCAGGACTTAAATACATTATAGAAGTTCGGTCGGTGGTGAAGAGGTAGAGGAGTGCCAAGGCATTCGGGAAGACGCTTCCCGGTCGCTGCGTCCCTGGCCGAAGCCGAGGAGTAGGTGATTTTCAATTGAGACTGGATTAAAATGCCAAGTACGGGCAACTTGTCGCGGAAGTACTCACCAGTCGGAATAAGGCTCCAAGGGTCTTTACGGGTACTTTTGAGATAATACTCGGCATTATTATTATCGCGGAGGGGAGCCGTCGCCGACCCGACCTTTATTTAACCTCGGCGCTTTTCCAGCCCCTCGAGCTGATCATAAGGGAGGATCAAATATCCTTCGCGAGCGATCTATTCGGGAACGGGATGAAACTGGCCGCGTTTTCATTAGCCAATACGCGATACGAGCCACGCCTGTACGTCCTTTTTATTTAAAAGCTCAGAGTACTGCTGGAGTTTTCTTTGTGAAAGCCGAGCTCGAGAAAATATCGTAAACGTTTTCGCGAACATTTAACAAAACTTCAGTCCCACAACGACTTACTCCAACTCAATATTAATAAGAATCTACGTCTATCGTCTGCCTTCATTGTCTCTTACTACTTGCGTAAGTATAATATATGAATCGGCGCGATGGATAATTAACCGATTGATTTTATATTGGCTATCGTTTTTTCACGTAATAGAATATCGTAATTAACCGTAAGATTATTGCTAATGTAATAATACTCTTTAAAAGTAAGCATAATTTGCGCGCTTTTCTACTGTAAGTTAAATTAATGTAAAAGCTAAGGATGCTTGGACCCGTATTATAACATTGTCTATACACGTACGATCTTTTTTAGTGGCTTGCGATAATAACAAATAAAAAGAATAGATTTACAGTTAAGCATGGAAGGGAAAGCATATACAAAATAACGCCTTTGGGCAAAATTTATAATATTGTTATTATGGTCTATGGGCTGAGGGCAGAAGGATACTAGCCGGGCTTTTCCCGAGCCTGCACGGGCAGATTCTGGGCGAGACCCAGTCTCGAAGAAGGAAGCCGATAGAGCAGAAGGAGCCGAAGGGAAGACAGTCCCGAAAAGTCCACCTCGTCCCCCACCCCGTCAAACTTTAAAGTTACGCCTAAAGCAACGAGAAGTTCGCCCGACACTCCGACGATCTTAAATATCAGGATGAAATATCAGCATCCACTTCGGCTTCGAATTTAATTATAATTTTTTCTTTAATTGAATAAATAACATCTCTATTTAATTCTCTATTTAATTATTTACATCTATGCTTACGAGTATATGGATTAGTAATTATCTAAGTATCTAAGCGGACTCGAATCGTCGATGAAAATTTTTTCAACAATACCTCTTCACGTAAATAAAACGTTGAATAACGAATTGAATTTTATTAACTGCTCAGCAGTGAGACCAGTGGCGAGGAGTAATACGATATTACTCTCTACGACCGATCGTTTTTCAAGCGCATTCCGTGATGGTCGGGGCGGGGGAGGTAAGGTAATTATATAACGCAAGAGTCGCATTCGGCCATCGGCGTACGTAATAGTGAAGCGTTCCTAGTGAAACACGAAACACGAAGGTCTAACCCTGTATTGGCCTGCGCGTGCTCAGCTGCCAAACACCCCCGAGTATTATAGCGCCGACACTGGCCTGGCTTATCTGGTCCAACGAGCTGTATGCCCATTAGTACCCCGGTGACGTCCCAGCTCCCAGGCCCAGCGCACCGATCACCTGAATCGAAAACCGCACCCAGGCTTAGCATAAGCACAACCAAATCGTTTAATATAAGCATTATTAGTAGAAGCTCAGGCGATTGGCCAGTAGCGCGCGTTAGTCTATACGTCGGCTTTTTTTCTCCTACTCGCTGAAGAAGGAGGTTTTTTTTTTTTTATATATCTGCGTTAATTAACTAAGCAACAAATAGTAATATAATCCCCCCAACCCACCCCTTCTCTGTGAACCAAAGTGTAGGCTATTGCAATTAGCAATTGCTCTATTCACCATAATTATTTTATGGTGAGAATAATTTTTGGCAATTTTCCTTTAAACTACAGTGCACGTAAGAAACAGTTCATCTTTTACAATACGACGATTAAGCATTAAAAAATGCAGTCCTGCATTGCATCTTATAAAATAAGCGTAAAGCGTTATTTTTAAATCCAAGAGAAACTGGCCGACGTTATACAACAGATTGAAGTCGTGTGTTAAAAGCTTTAGTTTATCAACTACGATAAATAACGTTTGCATTGGACTTAATTGAAGATAATATTGGATAAATAATAATAATATTTTTTGCAAAGAAATGTTGTATTTTTTTTCAATAGATTTTTTTTCAAAGCTGGAAACGCAGAATCGAGATTTCGTTTTAGAGAAAGAATTCTTCCGCCTTATTTACAATTGATTTCAATTTCGTAATTGTGCTCGCGGCTTCTTAAATATTATTGTGACACATTCAAGCGAATAAGTAGGACGAATCAGACAAAAGACTGGCGCGAGCGGTTGGAAGATTCGTCCGGACGACCGAATCGATTTATCGAATTTCACCTGCTGCTCCGGTTCCTCGGCGGAGTTCCTCTGCATGAACCCTGTCGGCAAGTCGATTCCGAGTGCAATTTTATAAAGCTTCCCCGAACTTTGGTCATTAGAGTAGTGGAGGCTGGGACTGGGGCTGCTCGAATTACGAGTGGAAGCGGCGTTTTGTGGAGCGACGTGGAAAAAGTCGTCGGGAGTCGGGGTCGATCGGAGGAATAGGAAAGCGGGGGGGGGGACGTGGAAAATCTCCGTCCGTGCAGGTTCCTCGAGATCGGTCGCGGGATTAACTTTACAAGGGAATTGTGGCAGAGGGGCGGATTAAGTTTGCGGGAGCGTCCGCCGTAACGCGAGTAGAGATCTAAAAACAAAGAAACTCATTCGTTCGGGGGAAAACGGGAGGGGGAGGGGGTGAATAATAACCCGCCAAACTATGGTTTAAGAAGAAAAATAAAATATGCAAAACAAAAAAAAGGAGGAAATTTTTTTTTTACTCCGAAGTAATCGTCCATTTAAGAGTAAACTAAATTTCTAATTACCATTTATCATCAGCGCCGTCCTCAATATTCCAGGTTTCATTAGTCGGACAAGCCCTTTACCATTCGTAGCAAAGACATTTTTTTTTTTTTATATATATATATATAGAACTTTGGCGTAGCGTTCCGAGGAAAATTACTAATTATCTCCGCAGGCGGATTAAATATATTACGTTTGAGGTACAGCGGCCTGCTAACGGATAGAGAATCTCGTACTCGTGACGGCTTCGGGCGAGATGAATCCATAGATCTTTTAGGGATTTGGTCATTGGGGTTATTGGGGTTTGCAATTCTCCGCTAAATCCGTATATTTCCAGTTCCGTGGTCAGGTGGAGGCATTCGTGGAGGATAAATGACTCGTAAAAATCGATAACAAGGCAAGGAAATTTTCAAGGGATTGGTTATTGGGATTATTGGGGTTATTGGGGTTATTGGGAGGGCCCCGTATTGACTGGCATCGGAATATCGAAGCTTTCCGTTGGCCGGTATCGGCCTCGCTCGCGCTATCTCCTACGGGACCCCCCCGCCTGGCATATTTTGCGGACGCGCCTCGACGGAGTGAGCTGCGATCTGTTTTAATTTCGTAAAGAGGCCATTATTGAAATTGGCGACGCGGGTACATGCTCGTTGGTGTCGAGGTACCTTCAATGCGGGTTCAATTCATCCATAAAAAAAGGGGGCAAAAAAATCAAAGCTCCCTCGCGCTAATTAACGAAGCCGCGCCGAAGAAAATCCTACGTTTTCCTTCAGTTTTACTCCCTCAGTATACGCTTCGTGCTCCTTTCAAACCTAAACGATCAAATGCAACGTTATTCCCGCGCTTGCTTGTTAAGCCGCTACAAATAAAGCTGCCAAACACATTCAATAGTCTTACGTATGCGCGTATCTCTACCCCGACGTAATGTTCCAAAAGCTTCAATAGCTACTGGTGGATAAACCATGCATCAAACCGATTCGGCCTGCACCGTTCTGACTTATTAAAAGATGATTAAAAGGTAAGTTTTTTTTATCCTTCAAATGTTATAGCTGAATAAAAGCAGGAATAATAAAGGCAAAGAAAAAATTCGATAATTTGAAAGAAAAGTAATATCCGCGTTTACGATTCGAACGCATGATTTACGGGGCGTGAAAGTTTTTATAAGAATGATGGTTTGGCATATCGAGGACGAGAAGGAACGAGAAAGATCTCCAATGACGACGAATTCGTACGATTTACCTACGACCATACACATACGCCTTACAAACTTCTCTGCCTAATACTAATATACTAATAATGATAAAAACTCATTCATCTCTACTTCGATTACCAAAACTTCGCGCATTCCTTTTATGTTCCGCGCGTAGTAATTATCGTGCTCCTGTATTGTTAAAGTTTTTAATGATACGCATATGACGAGTTAATTGGTGAAAAGGACTCCGAGAGCTCTGGTAACTTTTATCGGCATTATTAATTCGAAACCTTTTCTTTTCGGCTACGATCAGCTACTGATTTAATGATATATACGTCTCATTAGCTAGTACAGGTTACGACTGCGCAGCTTATAATGATGAAGATCTTTATACATGGAATTACGGGTTTCCTCGAGGGGATGTTAACAGATGTCGATTTATCGTACATTGTAATAACCGAGAATCAATGATTAAAAGAAACTTGACGTTCGTTCCTCGACGTAATAATGCATTAAGGACATACGCATAATTCAATGCCAAAATTGAAGGGAAACCGCAACGTTAAATCATAGAGGCGATAAGGGAATGGGGATATTTCTCGGGAAAGTAATGGATCTTAGAAAATTTATCCGAGCTCGGTTAGAGCAAATAAAGTTCACTATTCTTTATTACACTACTTAAGGATTAAAACGAGAGAGAATCAGTAGTACATAACTCAGTGGTCAAACAAACAAACAGACAAAGAAACACACAAACAAAGAAACGAACTATTGTGCGATTCGAGTGACTTCGAGTGAACGTTGTTTCAAATAAACTATTATTATTAGTGATATTGGACGTCGTATCGCTGGAAATACGAAAATTTGTTATCGAATAATACGGTTGTTTGCACAGGCCAAATTGTTTGAAATGTTTCTCTGACGTTAAGCGGGTGCATGCATTTATATAATATTTTCGCACGCAGATTTCAGTCCGTCAGTCATATTCACATCGATGTTGGATTTAATTACGACGTGAGAAACTCATAAAACGTAATTAGGTAAGCTTCAAGCTAAGAAAAGTTAATCGTCTACCTTCTCCGGAAATTCATAAAACGTAATTAAAACGAAAGATCCTTTTGCTCGTTTGATTTTCAATTGTAATTATTACCTCTCTGCCGTTGCGCTCATGTCTCGGTCTTCCCCTCCACCCAGCCCCGCCTCCACTGCTATTATTTCATTCGATGTAAAAAAAAACAAAGAACAAAAATGACTCACTCGAGAAACTAATTGCCGGATAACCATGGAATCCAAATGAAAACGTTTTAGCTAATCAGAAATCGTTACTTTTCTATAAATCCACAATACCGGCTGATTTAAATTTTATAAGACTATTATTCTGATTAATATTCTACGAGTTCGTACGATCGGTAAATTATACGAAGTTCAACGTATTGGGGATGAAAATTTTTTCATGGGCTCTAGACTAATCGTTGGTCATGCGCTTGTCCTCGGATAAACCGAGAGGTTTAAATAGTTTATTATATTTTATTCCATGTAAACTGAAGCGTCGAGTAGCTCATTCGTTCCATTACCGATTACCGATGTATTTTGTATCTACGTTTTATTACCTTATAAGTCCTTACATTGTTCGGGTGGAAAGGAAATGATCGCGTTCCTACGTTTTTATGTCCCTTTCCTTTACTACGTTCGTTAATTTTTATTTTTCTTCCTGCAGCTCACCGAGCCTCAAATAAACCGTTCAATTTTATTTGAAAAAGGAGTGGGAAACAGTGTTAGAGCGGCTGCGGGCGGTGCGGGGGCAAGGGAAGAAGGAAGCGTTCGTGATATTCGCCAAGTATAAGCAGAAGCGTAGCGAGGAAGCCACTTTTCTGATCAGGGTAGTTGCTACATTAGGTAAGTAATATTCAGATGATAAATATTAATGATGAGCATCAAAGTTTATATTTACTACTAGTATGGATTGAGGAAATCGCCTAGATCAAAAGGAACCAAAAGGAATGAGAAGCAATCGATAGCACTACTGAGCGCAAAGACTATGAGAGCGATTACCATAATACACGAGCATTTATTAGACGATTTATTAGGTAATTGTCCATTGCCGGAGTGTAGACGTCTTTCGTGTTTTTTTATTTAAAAACGAATGGGAATAATAGGCTTTATGTAAGGGTACCAAGTGTTAAAGGTCGGTTGGTATATTTTCGAATCGCCTTCGTTGTCAGTGAGGAATCAGACGAGCTACAGGTGGTCGATCCAATAGACGAGAGAGAGAGATGAGAGCGAGAGAGAGAGAGAGAGAGAGAGAGGGCGGGGGTAGATAAAGCGCGCGACTCGGAGAAATGAGGAGAAAAAGAATAGGAAAATTTTTTCATTCGTTATGGCAGCGCCAGACACTCGATGTGGATATTTTGGACTTTTATCGATACGCTTATCGACAATACGAAATATTGTTTCCTACCCGCTTCCCTCCCACAATTGATGCATCATTGAAAACCGCAAGCGTTCCTACTAATCTTAGTTAATAATAAATATTATTCCACTTAGGAATAATATTTATTGATTGTCACCGTGTCACCCTGTGATAAAATTTAGGAGGTTGAGGAGCTTTCGAATTTTTCTTTCACATTATTATTAGTTCAAATTATCGTTTACTGCAACCTATTAAAGTATGCAATTAGAATTAAGTAATTACAACGCATTCGAAATACTGACGATTCCAATTTATTTATATAGAAGATTTATTACATGGATTTTCAATTTTTATTGCCCAACAAAATTCCAATTCAATATATTCTTATTTTATTCCATTTTATATTTATAGAATATTTTTTGAAATCCTTTACACATATTCGATCGATTAGCTAATTGTTAAGATAAAAACAAACTAAAAGTTTCAATTGCTTGCATACGTACGCGTATGCACAATTATTTATATAGTCAGAATGATAAAATGCTCATCCATTTGTGCTTGTATTATGTCCTATTTATATATTATACGATTATTTTATTTCATTATTCATATAAGTTTTCTGAAGAGCTTTACTTAAATAAATTAGTAAATAGAATATAGAAAGGGGGATATAAATGTGGTATTAGGACAACTAATAAGATGAAGTAAATAAGATGATTCCGATCGTGAATCGTCAATATTGAATAATATCGGATACGTTTGTAATGAAAATGACAATAAAGTGGGTTATGAGTAGGGAAAGTTGTTGTCACGAAATTAGACGATTTCAGCGAATTAAGGTATAAAAAGAAACAAGGAGGCGAATGTTGAAAATTATTTAATTAACAGTTAAAGCTCTTAATAGCTTTCCATGAAAATGAATTGAAGGACCGAATGAAGAAGTGGGTATGAGAAGTACATAGCTCAGGAAATATTTATTGCGAGGCAAACGAGAATGCATCTGAAATACATTTATTTATTTAATGTGAACGTAAGAGAAAATAAATGCCGATTTGTCATTACGCCTCGTTAATTATGTATTTGCTTTGAAAATAATTACTAATAGCTTTTAGCAGAAGGAAATCAATAGTATATCAAGAAGTATTACTAAAATTGTACTCGCTACTACTACTGCTACTACTACTACTACTCGCTACTACTACTGCTACTGCTGCTACTGCTGCTACTACGACTGCTACTACTACTACTACCACTACTACCACTACTACTACTGCTACTGCTACTACCGCTACTACTACTACTACTACCACTACTACTACTAAAACTTATCACAACAATGTCGATTGTGGTAGTAGATCCGAGAAGATGATAAGTAATAAATAATTTGTAAGTATAAATTAGATGTCTGTGAAATATTATTACAAAAGTTGAGCCGTAGATTCAGTCATAGCAGCAGCTAATGTGACGTGGAGAAAACACGAAAGCTAATTAATTGCACGGATGCAGCGACTGCGCATATCGCATCCCGTAAAATAGAACGTATAAAAGAAATAAGCCATTACTCTGCTTTGTTTACCTCCCCGTCCCCTCCCCCCGCGACCCTATAGTTTTATTACGTACAAGAAAACTATTGAATGTAGGCGCGAAGGAAGAAGCTCACTCGCCCGACTCGCACGGTCATGACAAGGTCTCACGGTCATTTCTAATGTGTTCGAGACCATCACGATTGCCTTTTGTTTGAGCTGTAAATAATATTAGTTTCAATTAGAGTAGTAAAATTCTTGGCGACGAGTAACCTGATAGCTTACTATAAACAAGGGAGTTTTCTTTAAGCCACCCGAGAGCAGAGGTCAAACGCCTGTAAAAAGGAATGTAGCGAGCGAAGTTCAGTTGTTAGTTAGATTTGGAAGAGTGCGTCTAGTACGTCCCTTTTTTGGAATAGCCGAGCCCTTTTAATAATCCGTATAATAAGCGGGTAAAGTGAGGCTGACGTAAAGTACCGTGAGTGTAGGTACAGCACTGTTTCTATCTGATCCCGGATTAGACTGCGATCGAGAGGAACCGACTGGGTCTGTATGGGACCGTGTCACCTGGGCCAGCCCCCGCTTGGACGTATTGGGTCTGACGACCAAATCTAGCTGGGACTTTCCTACTTGGTAACCCATCGTCGCGGCGGTACTGGGTCTGACGACCAAGTCTGACTGGGATTGTCTCAGCGGGTCACCCATCTCCTTGGATTACCTGGGCTGCTGGTCAGGTCTGATTGGGCCGGTCCTTACCCTTTCGACCATCCTTCTCGTGGCGACGCATAAATATAATCAGCGAGCGATAGGCTAAGTATTAGTTTAATAAGCGTAAGCGCCTGGCCAGTCGCGCACATTTAGGTCGTTATCTGCTTTTTCCTCCTTCCTTAGAGAAGGAGGTTTTTTATGCACTTAGGCGAAATTAGAGGTAAAGGGCTTTTTCCTCCTTCTCGAAAGAAGGAGGTTTTTTATGCTCTATTTAGGTAAATTAAATAAATCACATTCGTTAAACTTAAAACAAGGTGTCATTTATTAGCGGCAACTTTATCCCCCACCCCTTTCCTGAACCTATAGATAAATTTACAAGTATCAGTAAAGTTAATTTTACGGCCCCAACATAATGAATATTGAATTTGTCCGATTTTCGCCCAAAGCACTCGATAAACTAGTTTTACAGGCACGAAATAATACTTGTATAACCATACGGTAGACGTGGTGGCGCGCAGGTTTGTTTGATTGTCGAATAAAAGTCCAGACGAAGCGGCTGTACAATGGCAAATAAATTAGAAACGCGGCTTTATTAGAATATTCCATTGGATAGCGGATATCGACAGGTGTGAATTCGAGGGCCGCCGATATCCTGTCGCTTCGCATTTCTAGGATCAAATAAACCTTACGCCGGCTGACGTTTGATTTAATTAACTTCCTAAAGTACGTTTCGCCCTAATTTCTCGCCCTAATTCGCTCCAACGTTGTTTCAACGTCGCATGCCTCGATGGACGTACGCGGAAGATTATTATTCCTCCAACTCGTCAGTGTTTCGCAATTATCGTTCGCCCCCGCGATCCTCATGCCGCTCTCATGCATTCGACTCACATTCCTCGGCGCTTGAGTTAATCCTCGCGCCTGTGCCTGGGCAACCGGTGCGAGCCCTGCCCCCTAAATCAAACGTTCCGATTCACCGTGTAAACTCTTTCCGCTCTCGCGCTTACGCGTCCCGCGCAAGCAAAACAGTTATTCACGCGGGGCTCGCAACCCCGTACATTTGCTTTAAATATTCTACGCGATCGTGGAAAGAAATTTCCAAATCTCCCACAGGCTGATTTATATATTGGCATTTTAGTTTCGGCATCGCTTGCCATATACCGTAGCCGCTTTCCATTGTAACCCTCCTCTTGTTCTTCCGTAGAATTCTAACGAGCCCATGCCTCACAATGGCGCACCTTAGAGCGGCTCCTATTCTTCTTGGTAAGGCCACATACACAGCGAGTCATTCAACGCGGTATTCTGTTAAACCGGCAGTCTCGTACGAATGTAATATTTTTTAAAACTCGCTTTATCTATTTTATTCGGCTATAATTAATAATATGATATTGCGGGAGTTGTTCGGAGCTGGGCTTGATCGTTAATGATTGTTACGTGAATTTCTGCTGAAATTCCTTTGAAATTATCGCGCTCGGGGAATGCCGTCGTTATATTTATAGACATTTATAGACATTTATTTTTCGAGCGCATTTTCTGCCCGATTTCGCGGTATTAATATTAACGGCAACAACGATCAGAGGATTGTTTTTTTTTTTTTCACGAGGATTTCTATTCCGACATTGTCGAATGAGCCATATACTTTATATACCCTCGACTACATCGCGGTCGAGGAATTCAAAGCCAAATTATTTTTTCCCCTCCTGCCCGAGATGGGCGACGGAAAAATTATAAACCACAAGCCCAGTTTCGTTTCCAAGGCAATATATTACTCGCGTGCTCTCGAAACTATTAAATTTCCAAAGTAATAACGAGCCGTCGAATTATCGTGGCTCAAGGCCAAGAATAAGTAGTAAGGTACAAGCAAAAAAACTTTGTACGATAGCCTTAATGTTTAGAGCGGAGGTGATGGCAGAGTTGTTATTTTTTAGCGTAGAGGAGCGGACGGACCGTTTGGAGAAAGCGAGATCGAGAAGTTTTCGTAAGGTAGGTAAAGTGGATACTCTCGATCGCGAGCATAAGCAATAAGGATTGAATGAATTCGTGAATGTCCGGGACGCGGAATCAACATTATGATCTATCGAGCGAAGCAGCAGCGACTGCGGCAGCGCTCAGGATTAATGGTCACCGGTGAGCGGTTCCTCCTCGTGAATGCCCGAGGATCTCATTGTCTCATTAGATCTCTTAAAACGTCAATCACAGGAACGTGTCGGGGATTGGTTGCCTATTGCCTGTAGTGCGTATTTACCGATGTCGGCTGTCGGCAAAGATGGTGGGGGGTGCAGTTTTCATCGAGGAGCATGAAATTTCGTATTGGATATTGCGAACGGTGGTCACGCTCCTCTCGAATCTAATAATAAACTATCAGCTGGCGTAATTCACGTCTCGCTCGAGCTGCCCGACATACTTTTCCCTTCTTTTTCCCTCTATATTTGTCTCTCTCTCTCTCTCTCTCTTTTCCTTCCTTAAAAAAAAAAAAAATGCGGCCCTTGCCCATTGAATTCCCCAGGCAGTCATTTTTCGATAAAGGACGGGACGACGACAATCGGGTTTCCGCTTAAAATCGACACGTGGCTTTTCTCCTTTTTCCTTCTGACCCTTTCCGTCTCTCACTTACTTTCCCATTTTTACGACTAGATCGCTATCGGCTATTTGTCTCGGATTCTGATTCGAAGACCCTCCTTACGTAGCTCACGCTTCCTCCCCTTTCGACCCTTTCACCCGCCTTTGTCCCGCTCTCTATTGGCGCCAGTCGCTCATACTTATCCGAGGAATGACTTCACAAATCCTTCGAATCAAAAATAAAAGTTTCCCTCATTTTCCTCCATTTAACCTATGGCCGCCACGCTCACTTGTCAGCGCTGTAATTTATTATTTCCAATATCTTGCATCACGAGCTTTACGTCTTCATTAATCTCTTCGGTTAGGGCATTTCCTATAAAGTAGGCTAAAAATTTTAATGAAATCACCATAAGATATTACGGACAGTGATCGAAGAACGAGTCATCCAACAAGGTGCCGCGGAATATCAATTATATTTATTAAATGAGACTCTCGGTTAATTGAAAGAAATATTTTCATTAAAATTATTTCGATAAATCCATTGGGGGTAATTCATCGAGGAGGCCGCATCATCGGCTTCCATCGCATATTCCCAATAAATAAATGAACGAGTCAACATTGACTCTCGTGAATAATCAATGACAGAAGCGTTTCGTGTAGGTTTTTATCGTTATAAAGGATTATCATTTAATAAAAATTTAGGGGGGGGGCGGTAATTTGTTAAGAGGATGATTTAAGTAAATTTAACGCAATCGACAAGAAAGTTCGAAAGGAAAAGGGAAAAAGGAGGAAAAATGCCAATGCCAATGTTCGTGAAAGCTCGGAACGAGATGGGCGAAGTACAAGAACTCTACCTGATGATTGCGTTAGGTTAGCGGGGACAACGCCTGCTCAGCCAAAGCCTACGATGGCCGCGCACTGTTGAGAATAATAAGTAATGGTCTCAAAACATAAAGAGCTTCATCCGCGACGTTTTTATTTCCGGAAAACAGGCTATTCGAAGACGTTCTTTCCAATGTATGTAAAAAAAAAAAATAGTAATATTAATAATAATAAACAATAAGGACGGTGCATCGATTTATGACCTGATGAGAGCAGGTGATGATGATTGCTCGCCGCCATCCGTTCCTGATGATGTTTGTCAAATGTCTAAATGAACAGTAATAAGTCAATGCATACGAAATGTAAAGCAATTGCTTTCGAACGAATTATCGAGCGTCAGTTTACACCAAGGGAAAATTAACTTTCAACGAAACGGATTAACGAGTATTAATGCGGGGGAGAGCGAAGGCGATGACGTCACCAATACGCGACGTAAGAGTGTAAGGAATTCGCGGGCTTAATCCGCGACAGGTTTTTCCCAAAAATTTTATAATCCGGCGACACGATGTCGAAGCATCGGCTCCTGGCACCTGTACGAAACGCCTATCGACGCCACTTTCATTGTTCGACCGGACTTCTCGATAGAAAGCACCTTCAGAATAAGCCCGCGCAAGTAAAGTTTATTATTTAATTATCGATTTGTAATTTACCTAAATAATACACATCGAATATCTTATTAATCAGAATAAATTCGCGAAAGCAAATAGATTGATTAGCCATCAGCTTTACCGACACACACTCGTTCGAAATATCAATTTAAAATGGTTACTGCGGTTGATTACAATAACAGAAGAAATAAGATCTATTTTTCTTTCACCTTTTAAAGATTAGTTGTAATTATTAATTTGAAGCCATAGATGCGCAGCAACATTTTATTGAACATTTTCACTAAAGACAAACCGGAAGATAAACTTTTCAAGATACACAGTTTCTAATTTATAGTATTCTCGCAGGAATTCATTATTCATCACGGGAACATGTTACATAAGATTTAGGCGCACTTGATCTATAGAAACATAAACGAGCCCACTCTCAAGATCCTGATAAAACCTATCTTTATTATACACTTTTCCGAAGTTTACGAGTTTAGCTACGTAGGTAATGTTAAACAGGAAAGTTAAATTTAGACGGCCTAGTTTTTGCCGATAACGAGTGCGGGTTTCAATTATTGCGAAATAAATCTCCGTAGGGCATTGGAAGCAATTAAAATTTACTAATTTCAATCTAGGCCTGTATTTATAGTTTGCATTTGGATGGAAAGCGATCGCTAGGGAAAAACGAAAAATCTGACCTTTCTAACTTTCTAAAATTGAACGAATTGAAATAGTTATTTTTTTTTTTTTTTTAAAGCAATAGCACAATTATGTCTTTACATTGTACAGTGTGGCTGAAACAAGAAAGGATTGAGGGGACGATCGATTACGTTAGGAGTCGAGGCAAGTGTTAAAGAAGTATGGAGGTCCACGTAAGCCTACTAGGAAGCTGAAGCAGTCCGCTCGGAGGCTCTGTAAAGCTTCTCTTTTCATCTCGGAGCCGTTTATTAAAGAAAACGAGGGCGGGTGGGGAGGCAGAAGATATTTTTCAACTCTAAAATATCCGTGAGAGGGGGCGCCGAATTTGTCCAGGTCGTGTTAAAAAAAGAAAAGAAAAGAAAATAAAAGTAAAGGGGTCTGGTTAATTGCCAAAAGCCACGAGGAAAGGTAAATAAATGCAAAGTATTGGGTAAAGGTTAATTGTTATTATCGCGCATTAGCTTCTTCCGATCCTCGGGGAGAAAGCGCGTACGCGGTCCGGTGAGAAATCTCGAGCCACGAGGCCGATGTGATTAATTTGTAATTGGCGATAACGCGGCGCACGGAACTCGTCATCGCCATAGCCTCGATAATTTACCAATACGGCCGTCGCAGCCGTTAAACACGCTCCCGTCCCGGATGTCCCGGCCCCTTTTACGCCAGGTGCCAGAAAGGAAAGAAGGTTATTTTATATTGTAACGAAAAGGAGCCTCGCCGTACTATAAAAGGAGCAGGAGGAGGTTATTGGGGAAGGGGGTGATAAAATTATAAGCTGCGCAATGAATCGGAAAATGCAGGTGAAAAGCTTAGGGCGATGTTTAGCGTGTGTGTGTGTGGGGAAGGGGGGGGCGGGAGGTGACGAGAACGAGCAGCAATCTGGATGAGGCCGCGCTCGGCTTTTCCTATCCTTTGCCACCGCGACGAAAGCCAACGACAGAGTTTGTTGATCGAGCGCTGCAATTACTGTCAACGTGAAACCAAGAGACGTTAATACAATCGGCATCGCTCTTCGGCCGAAGCACCGTTCCCCTAAGCTCCCGAAGCCAACGTCCCGTAGCGTTGACGAGACGCTTTAATTACTCGTAATCGTTTTATCAATCCTTGTGTCTCCTCCAACTCACCTTCCTCACCTGCCCCCCCCCCCCCCCGCTCAACCGTGAAAGATTCATTATTCTGCGCCGTATTTCGTTTCGTTACCTAAATATCTCGATGCCATCGCTCCTCTAATTGAAACAGAGGCTGTGGAAATTTATTCGCGAATAACTGAGCTCCGCTCGGTAACCTGGACCTGGTTTTAAATAATAAATTCTCCTTGGAATTTCGAAGCCGAGCCACGCGACTTCGTCGCTTCTTCTCGCTTCTTCTCTTCGCTCATCTCCGAACATAAAGGTTCGCTCAAGTGGTCCACGCCCCATGAAAACCAATCGATTCCTTTAACGTTCTCAATATATATATATATATAGGCTGTATAGGCTGTATAGGCTGTATAGGCTGTATAGGCTGTATAGGCTGTATAAGCCGTGATCCGGAGACAGAGGCTAAATTTTTGCATTCTTTCGAAATTCCGATACTTCCTATACTCCGTAAAAGCTCATTTATTCTTCCTCCGTCCCGCGTTCGTTTAAGGAGAAAATAATTGTACGTATTGAAATTTATTCCCCTGGTCCTGTAGCCTAAACCATAAGATCGTGCATAAGCCACCGTGAGTAATCGAGTGGCGTTCTTGCAACGTAAATTGTAAATTGAAGCCATAAATTGCGGCTACGACGGGAATATAAACGAGGTGCAATGAGAATCTCGGCCCTGTTAATTAAACAAAAAATATTTTATACGTCTACGAGGATTCTTGGCGTTGCTTTGGCGCGTCGGAGCATTCGATTTTGAGGGAGAGCGCGAACCGCGAGCATGATTGTCTCAACTTTCTTATCTCGTTCGAACGGATTCTAAGGAGACTGACTCGGGATACGATTCTAGCCGCGAGACCTGCGGACACGCTCGGATGCGCGCCACGCCCAGGAAAACCCACGGGATGCCGACGAGGAGGACGGAGGGGAGTTGGGGGCGGGGTGGAGGGGGGTGGATGGCGATGGGAAGAGGGAGGGAAGAGGGAGGGTAGAGGGAGCCAGCGCTATAGAATCGTTATTTCTTTGCCACCTTTGGCACGAACTTTCCCGACATCTCAGCTGTTAAATTGTCCCGATCTAATAGTTAGCGGCCGCGCGAGCCGAGAAAACCCTCCTCCTGCCCCGTCCTCCCGTCCCCACCCGCGCACCCCATGCGGCCCTTTCAACGGCTTTATAGACTGCGACTCTGTGGACTCTATCCAAAAGCTCTTGTACTCATTAGCCTCGCTCACCTTCTCAGATCCATGTGACTCGTTCTCTCAGCTCTAGCACCCACAGCTTAAATTTTTTCCGTCTCCAGCTACAAATTCAAAATCTATTTGATTGACAATGACGCTTTTTCCGTACCTATTCAATACAATTCCCTACGGTATTATCATCGGTTGTAATTTAATTTCAATCAACGTCTTTTTATAGGCGATTTCGCTACATTAAAGCTTCAAAGCCCAACTTACATTTTAATAAAAATGCTCAAAAACTCAATTTAGTTACTTTATTTGGAGCTTCAATTATCGGAACCCCATCCCTCATAAATTAATTTCATGTCACTCAAATCTGTCGTCGCAAGAACTTTTAGCCTGATAAAATAAGATTATTTAATATAAAATCTAATTATCCGGCTGATTCAAAAAATTACTTATTAGCACTATTTTAATTAAAACGGACGTATGCGTATTATCAATTGCGTGACGGTTAAGTTGTTTTTAATTGCCAATTTTTATGACTGACAGTTATACTATAAACATTTCTAAAAACGAGTTACAAACTTGACGATTTGACATGAACTTTTTCCCGAATAAACCGTTTAAGAATTTCAAATACCTATATAATTTAATTGAGTAAAAATTTACAAGTGCGCTTAAACTAGTTTTAAATGTACCGAGTTACCCGAATGAAGAAATACGTTAGACGTTGACAGCCATGTTCACCCTCTCCCCTGCTTTTTTCTCGCCCTTTTTCTCTCCTACTTCTTTACTTTCGATATTTCCAATACCGAACGTTCAAAGAATTCATTATTGAGTTATCGTTGGGAAAGTGTGAATTTGAAATTCTTTCTCACGAAATAATTTCTTTTCCTATTCTAATTAACCACGAAAGTACAAAGGGAATAAAAGTAAGATCTTAATGTCAGGCGAATCAATTTGGGGAATGTAGTCAAGACCAATCGCCTCAGTACCAATTAAGAATCCATAAAAATACTTATCCTGTTTAATAGAAGAATTTAAGGGAAATATAATTAACGTCATAAAGCCGAATAGTACATAAAGCAGTGAATTTGTTATAACTATTGGCATTATCGTACTAAGATTTTGAGTAAAATAATTAAAATAATCTGAAGATTTTCAGGGGGTTCCTATATTTTTTTTTTTTTTTTTGTATTAAAGGAGTCTTCTTAATAAATGAAATATTATCAAAAAATTAAAGACTCGGCGATCTTTAGAATTTTTGCGTATAAATATGAACTTTTTCACTTACATATTTTCTCGACCTACGAAACAAGAAAAGGAAAAAACACCTCCAAAACTTAAAAAACTTTCTCCATCCCTAAAAGTACTCGAACAAAAAGGAGTTTGTTAACTTTAAAGGATACATTACTCTTTTAATAATGCCTACAGTCAAAATAAAATTTTTATTTTTTCCCCTCCCCGCCTCCCTAAACTTTAATCTTAATCATTATAAATAAGAACTAGATTATGAAAGACCATATTCTGAGATTCTAGAGAAATAATTACTGATTATTAAGTATATGCGCACTTTTGATAAACTTAGGACGAATTTGCAAGGGCGATCATGCCACAAGTAGTTTTAGTAACATTGATGAAAGATCATCGTTGTCTGGTAATTGTGGTATAAATAAAAATAACCACGTCATCACGTGGTTTTCTTGCATTTCTAACAATCGCATTATCGATCAATAAGAGATGTTGGATTCTAAGCAAGAGCTAAGAACGAATGAAACATAGAGTTGAAGAAATATTTAACGCCAGTCAACGGAGTCGTCTTTTATATTTAAAAAAAAAAAATAAAATAATTTTAAGAACACGACGTCGAAATAAAGTGCGCGCATAATATAAATGTCAGAGGGGCGAAATCCTTACGGGAATATGTACAAAGCCGTGACATAGCATGACTTGTAGGGCGCCTCCTGTTCAAATTTTGACATTTTACGCGACACGTTAATATATCAGTACGGCCTCGATGCAAAGCATTAGAAATTACAATTTATAAGGGAGATTCCTTTGAGAGAGACAAATACTAAGGAACTTGTACTTACTTGGCTACTCTTTCCCTTATTCAACCGCTTCGACTGCATTCCTCAATCCTGAGTATATTTTAGCTGGGGAAAATTGCATTTTATGGAATAGTAAAGTTATTAGTAGTCTCAAAGCCCAATGAAATAGCTATTGAATGCTTCGGAGTACTTCTTACTTACTCGGTACGTTAAAATACGAAGGACATTATTATATTATTCATTTGAAAATGGTTGGAATTCGTGTCGGGAGTGCCGATTGAACCGTCAAGCTTCTCATAACTATTAAAGTTTTAAAATATACTTTTTTAATCGCCTATAAGATGATAATTATTCTTTATATTCAATAATACTTCAATTAATAATACGTAATAGGCTTGTACTTAAAAAAGGATAAAAATTAATGGCTTTGAAACGGCCGAATAATATGATCGAGTGTTGTTGTTGTTGTTGTTGTTGCTGCTGCTGCTGCTGCTGCTGTATTCATAAAATACGTTTACAGTGCCTCGTTGGATAAACATGCTTCGGGTAAATATGAAAATCATAGAAACCCGGAGAATTGGAAAAATGTTGAAAAGGGCCGTATCGGCCGAGAGGCGAGACATTTAGCGTTGAATAAAAAAAAAAATCGAATTAAAATATTGAAAGTTTTCAATTGACGACGAAGGACGAAGTGACGGGTACCCGGATTAGAGGCTTTCCCTCAAAGGCGGCAGGCGAACGTTGAAGAGGGGCGGAAAATAAAAATACAATTAAACCGAACGCCAAGTCGACGTTTGGATATAAAGAATTTTCGTCGTTGCGCTATCAGTTAAATGGCGGGAAGGCCATGTTTACTCGATCGGGATACTCGATATCCACGATTTCCGCGTACCTTATCCTCCCAGCTGTTTATTTATCGTCGGGCTCGACATCCCGGCTCTTTAGCGTTTCTTACGCTGGCTGGGCGAGTTTCGGAAGGGGTGGACGGGGGTGGAGGGGGTCGGAAGAGGACGGGAGAGGACCGGTCGATATTTTTATAGACGTAACAGTCGGAGTTTCGGTAGTATTATAGATTATCGCTAGTCGTCGAAGCAGTTGTTCCGCCACCGCCTGCACTCGACGTTAGTTAAAGCGTCTGGCCACGCGAGCGAGTGAGGCGAGTGGCCAAAAACGTCGCCCTCTCCCAATGCCCCTGCGTACCCTAAGGGATAATTTATTTCATTCTGTGCGGTAGCGTGACATAAGCCAAGACAAGAACTGCCCTCCCCCTCCTACAAAACACAAACGCATTTTTACCCTCTTGCGCGTATCGAGTGCCTACGAGTAAGTGAGTACTCGATGGATCCCGTAATACACCTCGTAAGTTGACCGTTCGATTGTTAATAAGTAATCGATACAATGCGCAATTTCATCAAACGACAGTGCTAAAATATATTAACAATTACTTTTGCCGTTGCTTTTACCATTACTCTCCCTGCCAGACGATTATTCCTAAAAGCAATACAATAATTATCTTCTTTTTTTTTTTTATCTCAACACAAGAAAATATGCTGTATTTTATAATCTGTATCGATCAAGTGGCGCTCGCTCGCTCGCTCGTTCCATTCTGTATTTGCTGGCAAATTAATGCGAATCTTGGAGCCATAAAGGCTTCAAAAGGCTATTATGATCTTCAAAGATTGTCGCAGATGCATTAAAAATTCAGGGGAAGCTAGAGAGGTTATAAGAAAACGGAATTGTACATCAAATATTAAACGGAAATCGGAATATCGCTGCTGCTTTCCCATAATTAAATTCGATTTTCGTCAAAATTATTTTAACGAATACTTTTTATTCTTCTTTCAATAACTTGTACGTCAGTGCAAAGCATCGTGAATCATGCAGTTGAGCGATTTCATTTATTATATAAATGAACGGTTTTTCGTAGCCTCGTAATTAAACAACTAAAACTGATCGAATGTAAAAATGTGCAAAGAGACGAAATCTCTATTAACTGGGTAATACTGAATTTTTCGTATTTATGAATAATAATTATAATTCTGCTGAATAATTGTCAACAAGGTCGAGTGGTCGTTTATAGGTAAAAAGAAAAAAAAAGAAAGAGAAAAAAAGAAAAAAAAAGAAAGAAAAAAAAAGAAGCGGTATTTCATGATAAATGAAGAATAATCATTAAATATGGATTACGTGTAGAAATTACTCTCGCAGAAGGGAAGCGATTTCGAAAGGATGTAACATCCTGTAATATTAATAATATGCGAAGGTTATTTTTCAGCTCTTTTGGCAGAACGTGTGGGCTGCCTTTATTTTTCCGGAGTTATTGCCTCAGGCCGTGTTTGCCTTTTCACACGGAAGAAGTAGCAACTTTTTCTTCTTCTCTTCTTCTTCTCCTTTTTTTTTTTTTTTTTTTTTTTCCCTGCATCTACGCAGCTTAGGAAATCCACTTTATTCCTTCATTTTTCGGGCCGAAAATTTTTATCGCGAAAGTAAACAAATGGTCTTCCCTCGCTTACCTAAAGTATGATAAAAACAAGCATGCTAATAATACTGATACTCTCGGATATTTCCTAGCCTTTAAACGGACGAGTCCCCTAATGCACAAGAAATTTCCTCCTCTTTCCCTAACCACGAAGCACCGAATTCTCCGGAAGCCCCGTATAAATTCGGCGCCGGCCGAGCGAATGAATGAAACAAAACAATAAATAGTTAACGGGCCGATAAGCTCGTTTCTAATGTATCAACAAATAGCTCAACGAATAGTGAGGAGAGTTAAAAAAAAAATTAATTAAGATTTGCTATGCGAATCGGATTATCTTAGCGGGCCGCTGAGCCTGCTGATAATAATTTAGAGCATACACGCCTTTGTCGAGGAGGAGTGCATCGAATGCAGCCGAAAGTTCGCTGCCTCGTTGCGCGTGCGGGGTAACGTAACGGAAGCCTTAATCAAGGATTTAATACATAAATACAAGTCGAAGGTAGAGTAGTTAAGGGCTGTTTCTTTCCTCGTTAGCCGAGTAAATACAGATGAATACAATACGTAGTTTTTCGCCCGGAGGCTGTTTAATTCGTAAAACCAATTACTATTGTTTACTCTGATTGTCGGTGGGGAGCGGAGGTAGATGGGGGAGGGGAGGGGAGGGCGGAATAAATGTCAAGAAAGGTAATTTTCATCGTCGATAAGAAATTCCGAGAGATTCCGGTAAATTATCGCGGCAGGGTGTGGGGAGGGATTTATGGCTCACTCATATCTTGTGACCCCTCACCCCCTTAGGGCAGGTGGCAGGGGAGTATTGGTGACATCCGTTGATGGGGAATTGATTGGAGAGGCTCGCATTTGCGGAGGGCCGTAGTCGAGTAAATAGGAAGGAAAACACGTATGCCCAGAGTGATTTGCAGTCGAGTCCTAATGGTCGCTCTAACAAACCAACTTCCGACGGCTCCTTTTGTCCCGGGGACGCTTTCGCCAGACCGTCAAAGGGTTCCCTGACCTCAGAACCGGAGATGCGCGTAAAGCACGATACGAGTCTGGCGTCCTTTTGCCACTCGTCCTTGGTCCCCGAATCCCAAAATCGAGGGACTTCCCCTCGGCCCCGCGACTGACATCTCGTTTATCCGAACAACGGGTACTTACTTCTACCTTCCTTAGTTACCCACTGAGTGTCACTGATTTATAAAAAGAGGCCGCCGAGACAGTAGTCGGCATTATTATACGATTTTAGAGGATCGACGTCTGCCGTGTACGCGTAGCTTATTGAGCGAATTACTCATTCATTACGATAGCTAAACGAGCCGTCCGTTGAATTACGTCGAAGTCGAAGGGATTCGTGGCGATGATTTGACCGGTTTTTACCGGCTAGAATGTCGAACGCTTTGTCTAACAACGGCCTAACGAATCCAATCCTTTTTTTAATCTCTGAATTACGGGAATTGAGGTGGGGGGGGGAGGTGACATAAGTTTCAATTCAGGGTCACTGAAACCGTAAGTTCATTTCAAACGAGCTAACGAGCTTATAAGTTTTAGATTTAGATTACCCGTAAAACAATGACCGAACGCTTCTTTACGTTATTTTCATAGCCGAGGGAAAAATCTTAGGTATTTCTCGCGGGTATGTGGAGCCGTAGAAAAATATTTTCTATAAAAACGAAGGAGCATTTTATGTACAAATTTTTCCATTCCACGAAGAATCGAGTGGAGCTTATAAAAAAAGAATTTCGATCGTTCGATACGTTATTTTTATCGATCTCCTCCTCCTCCTCCTCCTCCTTCTGGCAAATATCCATTTCACTCGAGTGATTGTCATGAAATCATTCTCATGTTATTGAGGCCCCGCTTTTTACTCCGTTTCCACGGTATCGCCGCGTCCCGCGTACTCGGTATTTCCTCTTCTTCCCTCGTGCGTATGCGTCCGTTTGAATGAAATTGCAGGATATGAGATAAGAGGACTTGCAGCGGTGAATCGCTCAAGATCAATGTTGGTTCGCGACAAGAAGAAGCCGAGCCAGGCTGAATTAAATAGACGGGAAGGCCATGTGCGAGCTGTGGGACGAGGACGGATGCGCCTGGCAACGCGATATAAAACTAACCGGAGCCATTTTCCAAATAATATGCAATACAACGTCAACGCAATAGTTTTACTGTGCATTTGGAAAATTGTGTGAGCCCGCATTTCCCGGGACGGAGGATTTTGAGTGTATGGGGAAAAGAACTTTTCCGAACTTGAATAGGAATAAAGTTATTATTACTCCCTGACGTGAAATATAACGCGGAAGGAGAAAACATTTTTTACTGCGCGTTCAACTTCTTTTAGAAAATTTATGTACATTGAACCAACGAATCCCTTATTGAAACTACCTTCCCTTTTATTTCTATACATTCGGTCGCCGTCGTCGTCATTGTTACTATTACTACCACTATTACTACCGCTACCACTATCACTATTACTATTACTGTTACCGTTACTGTTACTATTACTAGTACTGTTACTATTATTACTACCACTATTATTCGAAGTGTAATAAAAACAGTAATTATTCAAAGTGATGCGCTTTAAAGGGAAGATTCGCTATAATTGATTGATACCGTAAATAATCCGAAAACTTACTTTGTATTTACTTTGAATTTACATTTATTATTACATAATATTTAATGGTACTCTGGTGACGTTTTACTCGAGACTTTATTTGAGAATGAAATCGTGAAATTCAAAATATCACAAGGTATTTATTATTCAACAGAACGATCGTGCATATATGGGGTTTCCTTTTTCTTTTTTTCTTTTTTTTCGAGAAAAACTAATAAAACGTGCGAATAAAATACGTTTCCTTATAATTTAGACTTAATATGGACAGAAGAAGTGAAATTACTGTTGACAAAATTGAAATAAAAATTGAGCGTTATTATTAATTATTTCCTCCGGCGTATTAAATTACGTGATAGAATAGATCGAATTTCGAATTTCATAGGCATGGAAATGCTTCAGTGCAAGTACATGAGAAATGCTATTTGTATTTTTATTGTAGCCAAATAATATTATTTTCCAATTTATTGTTTTATAGAATATGCGCTACGTATTTTCAGGTAAAAGAATAAAAAGAATAAAAAAAAAAAATTAAATATTGAATAAGGTTATGAAATAATCATTTGAGAATTTTATAATTTAAATTATGCGCATTATTTTGTACGCATGAAGAATCTATTATAAATAATATTATATTATAAAGTGAATAATTGGGACAATGAAAGTTTTAATATTGTCTTGTTAAATTAAGTTTCGACATAAATATAACGATAAGAAAAAAATAAAAAAGAATCCCACGTCCTTCACCACCTTTTGTAAGTAAAAAAATATAATTCTACCAAATTAATGATTATTTTCTGAAACTATTGTTACTCGTTGTTTGACGGGGCCGTATGTGGCCGCACCATTTTGTACGCTCACTTTTCTGAGATAGAGATAGAGAGAGAGAGAGCTTAAGTCGGATGTCCATCATTTCATTTTCATTTATTCTACTTAGACTTCCATCCCCATGTACACGTTACAGTATACCCACAAGTTATGTATACTTTTAGATTTCTTAGGGAGTCGCAGGCTTCCCCACTTAACTATTTCCCCGTAGATAAGATAAAGGTATCGATAAATTACAGATGTGACTGGAAGTATAAAATTTTTATTTATTAGGCGATATTTCAGCTGCTTAGATAAATGCGCAGTTATTATATTTTTATACAATAAGTATTCTCGCAGCCGAAGCATATATTACCGGGGCGCGGGCGATAATATCTCGGCGTGAATACAAATACAAAGGAATAGTTTCAAATTTATGTACAAACCAATGAAAATAAAGCACTCCGTAGAATTTATCATTTTCCAATGCCTTGAATACGCATTGGGCTTATTAAGGTTTCGCTTTTTATAAAATCTGGGCAATAGCTTACGAGCTTATAAATTTAGTTGTTGGCTGCGGTTATTGGCCATGTCGAGGCGTTGTTTTAACGAACGCGCGACAGCGGTGCATGTTCTTATAAGATCACGAATCACGGTCAGCGCCCGATGCCGAAAACTTATTACGCGCGGGCACTTGGGGTATTGAGCCTTGCGAGGCTGGGGTTGGAGGACAGAACGTAGACATTGTGCCGGGAAGCGACGGTTCGCGCATGAATAAATAAAGCTCGGCGGGCAACGAAGTAAGGACGTAATTTCGCACTTGCAAGCGCCCTAAGAAATTTATCAATGAAGGGACGCATGACTTCTTTTGTGCGCTCGACTCGTTCAGCTTGCCCCGACCGGGTCCTCGAGTATTTTCATTACCTGATGCGCTCGTAGCCAACTTTTGTCTTGCTCTGCTTTCGTCCCGCTGAGCGTTAAACGTACGATTTGTACGTAAGGAGGACGGGGAGGATAGGGGAGGGGTGGGGGTCGCGGTGCCAAGGAAAAGTCAATTCTTCTTTGTCATAGGTGAAAGGACGGAGGGGAAAAAAGTTCTCGGGCCATTACTTTGGCAAATATAATCAAATGTAAACTAACCGTTTTATAAGTCACTTTATCCGCCCCGGAATTCCTCCCCATTCCTTTAGCTATAGGAGAATTTACTCCCTAATGGCATGCCAACTAAGTGGAAACTTTTTTAACGCTACCGATACTGCATTATCTCGCTTATTAATTCTCTTTCGCCGAACCCCAATAACCCCCTCAGGATTTCGTTTCATACGTAAGTGAACGAAATTAAGAAAGTTCATTCGGCCTTTTAAGAATATCCCCTTGACTCGCGACCGAACTGCTCCGTACATTCTTATCTTCAACGCAAAACTGAGATTAATTAAAGTATCGGTTCGTTTCGATCAAAAAAAAAAAAACAATAAAAAAATACATAAATTATTAGAGCCTTTGTGTTAAAGCCCTGTTAACCCCAAACTGGCTGTTTGCTGAGAGAAATACAGGAAATACATGGGCATGATGAGATTATCGCTCGTACCACGAAGAGAAGCACTTTTATATATATATATACGTACAATCATGTCTATGCAGACCGTGTACAGTTAATTTGCTGGAACCATTTCATTCTCCGTATATTAATCGAAGAAAGATACGTATACGCCTGTCACGCTCATCCCCGCGTATTTCATTATATTTAACGCGATGCACTCGATGCACTGGAACCTCTCGGCAAGTGCGTAAAATTGATCGTAAAAATACTTGGCGCATTTCAGGGAAAGTCTCCGTTAAAATCGTTAATTCTTCCAATGCATACGTTCAATGCATTCCCGCGCACCTGCATTCATTAATTATACCTTCACGTACTCGGGCGCTTTTAATTGCAAATGTAAACTTATTTTAAAGTGGAATTCGCTCTTGCCGATCTTTTTCATTCTCAGCACTGACGTTAGGGAAGAAAAGTATTTCGCTCGGACAATGCGTGACCTGCATTTCTAGCCGTTACACAAATCCTAATGAATCTCTCGCAAAAAGGCTATAAGTAAAAGGAAAACTGGCAGACCAAAGACAATGTAATTTACTCATTTCATTTCAAAAACCTGCTCAAACACTTGATGGAATATTTTACTTTGCATTAATTATTTACACGGAACCTGGCAGCGAGTAATAATCCCGACGACTTTTCTTCCCGGTAAAATCGTTATTTGCATTATTCTTTTTATGCGGAAGTTAATAATTCTTCAATGATTGAAAAGGCATGGGGTAAGGCGAGGGGTGGAGGGACGAGGTCGAACCATAAAAGTAAATAATCGAAAAGGTTATTAATAATTTACTATTTTCTTAATGCACGTAAACAAACTTGTTAAAATAGTTAAAATTGTTAAAATAGCTACTTTCTAAATTGAAACAGTTCTTCAAAGCAGTAATTAGTGAAGTTTAGCCAATTTATTTGTGCTTTAAATTTTAACTTCCTTCTTCAATTGCAAAGGTAAGGAACCTTTGACATTCAAACGTTTACTTACATTCATATCAATATTATTCCCTGCACACGTGTTTATAATTATTACTATAAATATGCATAGGTGCATGTGTCTTCGCTATTTACGCTTATGCATACTCATTAGCTTGGATGCTGTGATAACCAAAGACATGCACCAAAGGATAATTCTATAAAAATTACTGTAATAACAATATTACTAACAATAATTTAAGCTACAATAATTACGCGAATTTAATGTCATTCAGGATTATAATATCGTTATCATTAATGAATGTATTAAATAGAAATTTCTATCGATCGTAGTCCTGAGGAGGCACGAGAAAATTTGAAATTAAATTTGAATTGAAAATTAATCGGTTTGTTTTCGTTAAATCATTGGTATACCTTTGCAAAACTATCGTTTCATATTCAAAAGTGCCATAACCAAGTGATTCCTAATCTCGACTATGTGCAGATTAAGAGCTTAAAAATAAAAGAAAAACTTTTAATATAAGTTGAATAATAGTAATTTCTCTCCTCGCGCACTTCAAAATAAAAAACTTGTTTCATAAATTGAAAAATCCTACAGATTTCAGGTAAACATTTCACATTATTTATTAAACAACTTCACTGCGAGACCCAGCTTGCATTATAATCCTTGATTATTTATTATATAATTAATGGATTGATTAGAAGATCAGTTAGAACAATTCGAATGGTCGGACTGTACGATTTTATTCGTAAGGAATGATAATAACGTTAACTTTATTGTCACGAAACTCAATTTTAAATTATAAATTTCTTTGAAAGTTTATGCACTGAAAAGTTTTTAATTATTCATTGTATATTTAGGACGGATTTCGTACTCAATTGAATAATATAACGCGCTACGTTCTTAAGGAATTATAAATTTAGATGGGCGATATTTTTCAATATTTAAAATGCAATTTAAATGGAAGGCGTAACAACGTGGACGATTAACTTGTAAGGGAAGTAAAAGCTTTGGCTTTAAAGTACTGGTCATCAAATACTGTTTCTGATGCTCGAGGGGGGCCTCAATTTATCCTAAAAATGCGGTGCTTAGCCCTCGTTAAAAAATGTTCAGTTCCTTTTACAAGACGAATGTCGTATCCAGATAATTTTGTTCTACTTTATGTTTACTTTCCATTCTCGGAGGATAACAGCGAAGTCAAAAGTAATGCTCTGCCATAAAGAAAGGGAGGAAAGTGTTAGAACGCGTCAAGGAGAATAAATTTGACTTTCAGAAAGAGAATGTGTCTGCGAATCTTGATTAACGACACGCGTGCGTTAGTTAAGTTCGTCTGAAGATAACGTAAGCTGTAAGTACGAAGATTGTGCCGCGAAGACAAATGAAGAGCGGGTGGACAGCAGGGCGGAGGGAGTGGAGGGGGAGAGAGAGAGAGAGAGAAAGAGAGAGAAAGGAAATAATAGATGAGCAGCGTCTAAGGATTAGAATAAGACTCCCTCCTCGATCATATCTTTAAATGTATAATCAATGAGTGGAACCGCAAGAAAAATGACTCGACTTATCTCCGATGCATCTTATGTATTTCTATTTACCAGAGCTTTATCTGCATATATTAGTGAAAGTGTAAAAGAGTGCGTAGGTAAATGGAACGAAGAAGTTTTGTAAATAATCGATGTAAGAAAATTGCAAAATTTTTTATTGTAACGCTTATGGGAAAAACCCTATCTATACATCGTCAAGCGGTCTCGTAGATTTCGTAATCAAAAAAAAAAAAAAAAAGAAAGAAAGAAAGAAAGAAAGAAAAACAAGTGAAACCTTATTTCGGTACAATGCCAAGAGCAATCGAATTATATGGTCGAGCAGTTTTACGCAATACGTAAAGTTTTTTGAGAAATTAAAATGAAGATTTCAAAGGAAGTACTACTTATTTACTTCGCGGAATTAAAATATAAGAAAAAAATGCAGAGAAAGAAAGAAATCAGCTTCGACGCAGGTTTTAAAAGGAATTTTCAAAGGAATGCGGCATTTTGCAGTTACAATGCTTGCATAAATCTGTAAAATCATGTTAACAATATTAAATTAATGCATAAGTATCACTAAAGAGAACTTGAAGTCCTACGAGCTATAGAGAAGTATGCATGTATTATTATTATTATTATTATTATTATTAACAATTTAACCACAGGGTTTAATGTCTAAAATTTATGGAAATTACTTTTTATTCTTTTATAGTATAATAAATTCTTTATACAAATGTACAATTTAATAAATCAAAGCGTTGAATTTGCTACTGTTCATTCTAAAACATTAAATTCACGCTCGTTGCTAATGTCAAGTGAAGATTTAACTTTAAGCTCAAATATAATTATTGTTATTAATTTGCGCTCATTTACCTGCAACGTGGCAGTTTTATTTAATTTCACATCAGAAAAAAATAGAACGAATTTGAAAGAATAATACTATAGAAATCACAATGACATGTATCTTATAAAATATATCTATATATATACATATATCTTGGAAACATTGTACATTTTATAATTAGAAGAATTATGTTGCGCAAACTTACTGCGAGCATGATTAATATGCATTTACTGTATAAAATCCTAAAGTTTATTAATAAAAATGTTAAAATTTTCTTTCATGCTCCTATGAAAGAACGAGAAACGAGGAGGAATTAGTAAAAAAAAAAAAAACTAAATTGAAATTAGTCTTGGCATTAAATTTTATTACTAAAAGTTTTAAATAAAAAATGTTATGTTTATGTCCTCTTATGGATTTATAAGTGTTGAATTAATTTATAAAAATTAAATGGCGCGAGATTTTCTAGAAATTCATTGGGTAATTGCGATTGAAAGCGATGCACCGGAACGAATCAATTACGTAAGAATTACAAGTAACCTTAGAATATATAAAAATAAATACATTTTAAATATATTTAAACTTGCTTTAAAGTTGTTTTAAATGGAAGTTATTATGTAATGAAAACGGACCATTTACTAAAAACTAGAAACTATTGAACTCCTTACCTCGTAAGTTAAACTTTTTAAAGAATCAGCATAATTATTGTAATTACTGTGTGCATTGTAAACGTAAAGGAATAGTAAATGTACTATAGTCTGCCAAATGTTATAACAATAATTGTCTTCGTTTCTTCAAACAGATCTGACGTGTAATTAAAGTCCAATACACGCGAGCACAATATATGTGACTTTCATATGAACTTCAGAACGTTTCTATAAGATAGAGGTACGATGATAAGACAATATTAAATTAGACTTTAGAGAAATAGTGCGAGAGTAAATACGTTCTAGATGAATTCGGCGTGAAATCGTGAACATTAGCGATAATGTCTTCGGAAAATCATAAAGTTTTAACCGCGAAATTCTATGAGTGTCAATAATAATGATAATCTTAAATGAAAACTTTTTCATTTCGGTGTTCACTTATACAAACGAAACTATTCGCTCGTTCGCGATTCATTTAGGATCGAAAAATAAAAGAAAAACAAAAAAAAAAAAAAACGGAGATAGAACGCTAGAATTTAAGTTTAAGTAGGTTTTCAATGTTTTTATAATTATAACTATTACTACAGAAGATTTGAATAATTCATACAAAAAGTAAGTGAATTTATTCGATAGATAAGGAATATATAAATATAGTATATAATACTGTATCAATATGAAACATAAAGCTAATTACTTGTTGTTTGCGTAGTAGTAACACCAGGTGCTAAGTACGCGTAAATCGTTTAATCCTCGCTCAAATCCCCCGATCACAAATTAATTATTTATGTAGAATATGTCAGACTGCGGGGAGAAAAAATTATAAACAATTTATTTTTAACGCGCATTTACTGAGCCGAGCTACAGCTAATTATTGGTTGACGCTTAATTGTTGTTATTTTTCACTATATATACATAAAGAAAGGAGAAAGAGGAAATTTAATAACGAGCCAAGTAATAATCCTTCTCAATAGAATAAACTTTTAATCGGTATGTGTCGCCATAATTAGCCGACATACAATAGTAATTAAAATTTAAATGAAAAAAACTGAGAAGCGCGCGAAATCTGATTAATTTTTATTCTATTTTTCTTGGCGGATACGCCCTGCTTGGTAATTCCAGAAACGGCACAGGCTAGTCTACATGAATTTCAATGTATTAGTCGTGAGTATAAGTGTTTTAAGAACTTCCATTAAATGCATGTATTTTATCATAATTCAAGAAAAAAATCTAGATATTTTAAAAAGGAGAAATACGAACTCGTGAATCGCGAACACATATTTTTGAATATTGAAATATTGAAATTCCCTCGAATGTTTGTGAACGTTAATTTAATTATGCCCCCCTTCGATTAAATAATATACGCTCGATTTAACGTTAATTAGTTATGTTATTGTAATGCGGTATTATAAAAATTTTAAACGGAATAACTTGTTCCGTTTATTAAGGTTGATTCGCTGGGCTATTAATATAATTTGATTAACAATGTAACGTTAATTTTGTGTACTACGGCCATTCGTTAGTTTTTAATAATATTAATTCTTCTGGATAAAAAAAAAAAAAAAAAAAAAAAAGAAGGAATTTATAAATCCCCTTTAGGTAGGAGGGGTGGCGTATATCGATGCAGAATAAAATAACGGATATAAATTTATGTGCGCGAGGCTTAATGCGCGTTAGGCGTAAGAAAGATATTACGTATCCGTTAAATTGAATGTTTAAGCACGTGTAAGAGCTAGGGAAGAAGTGCTTCCATCCGCGTAAAAAATTCGTATTACGTAAAGATTAATTTTGTATCGTGAACGTAATAAGGAAATGACTTGTTTTCCTTGAAAAAAAAAACAAAAAAAAACAAAAAAAAATAACAATAATCTTATAAAATTCTAGTATATTTGCTACGCTGATCCGAAATCATTGTCGGAATGTATATTTTTCTTCTTAACGCTCTTTCATGATTAATTTGCTTGCTGATGTTATTGCCATGTATAAATTTCTTTCCGTTTCATCAAAGTGTAGTCGAGCACCCATTACAAAGCGTAATCTAGTCTCCGTCTCTTTTTACATGCCACTTTCCTATTTCTCAGCTGTCGGGGATCAATGAGACTTTGAGTCTCATTTGACGTATGGACATTGAAATTTATGAAGGAGGGTCGAAACCAGTAGTGTACGAAAGATATCGGGATAAATCCAAAGCCACAATAACAATGTAATCACTCTCGGACATTAAAGCACGTAAAGCTGTAGATTGATATCTTATATTGTTCTTGACGAAAAGTAAATTACTGTCCGATGATCTTGTGCACTTTCAATGGAGATTTGGCGAAAAGGAATAAATTTCTCAGGAAGTGATTTTTCTGAATAGCTGAATATCATTGAACTACATTCGAAAATGAAATCTAAGTTGATATTGCAGGTAAATTGTTCCAGACATTCAAATTTTTAGGCTATAGAGCCGATGGGTGTGCGGGGGTGCGTGCGTGTGTGGCTGCAGCCAACACTTGCCGGGGCACATTGATTTAATGCGGCCAGTGCTTCATTACAGTATACCGCACTTATGCGCATCTACTGTCCTTTTAATACAATATTATTTCAACAGCTCATTTTCAAAGGAATGAAAATAAATTCGACCTTTCATTGTTGTCGTAAAGCTTTAAAAAAATTCCTCAATTTCAAAATTTCTTTCTAAATTATCTTGCGTCTCTGCGGCTTCTGCGTTATTTTAAATTCTAAAATTATATTCGAAAATTCTGTCCTATTCCTATTTCTCTTTGCTTTGGGACGTTTTAATTAAAGAAACATAAAAATTAATATGATGTTGGATTGGATGGAAAGTGAGGCGGCCGTTCGTTAGGTAAACTTAAAATTATAAGATACCGCCGTTCGAATAAATTATATAAACTTATTCATGTGTCATGAAGGAACGAAAGTTTGACTAAGCAAAATACTTTAAGTACTTGGGAAAAAAAAAAGAAGTTTTTTTAGGTTATGCACACACTCTGTTTGACATTTAAGCTCACAATATCAAGGAGAAAATATTCTTTAGCAAGAAAACGTCTGAATATTCTCTTTCCGATATAATACATGTACGCAATTTTTAATTTTTTTTTTTTTTTATTTCCATTAAAAAAAGTTCAGTGTCATAAAGTTGACATGATCTCCATGTCGAAACTAAAGGTATTTATACTTCTCGTCCTCGAAAACTGCAATTCCATCACAAGAAAACTTAGACAATCGCATATTTTTTTATATGATTAATTTTCTTCGTAGCCAAAGGAATACATTTAGACTTAATTCGATTTGAAATTTATAGGAAGTAAGAAATACTTTTGATTCAAAGGGTTCGATGGACGGGCAACTTTCCCTGAGATTTAAAATTAAACTTGGCTGATTCAAAGTTTCAGGACTTTCGGAGACCGACTCGAAGAATCTACTGAACTTGTAGTTGATTTCTGAAACGGCATTTTTTATGTTCTTTAGCGAGCCATTGTACATTGAAATTCTTCTATTACATCTCGGGCTACGTATAATTGCACTTAATGAAAACGACGTAATTATTCCCCTCGAGAGCATAAAGGAATTCTATTTAATCTGCTACGTTAAATAAAGTGGTAAAATATTATTAACGAGAGGCCGAAATTATTCAGGAAACGTTACAAGCTGTTAATGTTCTTTTAATCGAATTTTTAATCAAGAAGGAATGACAAAAGACTCTGTATTGACGCCTAATTTATGTATTGGCACTCCGGCTCTCTAGACACTAGAACAAATGTAATAAAAATTAAAGATTTATAAAGTATATTTTGTGTTTGCGGCATGTCCGTTTAAGGATAATTTTTCATGGTTTTTCAAATAATATTTATCGGACCGTTGCGTAAATATCCAATAAATTGTTTATATTAATTATTGTCTATATTTAACGTTCCGTTGTTCTCCTTATTGTTATTTTTATAGCATCGGTTATCGAATGGCGTTCCATAGATTAAGAAAAGCTTTCGTAGAGAGTCGCCGGCACTCGTGTCCACAAGTGCCTGTATTCATCGACATAAGAATTTATTGCCTCGTTCGGTTAAATTGACTAAAAAGAAAAGAAAAGAAAAGAAAAAAGAAAAAAAGAAAAAAAGATCAATCATTTTGCGATGGTACTAAAGTGAACGAGGCAAGTCACTTCGTGCTCGATATCGTGATCGATCTTATACTCTAAATGCATAACTGGTTCCATGTGCTCAATACCCAACAAGTACCTTTTAACCTTACATCTAAGTTATACAAGGAGGCGCGACGCACCTTCCACTTTCATTTGAATGACCGCCAAAGCAAAAGCGCAGCTCATAATCCCACATTTACTCCTCCCAGTCAAATGTAAAAAAGGATAATAGAGGCCGTCGTCTAGGACGTTAAGGAGGCGATATCTCAATAAAATTAAGATGGAAATAATATGAAAATTTTTAAAATAAATTTACTCCCATGTTGAACGAAATTACGTTATTTCAATAATTGGAGTTTAAGGTCTAATTTTATATTATTAACAGCAAATTACAAACTGGAATCAATAATACATTGCGATTCAATTATTGAATTATACATGTGCAATCGTAGCATCGGTACATTTTATAATTCAGATGTCACTATTACTACGATAATTAAAGAGAAGTAATAACAACCCGTCGAAGGAAGGCCAATTATTATTAATTCTATCAAGTCAATTATTAATTGACAACTAGAATATAAATAATTTAAAAAACAGGCAATCGGACCCTCTTACAACTGTATTCGTTAGCCTCTGCCTTTAAAATTAACATCAACATTTCATCAATTTCAACCATAGACTAGCCTAAAAATTACAAATACATGTAATTAAAAATAATTTCTATTCGTCATATTAATAATGTTCATGCAAGCATTCATACGTAACTGTAAACTATTTTTTCATAACTTATACTTATATTCCGCGTCTTAGTACGTTTAATTAATATATGATATTAGAAGTTTTAATTAAAATAAAAAAATTAAAAAATAATAATACCTCATCGCATAAATAAAGTTATAAATAAATACCGATTCACTAAATATACGAAGCGTTACTGTCAGAATGAGTCACAACAAGTTAAAATAGAAGTATAAAATAATTTTTATTTAAATTCAGGCATTTAATACATACACAATAAATTTTAATAATGACTCCTGTTTGTATAAAAGATCTTTGTAGGCTACAAGTTACGGGTAATAAATTTTTTATAATATTTACAACTACAATATTTCTAAGAACATTTAGATTTATAAACTAAAAGCATGTATTCTTAAAAACTGTAGCACTAAATTATTTATAATACAAGTCGATGTGATAAAAATATCATTTTTATGAATAAGTGATTTATTATTCTTCCGAATTTTTCTTTTTGTATTTTTTTGTTCTTGTTAAAAATGACTAATTATAGAAATACTGATACTATTATAGAAATGATGAGATGATAATAGAGTGGTCTGTTGTTGTAGAAATAATATAAATTGCAATCGTTATGCAATTTCGTAAGTAAATTTGTTTATTATTTCGGAATAACAGATACTAAATGCGAGAACAAACAAATGAATCCCGTTGTAATTTTAACAGGAAATTGTAATTTTAGATTCAAAAAAGAAGTAATTGTTGATATATAAAAATATCGAGGTATACGCGTATACGTGTATGATCGTAAAAGGATTAGACAATACTTTTGAAATAATTTCAGGCATCGAAATAGTGGAATGATAAAATAATAATTAAATACTGTCGAAGGAGAGCGAATGGGAATGGCAGGTATTCGTCGGTAAAGAAATTACATTCGCCCGTTGCATTAGTATCGTCTCGAGGATATAATTACTTCCTCGGGAATAATAAGTTAAAGAAAAAAAAAAAAAAAAAAAAAAAACTCTAACGGATTGAACAAATTGAGGGAAAAAAGAAATCGACCAGATTTGCCGAAAGAAATAATAAAAACGAATGGGATGTCGAGCACAAAGCTCGGCTGTTTCCCAGAATGCAAACTATGTAAATTAAGTCCATCCTGTGTTAGCCTTTGTGTTTGAGCCGAACTTTGTCAAGTAAAACTGCGAATTAAACTCCTGTTTCTACCTCCTTCTCAACTCTCCTCTCCTCTCCTCTCCCCCCCTCCCAAACCAAACCAAATTGTCTATACATAATTAAAACTTTTTTCCAAGGATCATAAATATTAAGCTGCGGTATAGCTTAAATGCTCTTTTTCAAAACGTGTATATCAAATTTCCATTTCAAATCCAAGGGCTCGTGCATTTTGCCATTACAATTGCTTTACCAAGTCGCTCGTTCATTACGTTATTTGCAACTATAATTATTGTCAAAGCTCCGCTCAACCTTCAACTCAGTTCTCTAACTATTATTCATGAGAATAATTTTCAACTTAATCTACATCAGTTTTTTTTTTTATTTCCCTAACGCCTTTATGTCTTAATAGCAAGTACAATTTATTTTACACTTTGCATTAAGTAGAACTTCACATCCCCATAATAATTCTCTCCTTATTTCCACGAAAAAGTCTTTATCTTTGCCCCTCGCTCATTATTCGAGTCTCAAAAATTTAGAGCACTTCTTCGATTCTTTTTTATAATACTCGATACGCAAGCTTTTATTCTCACGCGATTCATATATTCGCATTGAAAATACCGCGGCTCTTGTCCTCGAGGATAAACACTCCCATAAACAGGTAATTACTCGTTTGGCAAGCACTTGCCAAACTATGGCGAATAGCTACGAAATAAAGTGGATTAACAGCAAGTGTACCACTACATAGAGATGCATCGGCATTTCAATCATTTTACGAGAAACAGAATATCAAGTACGAAATCGGAGCTTTACGATTAAAGCAATTAAGAATCAAACAATGGGAAAATGGGTAATAGAACATATCCTAAATATTTATTCATCGTGTAAATTTGTCAGCTGCGGTAATCCTGACAAGATATTAGAGACTCTTAACAATTACTGCTCACTCGTTTCACTATAATAGTAATTCATTGAGACTGAAATAAATTCGCATTCGTATTTTATCAAATAAATATCTTTCTAATCAATAAAACTGTGCCGAACATTCGAAAAATTGAAAGAAAAAAAAAAAAAAAAAATACTAGAGAATTTTTATATTCAAATGTATTTTATTTTACGCAAGGAAATCGTGATAAAAATTTTTTAAACGACTTTATTTATCATCTGTGAAAACCAATTGTGTATTTATCAATAATATTGTTTTCAATTATTTTGAATTAACCAATCGTACATGTGAACCTGTATGAAATATAGTTTCAAGCGATCCAGTACCGTGGCACGGCAATAATATGTTTTGATAAAAGAATAATAAAAAAAAAAAAAAAAGAAAAAAAAACTTTACCGCTTCGATAACACATTTACTTCATTTATGAGCTAAATTGACTTAATATCCGTAGTGCTTCTGGATAACGAGTTTTATACTGCGTGTATTTGTGCAGTAAAATTTACCGGCTGTGCATGTTCAATCAGATTATAATGAGAAGTAATAGCTTCTTGTAGCCATAAATGAGAAGACAAATGTATACGGGGGCGCGCGTGTGTGTGTCTGTGCGTTTAGAAGAGATAATAAGGTAAAAGGAATAAGAGTCGAAATCGAGAAGGGAAGAATCTCCAGAACTTCGGATAACTGTAAGACCGTATTCGCGAGAAAAGAATATAGAGACTTCATTTGTGAATTTTCATCCATAAACGTATGCTTACTCAATTCTGGGCATTAAATAGTAGATTTTTATTTTTTACTTACGTTGAGAAGCGACGGAGAGTCAAAAGCAAGACCAAAGAGAAAGTTCCCGTTGTTACCGACCTTAATATGCTCTTCATATTTTAAAGGACTTTCTTTACTTCATTTACTCGAAGAAATATTATAGTACAAAGAATAAACTTAGTCGGCTGACTATTACATTGTATTAAGACTATAATTTAAACTACACATTCGGTTATTATTTCCTACATATTAATTTCCATGTACTTTGACTCGTCAAAGTACGTCCCTCGTCTTTTAAATCCAAGAGATTAAGATTATTAAGAAAAAAGTATAATTTTCATTTTTGTTTCTAACATTATTTTCTTTATGGCGTTGACATTGAATTTAGTAAAATTAATATTAAATTATGTCGGCCAATACTTTCAATTTAGCAAATTGTTTTAACGTGGACCATTTTATTGCCCCATTTATCTTCTTTATTATATATTTTATTACCGAATAATAATACTGCCCAGTAATTCTATTCTACTTCCACGTTAATTTGATTTGGGATTCAATAAAGAATCGCTCAAGTCGAAACTGAATGAAGTCATTGCAATAAATAGACTCATTACGGACACGCGATTTGTTTATTGTCATAGCGTACTTGCAATTTGTAATTGACTGTCTGAATTGACAAAAAAAAAAAATTACACGTTCACGCGAGCTTAAACATTCAAGGGACACATTAAGTTTCATACAATCTTGTACTTTTGACATTTTCGTTTATCTTCAATGTACTTCTATTGAGTTTTTATACGTTAGCGAGAAAGCAAAAGTACTGGCCGACTACGTAAAGAGTTGGCAGACGCTGAGTTTCTGCGATTTCGAGAAGACACTGCAGACTTTGCACACGTGAAATGAAGTTGCGAAAAGAAATTTGAGAACGTAGCTATAAATTTGCTCGTGGCTGCGCTTCAGTGTCTAGCGTGCACTGGAGATTCCCTCGAAGCCAATAGGTAGGGACCTGAACCGAGAACTGCCCTCGGATCTCGCTCGACGTCTACACGATCGAATCCCTTGGGCTGACGATTTTATGCAAATGGCTGAACGTCTACGACGTACAAGTTGTAATGCAAAAATTCTTTCGAGCCTGCTGTAAAATGCTTTTCTCTAATTTAGCCTTCCGAGGCTAAAGATCAACGATCGATGGCGAACCAATCAGGCTTGTATAATTCAATGGAGATGAGATGGGAAGCGATAAGCCGGTGAATTAACATTTTACCGGTGGAACCACTTGGCACTTATATTTCCGAAGCATTGATCGCAGATGCATCCGTAGATGCATCGATCGTATTTACGAATTAATCAATCGATCGCTCATAACTATCAGAATCTACCCCACCCCAATTACGCATTCCATCTTGGGCGTAACGTCTGCTACGTACGACCTTACGACCTTACGCCAAACAAAGAAACTGCTGCCAAGCTCTGTCTCTCTCCCTCCCTCTCTCTCTCTCTCTCTCTCTCTCTCTCTCTCTCTCTCTCTCTCTCTTGGCTCACTAGCTACTTTTCGCCTTTTATCCCTCAACTCTTGAACTTTCTTCGCCGCTCCCGAACACTCCCGTTTCTCATTGTCAAGTACGCATAACGTCTTATGCGCTACCGTCCCAAGACTCTCCGCATCTCCGCATCTCCGCATCTCCGCATCTCTCACTAGACGCATGCACTTTAGGGCCTTTCCTGTGGATCTAATGCCCGCACTTATAACAATTATTTCTTTCATAAAACTATCTGCATTTCTTATTAGCCGCAGGGCATTATCTAGATGCGAGGACATTAACATAAAAAATTATCAGGAAGCTCTTGTATTCTTGGGGAATAGCAAGATCCCGGGAATATTGTATAAACATTTACGACAAATGACAAAATTAGCCTTCGCTTCGGCTCCAATCTGTATTCTAGCGAAGAAAAATAAACAAATGAAATTTGTATGCATAATCTTATTCAAACATTCATGGTCCGAAATAGTTTATACATTTAATTCATTCCCTTTTCGGTTTATATGAAGGCGTAAATTCTGATTCTGATAAATCCTCACGTAATCCGCGTGTAAAGAATTTACACAATACAGCTAATGCAATCACATAAATTAAAATAGACGGAGAACAGGGCTAAAATAGAAAATAACGGAACTGCGTATAAGCTTTTTTTTTTTTTTTAGAGTAGTGGAAAGGGAGGAGAGGAAAGGGATCCAAGAAATGTATGTGAGAATAAAAACAAGAAGGTGAAATCAAATTAGACTTTAAAGAATTGGCTAAATATATGAAAAACCACCAGTCTTCTAACAAATTCTTAAGGGATTTCACTATTTTCTGGAATAGCGCGGCGATATATGCCAATTAAATAAAAACTACAGCTGATAATCATCATTTCCAGCTTAGTATTTAAATACAAAAATTCATGAATCAGTTCATCAAAAGCAATTGACTTTTTGTATTTTTTAACGCTATAATTTATCAACGAACAGAAGATTTATGTTTACACTGTCGATTAAAAATTACTTTACACAAAAGGAATTCTGACACATGATATAAAATATTTAAAGCAAAAGATTATATGTTTTATGTTGTATCTGTTTTAATCTATATATATATATATATTATTAAATTATATTGATTTTTTTATATTGTTTTCATAACCAATTAATAACTTTATTATATAATATGTATAAAAAATCAATAAAACAAATTGTGTATGCATATAAATTTTCATGTATACCTTAATTTACAATAAAATTTGAGCTTTCGAGGATAAAAATGTTATAAAGATAACGAACTTATGCTCAATACACTTTAAGCCTTTGATATCGAAATAAAAATTACCATATTCTTAAATAATAGATATTTTTCTCAAATAAATAACAAGTAAATCTATAATTGGCAATAAAAGCTGTAATTAGAAATCCAAATTTATAAAAAGCGTTTACAGCAAATTTAAAAAATTGACTTTTTTCAAAGTCATAAAATAAATGTTACTTGGTCCTTTAGAAGCATTGAATGGTGAGGAATTAATCGAAAACGGAATATGTGATTTCCGACAACTGTATTTATCCAATTATGGAGGGTATTGAAAAATTACAAATTTTCCCTTTAAATTCCAGTACAGAAAGCAAATAATTACTTTTATGTTATAAAGCACTTGATGCTCTAAAACGTATTGAATTATAAACTAATTGACTAATTTCATTATTTCAATATTCACAACCGAAGGTTAACATTAATGTAACATTAAAAATAATATTTTCAACAGAGTGTAATGGAAGTGCATGCGTTATAAACGGAATGAAATGTGTTTATTCTACTTACGTCGTACTTCAGAGAATAAATGACAAATGAACATTATTCGAAACGGTTTAATAATAAATGATATTTAAACAAGTAGTAAATCGAAAATGCGTAATGGATAAAGTTAAATTTACTAACACGTATGGTATAAGCTTTTTTCATAAAGTGTTGTTTTAGTAATAATATACGCGTAAAAATAATTTTTAACATTCGTGAACAAGTTTATGTGCTAATTATAAATAGCAAATAACGTAAGAATTACGAAATCTAGGATAAGAAATAAATAAATATTTTACTCGACTTTGAATATAATAATACACGAAAATCATTCGATTAAATTATAGTTTTAAAATGATAAAATTTTTATTCTTTCCTACGTAATAATACATTAACAAATGTTGCACGTAATATTTAATATTTCTTATTCATAACGCGTAAAATAATTAATAGTAAAAATTTGTGTCCACTACTGTATATGAATAACTTTGTTCTTTATGAAATATTAAAGAACAGTACGTAAACAGATTATTAATTATTCGTTTGAATGAGTTCAGTATAATAATTTGATAGAAAAAAAACTTTGTTCTAAATAGTGAGTTTTTTTAAGAAAGACAAGTTGACTGGTTTCAATTGGAATATATAAAAAAACTTATAAGCTCATTTACTGAGTAATTTAGGAATTTTTAGGAATTTAGGAAAAATGTGCAAAGGGAAGAGTAATCATATTTTTATAAAACTGTACATGTATGATTTTGTTAACCAAGGCCCTTTAAGATTTAAAGTTGTCTGAGTAATGGTTTGATAGTCTAGAGTAATTGTCGTTGTATATTTATTTAAAACATCATACGTTTCGAATACGTGAGATGCGCAGAATATATTTTTAATTATGTCAAAGCGTAATTTAAGTATCCAACGAAAGTTAATCAACGTTTTTGATAAATTCAATAAAAAATAAAAGAAAAGAAAAACTAAGAAAAAGGGGTAATATAATTGGTTTAGAAATTTGATTTGTAATCGGCAAGCTGAATTGGCCCCGAGACAAACAATTTCGATCCACAAATAATGTAATTAATGTAATAATTAAGCCTGAGCATTTATTAGGAAATAAACAGAATGATAGTGTTGGTGGTTCGGCTGCACTTAATACGAGTAACGTAAATTTTAAAACGATCTTGACATTTATGCGAAAGTAATTCTTCGGCAAAGGAGGAAAACGTTACGTTCACTACCCATACATATTTAAAGCGATAATAACCTTTGTAAAATAGTAATTATCTAGGTAAGTGCTGGTAAGAAGGGTTCTCTATGAGTAACCAAAGGGCTGAAATGATAAATGTTCGGGGAAGGATCGAGGGTATGGAGGTGAAGGAGACGAAGTAGTAGAATTAACTCGAGCAAAGTTTATAAGAGGAAAAGAAGCGTTTCCTGGATGGAAAATCACCGCGAGGGAGGCTGGTGCTCGGTAATTCGGGGGGACGCGAGAGCAGATGTCAGGATAGAAAGTCCAATGAATGTTTCTATTAAAGGCTAGAAATCTACGGTCTATGCTCTCGATAACGAGTATCAGAGCTCATGGGATAGAGAGATAGAGAGAGAGAGAGAGAGAGAGAGAGAGAGAGAATACTTACCATGAGCAGCTTGAGCTTGTTAACCAGCGGGGATGTCGTCAGAAACTTGTTGACGGCCGTGAATACGTTCCCTTCCAACGTGGCAGCGTCTCGTTCTCGCAAGCATCCGAGCACGATGTCCCCGTCTCTCCCCCCTCTGTCCGAATACAGGAACTTATGACCTTCGGTATCAGGGAGGTTCGTTGGTTGCCGCGGCTTGGGCAGCGTCTCTTCGTTTTCCCGATTTCCCTCGCCGTTCTCCAATCGTTCTCCGATCCTCTGCACACTGGCGAACCTCAGGAGTACCGGTACGAGCTCGATGCTGCCTCTAAACGCCCAAGCAGTCTTCGGTTGCTTCGAGTCGCGGTCTCAGCGGCGACTGAGCCACCCCGCATGGATGCTGGATGCTGCGAGTCAGTCTTCCCTTCGCTCGGGAGGGGGTGACCGAGAGAGAGAGAGAGAGAGAGAGAGAGAGAGCGCCCCGGGTCGGAATAGCGCTCGGCTACTTGCGGCTGCGGGACAGGGTCGCGAGCCTCCTCCTCCCTCCCTCCCCCCCTCGACCCCACCTTGCCGCTCGGGTAGGCTCACGCACCCGGGGCAGCCAATGCATATCGTGTAAACAGCGATTCCTTTCAGGCGCGGACCGTTTGTCATCGTTTGCGCTAATAGTTCCTTTAGAGCTCTAAGCTGACGAGCCAGCCGAACACGCGCTCGGACTATTCAAAGCCGAAATCGCGGCTCCGAGCACCTCCAACCCCCCTCACCCCAAACCCGACATCCGCTCTTTGTCACCCACTCAATCCGACCCCGCGGACCTTCTTGCATTTACAAGTGCGATCACCCTGCACTTTCCCCCTCTCGGCTGGATTAACTCGACTCACTCGGGGGTGCCTCGACCTCGACAAGCCGACTTTCCTTATTTATCGATTAACCACCCCGAATAAAAGAAAATGCATTTTCACGCTAACGGTAAGAGACCGTAGTTATTTTTGTATAAATCTCTGATTGTTAAAATAGTTCTCGTTAGCCCTCGACGTACGTAGGACAACGGCAAGGGCAGCTATTATCCGAGAAAGAGCTTCTATTTCAACGAGCCTTTATTCGTCTTGCTCTCTCTCTCTCTCTCCCTCTCTCTCTCTCTCTCTCTCTCTCTCTCTCCCTCTCTCCCTCTCTCTCCCTTGCTCTTTGTTTAACCTTGCACCCCTACGATTAGCGCCACTGGTTGCATATTTTATCGTTCTCTGCTTTATCCACGATATGCGGGATGCCCGGCAACTCTCTTTATAAATACCTCCCTGCCTCTGGCCGCGCTCTTACCGCTCCCCCCCCTCCCCTCATACCATCTATCTAAAAATAGGTGTATTTATACAAAGAGGTATAAGCGATAGGAGCACCAAGATAACAATACCAAAGCTCGACTGGTCTTATTTCAAAAACCTTTCCATCTCCCAAAACTGCTCTTTTTACTGCTTTCTAGTGTTTATTATTACGGGATATTTTGTTTTGAAGAAAAATGTATCAAAAATCCCCGACTCGTTATTCGCCCGTCGATAAGTGGATAATGAGTTCAATTGTCGCTGAGCGTATTCGTTATTGTATAGAAAAGCCGTGAAATGATTCAGAGTATAGATTTCGAACGGTAACGAAACGCTTATTCGAAAAGATATGCATTTACACAACAATAATTGTACTTCGAGAGCAGCAAACTCTCTTGGTCATATTAAAGTGATTGGATAACGTTCGATACATAATCTCAGACATTATGAAGTTCAAATACAGAATTACTTTTCGAATCATAAATTATCAATAAAGTAAATTAACCTTAGAAGCAGAAAGATAACTTGATTTGAATAATCAATTTTAACTTCTTCTATAGACCATAGACAAACTTCACCAATCACTTCTTCTTCAAATATATAGCTTTGTTATTGTATAAGTGTCCTACATTTACACGCGATCCAGTACTTTTCAACTTGATGGTTCTTTAGTTTTCTATGAAATAGACTTATATTTTCATTCCTGTATTTTTTTTTTTTTTTTTTTTTTTTATTTAGAGTTTTACATTGCCGAGGGCCAAGCCTAAGGTCAATTTACTTTTTAATTAATAAGCGATCCTATAAATTATTTGCTTTTATATTATCGACTTTTACGCTATCAGGACTGTTTATACAATTAAGTTTTTCCTATTCCGATTCAAGAAAATGCGAAAAATATTACAGAACTCCGGAATCCCCGATAACCCCACGCATACTTACAATTCAAACGAAGTCACCATTTTATTTATTTATACTTTCTCAATTCCGCAAAAAACATTTCACCTGCACATTTTACATAAATCCAATACTTTTTTAATCTATATATTTATTTCGTTTCGCGATTTATATAAAATTTTAAATCAATTCCACAAAACATTTTATTAAAACTTACTTATTACTTTATTTAAGATTCGATAGTACGCGTCAATCAGAGTGAACTTTTGGTTTAAAAAAATATAATTCTTTTCGAAGAATTTGAATAAATAAAATAATAACAAATGTTTACGTATATATATATATGTGTGTGTGTGTGTGTGTGTGTGTACAAGTAGATGCACGCATTTAAGATTTTTTTTTTTTCTAAATAAAGTAGATTTACATTTCTTATTTAATATGCGTATTGCACATTACCCGTTTGAAATTTTTCTTAACTCTTTTTATTAAAAGCTTTATCTGAATTGGCTTAACAACTTTTACGTATAATGCAAACGTTACGTGCATGCATGAGAATAATTTAATATATATTCGGAATTCTTGGACCAAGTAGCTTATAATTACTATTAGATTGTAATAAAAAATTAAAGATTCAACTTCGTATAAGAGTATTTGTATTGTATAAAACTCGCGCGCGGGCGCGCGCGCACACACAGGCAAACAGACAGACAGATAGACAGACAGACAGACAGACAGACAGACAGACATACAGACAATGTCGGGTATGATTTTTTTAAAATTCTACTTCGAAACTGAGATTGAAGTAACGGATGAAAGCGATGTTTTAATAAGCTAAATTAATTAATGAGAGCTTCCACTCTGAAAACTCAAACTGAATTTCCGCACTTTTAAACAAACGTGCATACATTTAGTTGATGAAATATTGGAGGGATCGGTCCGTATTCGGCACGTTTTAATTGTGAAATCCCCTTAATACAGAAATCCTGATGATATAGCTTAATCTTACGCTAAAAGTGAATTACTGATAATTGCGTGAAAAAAGTAACGAGTAACGAGCACTTAATTCGCTCTCCTATTCCAGATCCAATGGACCTCCTCTGCCGAAATGTGCTCGACATTCATCTTCTAATTCCACGATAAGAAAGAACGATTGTGAGAAGGGAAGCCGAGGAAAGTCCAGCGCCGAGCGGGCAGATGGACGAGAGGCACAAACCGCTCGCCCGATATTCTTAAGGTAGAATTTCCTTTTACAATACACCTGAGCCGGGCGTACGCTCGAGCTCGAGACTACGCTCCCAGCCGAAAGTCATAAAAATCTTTGATTCAAGTAGTATTCAATGTTCTGTGGCGATTGCGCTCCCAGTGATAGAAGAAAAGGCAAACGCCGATCGGCAAGTGCATGTGGCCATTCTTAGAAATTGAAAAGAAACACACGTACAGGCTCTTGTCCCGTTCCTCTGTAAATGTATATCGAAGAGATTTTACGAGAGACAAGCTCCCGGCTCTGCTCTTAGCTTATGATAATATAGAATTATTTCCTTTACTTTTAAAAGGAATTGTAATTGATTTTATTTAAATGGGGCTCCACCTACTCGTTCCAATTTTATAGACTTATTTTATGGAACGCACATCCGCTGCGTTGCTATGTATCGAAATTCAAACGCAGACGTTCGAATATCTCGTTCGCGTAGCTCCCCATCATCCAAATAAGATAGGACATATTCCATCATCGAATCGTTAATGCCGATTGTAACGAATATTCAGTAATTTTTATTATTATTGTTGTTGTTGTTGTTGTTGTTGTTGTTGTTGTTGGATAGCAGATCCATTGAAAGTTGTTTGCGAAAGTTTAAATATAAATCGTAATTATTGAATATTACTGTTAATATATCAACTTCGTTCATTCTGATTTAATATTTTGGGCAATTAAAATTAGAGATATTAGAGAAATTATTTTTATCATTATCCTATTTAAATTGATAAATTGCTCTTTCATATTTAAGGTAATTAATACGTATAGATACTAAGATTACTAAATAGATCGGTGATTGATCAGTTTTTTCATTTTTGTATTCATAAATATATTTGCCACGGATCTTTTAGTCCTTTTGATATTCTCAATAAATATTAACGTACGACTTGTAGTTGTAAAAGAAATTAGCGGATAAAAAGGTTCTAAAATTAATAATTCTCGATAATACACTGCGTGTATTAGGCTATTTTTAAACTTAACCCTTATTATTAATATTTTATTATAGCACTATAATTTTTTATTCTAAATACAGAAATATTCCCGACAGAAGCATGAAAGCTAAAATTATTTCATTATGCTCGAAGATGAAATTATAAGTCCATATCCGTTATTATTAGGCTTTTACTATCCACCTATTAAGGAATACTTAGACATTCGCTCTCTTCAATGTGCCATATAAGGAGTGAATTAAACTGAAACACTAACGCAGTTATTTATTTAATGAAAATGTGGTACGAGCTTTTCGAAATTTAATATAATTTTTTTTAATGCATATATATATATATATATATAGAACAGTAAGAAAAAATACGTTTGTCTAATCGTTCCGCATCGAACTGTAAATACTCGACGGATAAATACTTAATTTGGAGGCACTTTAATGGAATTCAGTGGCAGGCGTGTTAAGTGTAGAGGGACAAAAGGACATGTATGTATAATTAAAAACGAGGAATAAATAATGGGTATAAAGTTATAAATAATGGGGAAAAACGTCGGTAAATACCAAGTGCCATAATCTGGTGAGAAAGTCTGAGCACGTTAGGAGGAATCAGGAGGCAGACTTAAAAACAGAGGGGAAAATAAGTTGTCTAGTTAGCGGCGGGGGGGGAGGGGGTCCCGTTGAAAATGTCCCTCCCTTTAATTTACGTTTATGGCCGTAACAATTGACGCGCATGCCTCGCTGACTAACCCTTTTTCCGGTGTAATACAGTGCGAGAGCAAAGAATCCGGAGGCTGAATGACCCGGCGCATACTTCACACTCACCCTCTGCCCGCACCCGTGCAGTTGGGCGCAGGATAGCGATGCAGAAAACTCGAGAGCGGCAGTGCCCGGAGTTCGACCTGGCCACTGATAACGCGACAGGCTAACAAAAGCCCTCTCCAAGCTCCAAAATCTTCAGTCTCGGTCAGCCTTCTTTATTAAACGGCTCGTTAGCACATTTCTCAGGATGCGTGCTTGCCCCAATAACCACTCAAGGAATATTGGGTATGCGCTCCCTTTTCCTGTTATTTATTATCCCCGTTAACGGCGATCGCATAGCTCGTTGCCCGTTACGAATCTCGGATAATCCCTTGCTTGCCCTGAATTCTTACCTCTCACCTCTGATTCCGTATAAACGTATCCGTCAAAAAAGAAAATTCTTATATATATATAATTGATCCCATTGATCCCGTTGATCACAATTTTATTCATTGTCTTCGAAAAGGATTGCTTTGCCCAGGCTTCCACCAACCGTTCGAAAATTAGTCCCCGCATTAGCCCGAATAAAATACAGTGCCCTACATGCTCTCTCCTAACCCTTTGCCGAGTAAAGCAATGAATTCGGAAAAATTTCTCGCTACCTCTAGCTCAGCAATTTCATGTATATATATATATATATATATAACCCGTACACTAAGCCCCGTCAGCCGATCATGGTTTTGAGCTACTTCTTTTCACTTATATCTAGAATCAAAAGGATTTGTAGCTTAAGCCTTGGATCCACAGAAACCTTTAAATAACCTCGTAATTGTATACGAATATGACTTGAGATTCAGGAAGAGTGACAAAAAAAAAAAAGAAAAGAAAAGAAAAGAAAATAAAAGAAAAAAAGAACTTTTATTCTTATAAATTCCTACAAGACGTATGCTTATTAATTATTAAACTGTTCGTTGGAACTTTGAATACGTGGCGGCGATCCTTTAATTATAACGCGAATCGTAGAGAGTGGACGACAATTTTCTACGCCTAATTAGAGGATGTAAGGATGATGGCAGAAGCTCGACTACAAGGACAAGTGTAAAATAGTTGGCTTCGAATCAATTAAGCTTCTTCGTTGCTTTCAATCAGCCAATTCTTGCATGAAAGGCAATTAAAAGGAAAGCCAGACTTCAGTAGTTTAACCAGTGTTAAGTAATTGACACTAAAGATTTGAATAGATAATTTTAAAAGTATGGGAAGCTCAGCCCCTTGGCGACATTATTATAACTTTGAGCCCGAGCCGACCTTACAGTAAAAACTTCACGACTCCCCGAGTAACTTTTAATGTAATAATTTCTATCCTGTTTTCGGCTCGAGTTTAAAATTGATTTACATACAGAATATATGGATTAGTAGATAATGTCTTCTGCATTAGCATCTCGCAGCGTAAGATTAACAAAAGCGAAGCGTAGGCTCGAGAAACGGAATGCGCAATAACTTGGTATCCTATAGAAGATTTACAATTATTCAATCGCAAACTTGTACAAAAGATACTGTCTCCCTCATCCGCCCCTCTCTCTCGCTCTCTCTCTCTCTCGCTCTCTCTCTCTCTCTCGTTCTAAAAATATTTACAACAAACTTCTTTCAATTACCTATCAATATTATTATTATTATTTTTAACGGTAAATTACATTTTATTTCCTATAAACTTTACTAATACAATACGCTGCAAGTATGAAAAGTACGTTATTTTCGACTTTTCGATGATTTTTAAAATTATTTAAATAACATTAAGATCTGTATCTTTCAGAAAACATCCTTTAGAAAATAATAAAAATAATAATAATAATAATAATAACAACAACAATAATAAATAACCTAATAATAGCAACAACAACAACAACAACAACAACATATTATAATATAACAACTTCAGTGATCGTCAGTGAAATAATGCCGCTTTCAAAAAATGCTAGGCATCCTTTTCCTTTTAAGATTTCATTGGCCTATTAGTCCTTTATAATGAAAAATTAAAATTCTTTAAGGATAGTATTTTATTTTCCTCTAATTGAATTGAATACATAAAATTCCATACCCAGGCGATCTTGCATATTATAATACAACTCGTAAAAATAAAAATAATAACTCATTTTGCCTTGTTGCAATTATATTTTTATCGGAAAGTTAAAGAATTCCCTGACGTACATAAACGAATTGATGAAAATTACTGATAGCTTAATGAAAGAATTTCATACTGTGAAATATCAACATGTTTACCACGCGAACTAATATACGGTGGTGATAATAATTTAATGAAATTTATTATACAGAAAAAGAATAAATATACTTGTTATATTTTGTATGAAAAAAAAAAAAAAGAAGAAAAAAAAACTATTGTTATTCGTAATCTTTGTGAGGCATTTGTGTATAATAGTTTCGAGGTATTGACTGAACGTAAACTTTTAAATGAAACTTATAGTGAACTCACAACTAGTTTCCTGTAACGGTTCATGCATATTTTTTTTTTCTATCAATATTTATATGCAACGATATAAATTCCTGACTCTGGCGTCGGTCTTTTTGTTTATGAAATAGTTGACAAACGTATAATGTTCATGGGTACACTCTTTATTCATATCCGAGAGTTATGCATGTTTTATTGCCACTTTGTTTTATATTGATCAATATAATGAGGTTCTATATCGAGAAATGTAAGTTTAATGGATGTCTTTTAATAGATGTCGATGTCCGTTTTAAACCGAACAAAAAATTAAGGAAATAAACGAATGAAAAATGGACCGCCAATAATACGTATATTATATATTGAAAATATTATTTCATTGAAAATATTGTTAAATTTTATCAGGTAATTTAATTATTTATTACCCTGTAGTATGCAAAATACTTGACGTTAAATAATAAACTGCAGAAAACGCACAATTGCTTTTAATATACCGAAGTAACGAGTAAAAGAAAGTTAAATATTATTTATTTAAAATAAAATTTATTTAATGAAGAATACTTATACTAATTATATTTATTTTACATGTTTATTCGCAGATTATACCATTATCATGTAAATATTAAGACAAATGCATAATAAAAAACTCCAATGTACATAAAGGACTTTAGAATAATAAAGATAAATAAACCTTTTATTAGATATGTACAAGTGTTTTTCACTTCACATAAATGAAATATTTTTTTAATCTATACAACTATGTGCATTGTTATCTTTTTCCTTTTAACAATAATGGATCGAGAATACTTTAAAAATTATAATTTGAAGATAACCATTCAAATATTCAGAAAAATAAATGAATGGCTAGTTATATTTTTTTATTATAAATTTAATTCATAAAAAAAAATAAAAATAAAATTCACCAAGAAAGAATATTTATAAAATAAAACATGTAATATAATAAATTCCTAGCAGTCGCTATATCTTACGATACTTTTATAATTTCCGAACTTAAGCAAACAATATGTGAGAACACTATTGAATTAATAGTAAATTAGAGGAAATAAAATAATAAATAAAACGGCTATAATTATTATATTATAAATACCTTAATCAGTTTTTATTAAAAAAAATTTGGGTAGCAATGGTAAGTAGAAATAAATAGAATCGAGCGACCTCTGGCGAATGATTATTGATTCATATTTTCATCGGTCAAATACTGTCCGACTGTTAGTAATCGAAATTGTGAAACATTTTCAAAATTGAACCATACCTTAATCACTTTATGATTAAGAAAACAGTTTTAATGAAGTGAATATTATAAATTAAAGCTAAATAAAAAATAACTTCATTCACTTAATACTCTAAAGTAGACATTATATATAAAATTGAGCAAAAATTGGATTATTACTTTAATAATAATTTTGAGATGCGCTATAATAGAAATAAATTATAGATTTTTAAAGCTATTTTATATTCTCATAATTTTATTTATGACGGCTAGTCGAAAGGATACTGACGTCAGGCTTTCATTAGAACGCATAAGATATTAAATTCATTAATCCTATTCTACTATTTCCATATACATGTATTAAATAGAAATTATTCACTTTACACTTAAAAATTATACAGCTCTTGACACATTGATTATGTGACGTGAGAATTATAAATTTCCTAGATAATTAAGACAAAAAAGACGAAAGGAAAGAAATGGTAAAAACTTTAATATTTCATAAAATTGTGTTTTATAACATAGTATTATTGACTAGATAAAAAATTTTTAATACCCACAATAAATGCTAAAACTTGAATAATCTTAATAACAATGGATTTATGCGTAACGCACATAAAATATACAAATAATATTGCAATAAGAGTAATATTAACACAAGAACTGATTCAGCAATTTTTATGTAGACGCACTAAAAGAAAGAACTAGTAAAAGCGGTAAAACGGCATACTCAAATTCTCCGAGACAATTCCTCTTATTGCACTGTTTTATTAAATAAAATAAATAAAATAAAATATAATACAATATAAATAATAAATAAAATAAAATAAATAAAATAAATAAAGTAGTACCCTTTTGAAGATCGTAAGACTCTTTCGTTGCAGTATTATTTCAACTATCAATATTAACGATAAGTATTTTAGTTAATTAGAATAGAATTCGTTATAGTTCGCGTAATCGTAATTTATCATAATTTGTCGAATTGTGAATCTGAGTGCGGCTTCAAAGTAGTAGAAGTCTTGCTTGTCCCCTGAGTGGGCAGCCACACACCTAAGAGTGTGTCAAATACACCGGCAGGGCAACACGTGCACGAGGCCCGCAATCGCATACGCGGATCCTCATGTGTAATTACAACCAGCTTCATACTTGTAAAGAAAAGCGATATAATCTAAGTATTAATCTAAGTGTTCAATAACAATCATATTCATGATTGTACATTTCGTGGCACAATACTCGCCAGCATTGGATATATGTATTATGTGTTAAGTAATGACAATTAATTGTAATTGGCTTTTTCCTTATTTCATACGAAAGGAGATTTTTTACGCTTAGGACGGCTTTGTCCTCCTTCCACACACAAGGAGAATTTTTATGCCTTTAGGAAACCATTTTACAATAAACAACTGTTTTTAATTTACTTGATGTGCCACCTCATCCCTCCCTAAACTATAATTCATAATAAAGACAAACGCTACAACCCAAATTGATAACGAACCTCGGGTTAGGGCTATTTTATTGAATGTGATTCAAAAATTATCTAGCGAAGACAAAAGGCAGAAGCCGAGATTGCGCTCAAGTGCTTTATTTGTTCGCAGTTTCATATCTTTCGAGGCGCCATCTTGATTAACAGTCACGTAGCTCGTTTATTGCCCCTGGAAGTATGCAACACGTCATATAGACGTATGTTGCCTTTCAAAAGCTTTGATAAATTCTAAATGTAAAATATTAAACGACGGCTAAAATAACAAGCCTTTACCTGAAAATATGTAATATACTTCATTTCTTTTATTATCAAGTCCTAACAAGAAGTTTTCTATCTGTACAATAATTTCTTAGACATTAACTATGAATACTGACAGATGTAAATTTTTTTCCAAATTAATATAGTTGGTGTGTCAAAAAATTTTTTTTTTTAATAGTTACAATTACGTAGAAAACGTGATATTTATGTGTAAAACTCAAATTTATTATACTATGTAATTGTAAAATAAATTTCTTTCTCAATTGAATGTAAAAATCAAATACAAATAATTGTAATATTGAGAATGGATACAGCGCATGGACATACATGGATAATCGCACCACTACTTTTCAACAATACAATTTTTTTTCTGAATCAAGCAATAAACTAAGTTTTAATATTCTAATACCAGATTTAAATTCAAAATTAAAGCTGTAATTGCAATCATATTTATTAATTTTGTACTTAATTGGCTAATTTTTATTTAATGTATTATTTAATGCATTATCGTTTACAATAACAATCTGAATTAATAATCGCGATAAGTAGAATGTGAGTATAAACGTATTTAGCAGTATTATTAATCACATTATGAAGGTAACTAAAGTAATAATTTAACAATGGAGAGAATATTATAAGATGTTAGAATACCTTTTGATAATTTTTAAATGTCAATCAAGTGCCGATCACATAATTTCCAATACTGATCATAATTATAAATAATTTTATATGAAAAAGAATAGAAACAAAAAAAAATTAAAATAAAAATGTGAATGTGTGAAGAGGTATTTGGAAGTTTAATAATTGAACTCAAATTATTTCCTTATAGGTTGTTGATCTGTATGTTCCTTGCCAAATGATAAGCACCATTTCTATATGTTATTATTGTTGTTATTATTTTTATTGTTATTATTATTGTCATTATTACTACTACTACTACTACTACTACTGCTACTATTATTATTATAATTATTGTTGTTGTCGTCGTCGTCGTCGTTGTTGTTGTTGTTATTATTGTGATTATTGTTGTACGTAATAATAAAAGAAAGAAAACCGATAAATAACCTGCTTTTTAAGTAACAGAATATTTTTTCTCTTACAAACATATGATTTATATTAAAATGACACATCGCATAAAGGGAAGCCTGATATCGCAATAACGTTCATTAAAAGCTTAAAATTTATCTGAACTGAACATCCGAAGGAAAGGTTCATTTTCTAAACTTACGAAAGAATCGGCGAAAAAGTGCGGAAGTATCCCATCCTGTCATTTCTCCTATAACTTAGGAAGATCCCATGACCATAACAAGTATTCCTGACTCAGATGGTTTACCGACCAGAACTTGACGCGAACCGAGAATAAAGGCAAGTCCTTGGCTCCGGGAAGGTCTCATTTAGAAGGACGTAAGTTATGCTCGAGAATCGACATTAACGTTATTCTACTTTTCACAGCGATACTTATCTTATTGCAAAGACAAAAGAAAAATGAAAAATCCACGGACTCTCGAATTCGTTTTTACAAAACTGAACCATTATTTATACTACAATCATAATCACAATTTACTCGAAGCCCGCTATGTCAGACGTTTACCCATACTATTTAATATCTTTCAAGTAATAATCGCTCATACTCAGTATGAGATTTACTCAGTAGTAATTATGTTTATTTAATCTTATAATATATAATATATATTTTTACTTTTTTTTTTTACTTTAAAGAAAGGTTCTATTATTAGAAAATCAATTGTTGATTTCCTAACAAAAAATTAATTATTATAATAATATGTAATAGCTATTACTATTATTTCTATGTTATACATTCAGTTTACAATGAAGCTTCATTATAAATATATTATTCACGCACATACGCTTTACTTAGCATTAAGTTATCACATATTAGTTGCATTAATAATAAAAATAAGAATAGTAGTGGGCACATATTTGTTTATTTAAATGGTCGTACATTATCTACAGACATGTATAATTATTATTATTATTAAATTTACTGCTGTAATTAAAGTATCTTTTATTCATTGAGATAAAATATATTTATTATATTATTAAGAAACCAATTTCACAGGATAACAATTCGTTTATCAATGTAAAATTAAAAAAAAAAAAAGAATTAAAAAATTTCGGTTCCTTTGGGTTTCCATTTCGATAGATATTACAATCTACTTCTTGCATACAAGTAAATCTTCCTGTTAAATTCTTATTCTACAAAAAGCTATTACAGATATATATCTAACATTGTATTAAAAACCATTTTCTAGCTACAATTTTTATAAAAACAGCTTTTTAAATCCGCTGCATGAATTAACAGTAACTATTTTATCTATTTATATTTCTAAAGCTTTTTTTGCAAATACATTTTTATTCGATATACTATTGACTAGTTATTTTTATTAGGCAGTTTATAATAAATTTATATTCATTAAATTGCATTAAAAAATTATATTTTATATTGTGCGTTTAATTGTACGATGGCATGCTTAATTATCTAAATTAACTGTAATGGTGTATATATTTTTTGTAGTTTATGCATTTGATTAGATTTGGTACTGTTTAATGCAATAAAATTTTGCAATAAATCTACCGTATTTATCGATATTCTTATCAAAGTTAAATAATTTATTATATTATCGTTTACGATTCATTTACAATATAATTACTATTTTTAATTAATGCTTGCGTTATTATTTTATACACAAAGTTTGTTTAGTTATCTTATCACAGTTTTTTTAGTTATTACATCAGTAACTTAATTAAACTTTATTTTATCTTTCGTAAGATAATAAATCAATATTGAGAATTCGACATTGCCTAGAAATTTCTAGGATACCTAAAAGAAAAGAACTTTTTTGTTTTAGTTGGATCTCTTGTGCTTTCAAATAAATTCCTTTGTAAATTTAATATTATCAAAATTTCGTAGGTAAGTATAATGCTAACGATCTTTATCACAACATATTCTTAAATCACTTAAATCTCATTTTTCAAATCTTTTGCTAATTTTAACCAATCAATTATACGACATTTGAAGACAACTATTAATATTAGCTTGCATATATATTATCTATCTTTTACTTTTCTAATTATTATTACGTATTTGATATGTGCAAAAGTACTGATTGCATTTAATTTTCAAATAAATTTTCCATCTTCAATTTTAGATAAATTTCTTAACTATAATGTTTTAGTACTGTAACCTTTAAAAAATTACGCCGAACAGGAGATTTATTGTAAATAGTGAATAATATTTTTTTCAGTATTTTGATTTTAATATCTTCATTATCATAGAATTATTTAATAATGAAATAAAAATAAAAAATGTACACAACGTATTTTCTCCCTTCTCTCTCTCTCTCTCTCTCTCTCTTTTGTATGCCCCTTCCACTCGACCGTATATTTATTTTAACAATTATTTAGTGCTTTATACATTGAAGTATAATCTACTGAAATATTCTTTATTTAAAAAGTCGACTTTAAAATTAGGCGCTAAATGTGGTTAAAATGTTTCGTTAGGATTCAGCTTGAAAAAATGCTTCTTATATTTATATCCTGATAAAAAAATCTCTTATCTTAGAGCATTCTTAATATTCTTCGCGTAATTAATATAGCGGCAGAGCAAGTATATCCTGTTGTAATCACCATCCTCGAATTTCTATTTCTGATTGCTTATGTTTGATGAAAAGACATCCGGTAGTTTATGAAGACTAATGGATATATTTATCTGCCATGTTGTATTAAGAATTTGGTCCACTGTCTCGAGTAAATTGTTCGTATTATCCTTGGAAACGATTTTATAAGTAAATTACATGTATTCCTTCGCCTTTAAACTACAAGTCTTCATTTAGTACTCGGTTTTTAAAAGCATTATTCTGCTGTAACTAATTCGTATTACAATTTCTATGCAATAAAATAAGTGTTAAATTATGTTTATAGGCTGCTCTTTACATATTTCACATAAACATTCCTTTTTATCCCCTGGATGACTGAAAAAATTAATATAATAATACACTCTGCCGCTCCTGAATTTCAACTAATCAAGTCCGATAAAGAAAGATAAAATCATATTCTTAAACGACAGAATTTAAATACGTTTTGAAAATCAATTAATCGGTATATTAATCACTTTCACTATTCCGCGGATGATTGAATAAATGGCAAGAATATACTATGAAACTGAAAAAAGAGTACTTAATTTAACACATGTGATGAAATTGTCAAATAACGAATACACATCGCATATTTTAAAGCTTTTTATTAAAGTAAATGTTAATTATTTTCAATAGCCCGATGAGAATAAAACAACATTTGAAAAGTTCATTTAAATTTTTAATCAAAATATTTATATGTAAATGTATAATTTATAAAAATGTATTTAAAGAAACTGTATCGTCTTTTGTAAACATCGCAATAGTTCAACATATAAATAATTTATTATAGTAAATAATAATCAATTATAAAATAAAAAATTTGTATAATATTTGTAATTAATAAATTTTTTATTATTTATTTTATATATTTTTTTATATTATATTTATAATTATATTTTATTTATATTTATATTTATATTTATATTTATATTTATATTTTATATTTATATTTATATTTATATTTATATTTATATTTATATTTATATTTATATTTATATTTATATTTATATTTATATTTATATTTATATTTATATTTATATTTATATTTATATTTATATTTATATTTATATTTATATTTATATTTATATTTATATTTATATATAAAAAAAGCCTGCAATTTCTTTCAATAAAAAACTACATTGAGTTTTTGTCAATCCATCAATTAATAATAGATTCGGTAGGTTTAGGTATTTAAAAATAAGACTATATAAAATTTGGACTTGGAAATTAAATAATTTATTATGAAACTTTTATATAAAAATGTAATATTTTATGTAATATCTTTTATGTATAATACGTAAAGATTTATTTTAAGCATCACGAATGTCTTGAAAAAAGATCATTCAATGCTCGAATATAATTATAGAGAAGTAAACGTATGCAGTGGCAACGAAAGTCTGTAATTATAATTCACCATTTACATTATACTTTGAAATATTCAGCAATGCCGGTATTCATCATTATATACACAGTAAATTAATTAATTATTAATCATGTATTAAAAATATGATATGCTGAGTAACTGTTTCTTTCTTCTTATAATTATAAAATCTTTTAAATGAAAATTATCTAAATCATTACAGATGGATTCATGTCAATGAAAATTAAATGTATTTTAAATAGCAATGAATCATCAATTGCTTTTTGATATTCGTGTTTTGATGACTTAAAATATAAAAATAAAAAATACATGAAAACTCGTTTATTCATCTAATTATTATTTTTAAAATTCATAAGGTTTTTTATTTTTATTTAAAATAATAAATCATGAATTCATAACGTACTGATCATAATTATAAATATAATTAAATTTTATTTTCATGCGTATTATTTATGTAAATTAAAGATACTCAAAATATGAATCTGAATTGTATTCAAAGAATCAAAATATTTTTTGCGTAATAATCGTTTGCTTTAAAAACCTTTTTTAAAGCGCTTTTAAATCATTTGATTTGTATTTATTATTTTTTTATTCAAATTTTTTTTTTAAAGACGAATGAACGGTAATGTAAAGTAATACATTTTTAATATAAATTGGGAGTAGATATCTCGTGCTTTATAAGATCCGATATTGTATCTAATAAATTACTAATTTATTTATCGTTTCTTTAGATTTTTGTGGTTATATTTCAAATCAGTTACATAACTTTACAAGTATTTATCAATCATTCTGTTTGTTCTCTTTTTTTCTTTTTTTTTTAATTATAAAATTGAAATTGCGCAAATAACTTACAGATCTAGAATACTTAATAAAATGAAAAGTTTATTCTAAACGAGACTCTTTAAGTAATTTTAAAATATTTGTTGTAACATTTTACTGAGACAAAAGTATAAATCTACCCTGTTAAAAAGATCATTATTAGCGGTATTTAAAACGTTGTTGTAATTATATACTGCTAAAACGAAGTATAAGGTCCTTATAAATCTATGAAAAATTATAGATTAATCAAATAAATTTATTCAATCTATATTATTGGAATCTCTACTGTAGTATGATTCTTTAAATGACTATCAGTTTGTAAACAATTTATTATACACAACGCATGGAAAAGTCAGTCTTATATGGATATCCATCCGATTTAAATATTAACACAAATTAATTAAACGCTCTTGCATCTTATAAGATCGATATAATTTTTATTTGAATAATACTTTTATATAACTTTTAAAATAATCCTTTCCTTGGGGGAGGGGCAGGGGGAATGATGTCATATATTGTATAATACAATGAAAATTTATTATATTTTTCTTTTTTCTTATCATATTCATATGCTTATGAAGTTAAATTTTTCTTCTTAAATAAATAGAATTAAAGAGTGGATCTTATATCAACTGTTTCAAAAAAACATGCAACTAGAGAACTTGCATTCAATTTCGTATTGTATGCCAATCGATTCTGAGGAATTGCGCATATTCTCATCGGCTATATTTAAAAATGGAACGTAAATGTAGATATATATATATATATATATAAATCTGTTTTGACATGAGCAAAGTTTACGATGTTACGATAAAACATGTATCTCTGCTATTTGTTTTGTAATACCTCTTATATTTCATCCAACTAATATGAATTACAACAGCATAAAAAATAAGGGGAACCATTTTAACTTCATCTTTTAAAATTAATTCGTCAAATCTGATAAGTATTTGTGACATCATATAAGTAATAAAATTGATTTGATTTTTCGACTTACTAAGAAATAATTACAAAATATGAATAGATAATAAATTGCATACGAATGCTTGTGTTGGACATTTTATTAATCAAATAATTCGAAATCATATTTAATGTCTAAGGATTCGTAAAAACTTGTGTTATCGATTGTACGAAAAAAAGTTGAAAACATTTACATTACTGCTAGAACATCTGATAATAATTAACATTTGCTTTTCGATTTAATAATCGACAAGTATATGTAAGATAAATTAAATGCGCGGAGGAATTTGGAGAGCAAAAGGAAAAATTGGAGACAACATTGTTAAAATATTTAAAATAATAAATGAAATAATATTATAACTGATGATAAGTTTCTGGTATGACTAAAATTATAATAATTTAAGGACTAAAAATTAATACAGTATTACAAACATTACAGTATTACAAAAGTATTAATACAGTATCTTGACTTATTTCAATCTATTTTTTTGTTGTACATTTATTATTAAAAAAAAAAAAAAAAAATTAATTTCACTCAATAGAATAATAAGTGAACGGTGTAACAGATAAATAAAATCCATTAACGTCGATACCAAAAGGAATAAGATGGAAAATGAAAAAAAGGAAAAGACAAAATGATCCTGAATGCAAATTCCTGTTAAATTCGAGATAATATTATTATCGCCTTGAACTTTTAAAAGGAAAAATCTCATAAAAAAATCCGTAAAATAGCCGCGCCATAGTAAAAGACAAACCAGGATGAATGATAAGAAAGCCCTTATAATATATCGGTAGACGGTACATGGAAGAGAGACTTGTTATTCTCATTCTTTGACAGCATGATTTTCTTTATTATCATTGAAATTCGTGAATTAAAACAATAGCGGCTTATCAAAGACCGCAATATTCCACGTGCCCCTGTCATCGCGAGGAGCTGGATGAACCCTTGACGTATTCGTCATCGACTAGAGTTCAATAGAAACCCGCGTAAAGGATCCATTCCTGGAAGAGGCGATATTCAGAAACAAGTGCACACCGACCCGACGGAAGCTCGATAAAGGGAATGAAATGCAACCGAGCCATAAGTTACACGTACCTACGGAATTTTCGGACGCGCATCTACGGAAAAAGAATCGTCAGTCAGCGATCGCCAGCACGTCGAATTTAAAACGAGCGCGAGCCGTCCTCCTGCCATTGAATTTCCTCTGTCCTCCACTCTTGTGAAACGCATCGAACCGGCTCGCGTTCAATCGCATTCTCGCACTACCAACATCATCGGCAAGGTCAAGGGCTCCAGCTGTTCGCAATCATCGGAGCCCGTGATCAAGGCTACTTTTTAGGTTAGAATCTCTCAAGAGCTCCAAAGGCGAGAATGCGAGATGACGTTGTCTGCGTTCCACCTGCAGCTGAGGAAGAAAGTCGTCGACGGCGACCGGAGGGCACGAAGCGACGAGCACGGCTTTGCCGAATCCCAGCACTAGTTTTTCGAATTCGATAGCCCCAAAGCGCTCACGTAACCTCAAACGTTCTTCGTCTCTTCGTCTCCCTTTCTTCTTTACGTGTACTTGGACTTATTCCCGACCATTTGGAGCATTATTTTTTCATCATCCGACGCTTCGTTGCTTCGTTGGCTTTTCACACATTGCACTTTAATTTGTTTTGTTTACAAAGATTATCAAGGCTGCGCGAATGCACGTTAATTATACATACGAAGCAGCTCCGCGTAATTTGCAAGGATTTGCAAACCCGATTCATTTGCGATGGAATTTTCCTTATAACGTCTATTCTCGTCTCTTGTATTTCTAGCAATAATTTAAATACCCGTCGATGATTTCCCTAAGACATCGGCGGATGCTCTTAATGAAAAAAAAACGCGTGTCGTGGTATAGCGCTTATAACGTTTGCGTTATTTTATCTTGCAAATTATAATGGTTATTCGAATGGTGACCTTGGGCACATGATCATTATCATTGAGTCGTCGGATTAATTTTCAATGGAATCCAAGAAAATGGAAGAAAATTAGCAGAATTGTCGGAAGTTAATAAGAGTTTCGGGAAGGCCCGAGTGGCATTATTATAATTTTAAAAATAAAGGTAATTCTGTCGACACGCAGGGTCTCGTCATCCGATCGAGCGCTTTATTTATTAATTAATCGTGAAGTATGTCTGATCCAGTAGCGCAGCCTGCAATTCTTAGAATCATGATTTAATTATAAAAAAAAACGTAATGGTAATAGAGAGTTGTACAGTACGTCTTGGCTGTAAGGCCGAGCTCACTTCCCATTGAAGTTGAAGTAATGCCGCTAAGTGAGCTCGCGCGCGCAATTGCGTTTGTATGTGCGTGTGCCCGCAGGCTAGAGATTCTAATCATAGAGACATGGTCTCATCGGCTTCGAGGGGATTCTTCGAGTTGTCGAGGAATGTTTGAAGACCGACGGTCCAATGGCCAAAGGAACGCGTCTCTTTAATCGCAACCACGTATATTAAGTGTACGTAACTTTCTTTTATAATTTCATTTGGCGCTGCGTGGGAGGGTCAGGGCGAGGGAGGGAGGGTCGAGGGGTGAGAGGTGAGAGGTGAGAGGTGAATGGATCGTTTGCCGAGAGCAGCAAAGAGACAGATTGATAAAGGGAATGTGAGAAGCAGACATGGTCGTAGTCGCCGTCGTTGTCGTCGTCGTAGTCATCGTCGTAGTCGTAGTCGTCGTCGTCGTCGTCGTCGTAGTCATCGTCGGCTCCGACATCCCGTTCGGCTTCCACTACAAAGGCTGACAAGAAGACTCTGCTATTCTCTTCGCAGACGTAATCACCCTTGGTTAAAAACTCAATTACGCCTAGCCCTATTAATACTTATTCAAAAGGGCATTGAGTGCATCGAGGGGGGGGGGAGCCAGCCCCCGTGGAGCCTGAAATCCTTTCTTTCGTCGAATCGTTCACGAATTCACTAATCGAACTTTCGGCCAATTTCAGTCAATTTTCATTTTGAATGAGCCACGACGAGGACGTTGCGCGCTGCACTAAAGCTAACGTCGAGCTCTCAATTCCAGAATCACGGTTATCCCGTATCTTAGTTTAGAAAGGAGGGACGAAAACAAAACAAACAAAAAACCAACGATTATGGAATATTTGATCGATTCGTAAGTACGACCTGGATGGATTACGAAGGAATTACGGACGGCTGCAGCTGCGGTCTCGGAGTAGACAGAGACTGTCCTTTGTTTTTTTTTTTTTTTTTTTTAAACAAACGAAAGCTTTTAATGACAAATGCTAAGAAAGAAAGGGAAGCTTCGGGGAAAGGCATGGATTGGTACATATGGTCTAGCTGGCACGTGTTGGCATTTTTAAATGAGGAACGGGTAGGGCAGAGAGCAGGGTGGGCCGATCAATGGGTTGGCGAATGAGGGTCCGCGCGGGAAGCCGAGAACCAATGGTAGAAGCAAGCGGAAATAATCGTTCGATATTACCCGGAGCACGAAATGTCAGGGGGGCAACGCTCGAGTTCCATTGCAATAAAGACGAATCCTCGACAAAAGTTAAGAATGAGCTTGTTTTACGTTATTCCAAGGTCACGGTCAGGGAACGCAGCGGTGGTGATTAGCGGCGGTGATCAGCGGCGGTGATCAGCAGTGGTCCAGGAAAGCCCGAAGATTCGGGGTAAAGAAGCAGGTAAAAAAGCGTGGGAGGCCACGCGTTGCAGGGGGACGGTCACCCTGAGGGAGAGGGGCTTTGGACTCCGGGTCCCGGGTCTCCTCGCTATTTGTAAAGAAAAAACGCGAGAGCTTTACGTGGTCGGAGGTGGTGGATGGTTGGATGGGTAAGAGAGCACGATGGTAATTGTTCTTGCCGAGGACGGGACGAGGTATTCGAATGATCGAACTCCCATTGGACGTCGGCGCCCGATGCGCAGAGGAACGGCTGCGCATCCTGAAATGGCAGACCTGTGGCTCTCTCCTGACTGCACACGGGGGGAGCGCGCGAAAGAGAGAGAGAGACAGAGAGAGAGAGAGATAGCGACATATAGATAGATATATAGATAGATAAAGAGAGAAAGAGAGAGAGAGAGAGAGATAGTGATAGCGAGAGAGAGAGAGAGAGAGAGAGAGAGAGAGAAAGAGTGGCGGCGAGTCTGGAAAAGAGTCGTTGGGGTTCAGTAGGCGACGGTAATCGTGAATCGCAGCAACAGCAGTTATAGTAGGACGAGCAGCAGGAGACGTAACAGCGGTCCCCGTTCAGCTTCACGCCCTTGTCAAACTTAACCGGTGAAACGTTTACCTCGTGGTTGATATCGACGGTCTCTGCAGCTGCTGCAGCCATGCCTGAGTACTTGGGCAAGAAGTACAAGCTCGCCTCCAGCGAGAACTTCGACGAATTCATGAAGGCACTTGGTACGCTACTGCACAACCATTACAAAAGACATTTTTTCTCTCTTCCTCATTTCACTCTCGTTTGCTCTTATTCTCACTCACTCGACGTAGAGCGTTAAGTGGTGTTAAGGGAGAGTTTAGTAGTGCCTCCTTTTACTAATAGCGAGGCTAAAGCTTATGGACGAGGCCGGCTTAACCGGGCTGGGGGACGACGTGTCCTTTCCTCCTCATCCTCCTCCTCCTCCTCCTCCTCCTTCTCCTCAATCGCACGTCTACACGCTGCCGTTGCATGCTTATCACGATCCAGAGTACAGGTTTTCGAGGATCGATAACCGGTTCTCATCCCATTACTACTACTGATCTTCCTCGCAAGTGTCAATAAATAAATACAAGACACCGGCTCTGATCTCTCTCTCTCTCTCTCTCTCTCTATCTATCTATTTATCTATCTATCGATCTCTCACTGCATCTACGTATTCGGTCCGGGTCATTTTTTTTTCGAAACAGCCCGAGATGCCCTTTCCCCTCCTCGTCCCACTCTTTCCCTCCTTCATTCCTTCTAATTCCACGCTCGAAAGACGCTTGTGGAAGGGCGGTGGGGTGGGGCGCTGTGTAGGAGCGGGAGGAGCGGTAGGAGCGGGCGTCACAATGCAGACAATTGGCTGCAGCCGATCGAGGCTTCGACCCGGTGCGATGAACCCGACACGACCGTGGGTGAGCTGGCCGCGCAACGACCCCTCCGACGCACGAATTCCCCGGCTAATTCAGCTTCTTCTCAATGCATCTGGGCGAACTTCGCCTCCTTTTGGACCTCGGCCTCGAACGTGTGCGCCTCACCGGATCGCCCCCCCCCGCCTCACCGGACCGACCGCCGCGGCCGACATTATCGCGCGTGAAAGGGCCAGAGCTCGCCGCTCGATCTGGTATCGTTAGAATCGAGCCGGCCCTAAGGTAGTAGTAGTAGTTCTAAGACAGTCCTAAGGCAGCTTCGACAGTTATCACGATCATCCGACTCAATTGTCAATTGCCCGGCTGGCCGATTCATCGATGGATTTTCATAATTGACTGCTGGGGGGTGAGCCGCTCCCCTCCCCACTCTCGCTCTATCTTTTTTTACCAGTCGGTCACATTCGTTCCTCTTTAGCTGAGGGGAGGCAACGCTTCTATTAATTTAATAACCGCCGCGCTCGCTGATTAAAAGACGACGTCGTCGGGCCAATGACGGTTGGCGGGGGTGTAGGGACGGAGGAGTAGGGCGGGAGGCCCCAAAAACGATGACACGAGTCGTCTCCGACACGACGATGCTAATCGGGAAAAATATTACGTGACTTTGTAATAAATATTATAAACGCTCACCACGTAATAATGCTGACCTTTTTATTTTTTTTTTTTTTATTTTTTTCTAAGCCTGCGTTTTTATCGCTCTTGTTGACCTTTGCACATGCTCGCACACTGCATAAACGTCATTACCGTTGACTTTGAACTTAGAATATCGAGAAACGGATTTCTAAATTAAATGCATCGTCGACTATCCGCGCCTCTCTCTCTCTCTCTCTCTCTCTCTCTCTCTCTCTCTCTCTCTCTCTCTCTCTCTCTCTCTCTCTCTCTCTCTCTCTCTCTCTCTCTCTCTCTCTCTCTCTCTCTGACCGTCTAATCCGAGCTACGCAAAGGGCGGCCGGCGTCGTTGCATTGTAATATTTAAAAACGGCATGCGTAACCGACCACTTAATACTTTAAATTCGTAGATTGCAAATGAAGGACAAGTTATGTGCATGCGCATGTATGTATTATCTGCATGCCTGTACGTATGTAGTAAGGCAACATTCCAGTTGTCAATAATACAGATAGATATTTTGTTTTTGCGATCGAAGGTTATAAAAGTTGATGTTGAACTTTGTAGATTATTATTTTGTTGAATAAATCCTGCCCATTTTATGTACTTCCTTGAGATATAGACTTGGTTAGATAAGGTCTCGGTTATTATTTTAACCTAAGATTCGGATTATAAGATTGTTTTTGCCAGAGCCGCGATACGTGATGCACTCGAGGATGACTTGTTGACGTTATCGTAGGAATAATCGGAGCAATAATAACTGGCGTCATTAGGAACCCTAGTAAAATCGCAATCGGGCAAAATGTAAAAATCTGTTTCTCAGGAAATAGATAGAAGGAGTAGGCGGGAACGTCGTCGTCGTCGTCGTCATCGCCGTCGTCGTCGTCGTCGTCGTCGTAGTAGTAGTAGTAGTAGTAGTAGTAGTAGTAGTAGTCGTGTACATACTGATCTCACGTGTTGTTGATAATTTTACGTACATTCGCTCGTTATATCATTCCGTCCATGATGCAGCGCTTCTCTGATAAGCCGACAGAGCATTTTGCTTTACTTTCTACAACAAATCTTCTGCCTCCCTCTCTATTTCCATTCTCTTATCGTCTTTTTGCGCTGCCGTTTTAGCTGCTCCTACAAACATTTGTTCTGAAAAATTTCGTTGCGACGCCGATTCGTCAGTTCAGTGTCATTGACATAAAAGATCGAAGCGAATGATTACATGCACTTATAAATTCTTCCGCTTCTCGCTTAAGTATTTCAGTCCTCGTTAAAGCGCCACTCCGGTTACATCGTTAAACGACTACTACTACTACTCTCTCTCTCTCTCTCTCTTTCTGTGTGTGTTTATAAACTTGCTTAATTACAATACTCAAAAATGTCCGGCTACTTAAATAGAAAGTACAAGCTGGCTACCAGTGACAAGTTCGACGAGTACATGAAAGCTCTCGGTGAGATTACTAATACATCATAACTTCCTTCGTTATTATAATAATAATAATAATAATAATAATAATGGTCGTAATAATAAAGAAACAAGTGCTTGGAATGTTAGTCGTTTCGTAAAAGGAGTATGTAGACGACGCCGTTGTAGTCTCAAGCAAGTTCAAGTACTTGGCCAAATTTAAATTCCAATCAAGGAATTTGACGTTTATTTTATTTTATATCTTACCTTCTTGACCTCGATTTCTTAAAAAGTTTACGCTTTTTAGATGGGAACGGGTTGCTCGAATGTACACGAATCAATAAACAGCATCGAAAAGATTATAAGCGTCAACTCAATTGTCTTTCTCAATTATGCTCTTTATCATAATAATCTTTGCGTATACGAAAAAATTATTTCTTCTTCTTCTTCTTATTTTTTTTTTTTTTTTTTTTGAAACTAATGTGTTTATCATCATGCATTTGTATGAAATGCTCAGGCGTCATAATTATTCCAGTGCTAAAGTGTGTAAATAATTATAAGGAGCAAAATGATAAGCAAATGACTTTCTATCATTTTCCTGTTGTTTTTATCAACAGGTGTCGGGATAATTCTCCGAAAAATGGGAGCCACAGTGAGTCCAGTGGTTACGCTCTTGAAGAATAACGGAGAATACGTATTCAAAACTGAGAGTACGTTCAAAAACTCTGAAATCAAATTTAAGCTTGGCGAAGAGTTCGAGGAGGAAACGGCCGATGGACGCAAAGTTAAGAGTGTTATCACCCTCAAAGGGAACACAATGATTCACGTACAGAAGGGCGACAAGGAAACCGTTATTGAACGAGAATTCAAAGACACGGAAATGACAGCCGTTAGTAAACGACTTCTTATCTTACTTTTGTTCTAACTTATTTGGCTAATCCCTGCGTACCTGGCCGAGTCATCCATTAAATAATAATAGATCATTAGAAATCGTCTTCTTGTTGTTGTTGTTGTTATTATTGTTTTAACGATAAGCTAAATTCATATCTTAAATAGAAATGTTAGTAAATCTTATTTAATGGAAAGGCATGAAAATCATCCTTGACCAAGTGTTTTGTATATAAATTTTATATTATGTCAATTTGTCAATTCATTCGAAAGTAGGAATATTCAATATATTTTAATTTCAGTTTTATTCTTAAAGATATAATTTTTCAAAATACTTTTTTAAAATACTCGTGCTACGGTAGGACGAGCATTTATGAAAAAAAAGTCATTCAATATTCATTAATAATAGAACTTTTGTTTTTGTTTATAGGTTATGAAGGTCGATAATATTATCTGCACAAGGGTTTACAAAGCTGAAAATTAATTTTAATAAGAAATGATTGCGTGATTTTTATATTGATAAAATGGTTCGATGGAACTGAGGCGAGGCTACGATGAATTTGATAATATGAAGATTGATCTAATTAAGCAGCTATTTGTATAAAATCTATTTTAAAAACTATTTATCATGTTGATAATGCGAAAATACCTTCATGTTATAAAATTTGCAAAGTTTGCCGTCCTACGTAAATAAAGTTTCGTAAATAAATGAAAACTGTTGACATTAAATACAAAAGATAAATTTTCCACGTCCCCCTCCTTCTCTCGCCCTCACGCCCATGACTCCCCGCTCCCCGCGAACTTACCGACCGATACGTTAATTAATTGCGATTAACATTAACGTACGTCCCCGTGCGTAAAGCGCGTGAGAAAGCCAATTGACTGTCGGACGTTCGGGTTCCCAAATTGAAAATGAGAACGAAGTGAAAAGTGCGAGCAGCCAGGTGTGGCCGATGAAGGTTTTCGAACGGGGCGCCCTGAAGTCGGCCACGGCGGTTCGTCAATCGCGGCCGACTTCAGTCGTCCGACTTTCCCGGCCTTTCGTCCCAGTGCGCCGCCCAATCCACTTTGGAACAATAATCTGTCGCGTCTCGGGGAGGACGGAGTCGAGGACCAGGAATATCAGCTAGTGGCTAGTTTTGGACCATGCATTCTATTAATACAGCTGGCGGCCTGGCGAGCTAGCACTAGCGGACCCCATTCATTCTTAATTTGCCTTCGGTTGCTTTGTCAGGCGACAACCATTATAAACAGTTATGAGTTAAACAATCGTTATTGCCCGTAATTTCCGAATATTTTTAAATAAATAAGACTTCGAGATGAATTGTTTGCCGGCCACTCTCGTAAGCTCTCGCCGATTTACTAACTAAATTGGTTTTTATCATGGTACGTTTATTCCCTTTACTCTATCAATCACACGCTTTGTTTATTATTTATTATTTTTAAACGATTATTTTATTATATGCGCACTTATCAATCGGACTTTTTCGCCTATTCAGATAATCCAATGGAACATACAATTCAGGCTTTAATTCATTAATGAATTCAAGACACTCATAACCTTAATACTATGATAATTTCAGTATAATTTTGCTTACTTTTCAGGCTCTATTAGGGGCACAATTGGTTATTACACTGATAATGGTCAGTGTAATACAAAAATTAGGTTCTTATTTTTCAATAGCAAAATGGCTTTTGTGTTCAACAGGGTAATTTCACAGCCTATTATAATAATTTATTGTATAAAATTTTTACTTTACAATGCTATATGCCCAATTTTCAGATTGACAAGGTATCTTTATCCAACAGACCAAGAATTAAAACATTTAATTGGTTATCCAAAAGAAAAACATAAAAGAGGGAGACATATAGAAAATGGAAAGGCACCTGAAACTTTTCAAATACCAAGAAATTTAGATATTACCTTAGAAACTGCACCTGTAACTGCCCTTGACATTGTACATTTAAAATTTTACGCTGACTTTCAATGGCTATTTGACTTTTCTATTTATGGTGCACTTGTATATATTATGACAGAGGTTCGTTTATAATCAAATTATATTTGGAAGCTATTCTTGTCTGTACTAAAGACTAAATTATTTTACACCTATTAGAGATTTCTGATATATGCTATCAATGCATTTAAAATTCTTTACTAAATTAAAACTTATATTTTTTAATCTTTGTTTATTTTTCAATAGATGTACAATAGTTGGTATCCAATTAAAGATGAAATCAATCTGAGTTTGTTATGGTGTTTCTTGATTTTAGGATTCGCATTGTATCCTTTATAAAAAATTTCTATAATCGAATAATACAGTTTTTTAGAAATTAAAATTCTTTAACATTTAATAGTAAAATTTTAATTGCTCTATGGGTGCAATACTTCAAAGGTGAAGAGAGTATTGGTGAAAGATCAACGTGTATTGTAACTGGATTCTCATATCTTTTAATATCAATGATGATACTTATAGTAGATGAGAGCACTCTCGAGCTGGGTTTAGATAGTGCATACAGAAGTTTTAATCATTCTGCTTCTGTATTTTTGATGAATCAAGGTCTTTTATCAAGGTATCTTTTTTACTTATATTTAATAGATCAATGAGATATTAAAGTTTTAATGATTATTCATTTTTTCGTTACAGTGGACCTGCATCAAAGATTATTATTAAATTTGTTCTAGCTGTATCTTGTGGTTTCCTTGGCTCGTTATTTACATTTCCTGGATTACGTGTATCAAAAATGCACTGGGATACATTGAGGTAAAATATTCATAAGTGGATTTGTTTTAAATCAATTTATACCTTTTAAATATTTAACTTTTCAAAAAATTTTATTCCTAAAGGTATCACAAGGATAATAAATTTCTCTTAATCATTGCTAACCTTAGTTATGTTTCTCCACTTATACTAGCAAGCTTATGGATTAAGCCAATAAGTCGAGATTATCTTACTGTAAGAATTTTCTCTGGTATGACGAAACCTGTGTAAGTTAACAAGAAGATTTATAAATGAACTGTCGAATTTCTATTTTCGATATAAATACATTTAGAAAAATACAAATACTTTTTTTTTGTAGAATGACAGCCACTGTTTTCGAGAGTTTAAGGTTAATTGTCATTGTTGTTGCTGTTGTGCTAAAGATAATATTAATGCCTGTATATTTACAATCTTATTTAAATTTAGCACACCAAAGGTTAGAAATACAAAAGAAAGAAGCAGGTAGAATTACAAATATAGAATTTCAGAAGAAAGTACGTTTGTAACATTCATGTCTCAATTATTAAATTTCATTTATTCGTTTTATTATTTTAAAATAGTTTTATTACGTTTCAGATAGCAGCAGTATTTTATTATCTATGCGTAGTGGCTTCGCAGTACATTGCTCCATTAATTATTTGTTTATATTGTACGTTATTGTACAAGACTTTAGGTAAAGACAAAAATTATGTTGTTTGCATCTTCTTTAATTAATAAAAAGTTTAAAAATTGTTTTTTTGTAGGAGGCTATACTTGGGAGGGAATATATAAAAATTTAGATATTGAAGAATGTGAAGTGCCAAAATCATTTCCAGAATCAAAAATATTTACTGACGATAATAAAACGATAGTAGAATCAGCGCGAGAATTTCACTTGGCTTTCAGTTCGATAAAACAGGTAGAATTAATTTTCAAAACAGTTCTTAATTATATATTTATATTATATATATATATATATGTAAAACTTAAAAAATTCCTTTATACCGTACTGAAGTTAAGGATGTTAATTTTCTTTTGCAGATTTTTACAACTGAAGTATTTAGAGGATTATTTGGACTGGCAACTTGGTGGACTTGTTTTACTCTATTTGCTACAACAGCTATGGGAATGCTTTATCAAAGCTATTTCGCGAATGTATAACCTAGTTTTGTATTTGTAAATTTAATGTTGAATATTTGTACAAAGTTTTGATAGTATTTTAATGATAAATCAATAAGAAAAAAAAAACTACAAATATTAATATGTGATTTGAAAAAAGAAAAAAAAGCAGTTGGATTTCTTTATGTGCAACCACAGTGAAGTTAAGTAGATATGAAGTATATAGAAAAGTAAGGCTAACTGTTGAATAGTTTTATTAATACATGAAAATATTAATGAAAGGATTTTCGAGTAATTTTGAAGTATAAAAATCTTATAAGATTCAGTACAAACAAGCCTATTCTTATTTATGACTTCAAATTTAAAGCTTCAACATTATTTTGAGCAAATACATCTTGAGTTCGGAATTTTGAGAACAAATAGATCGAGAACGGATTTTAAAATGAAATGGAATTGAGGGAAAATTTGTTGAAAAGTAAAATTTTTTAACGATGTGTGATTTTAAAATGGAAAATCGAAGAGCGTATTGGAACGTAAAATAGATTTTCCGTCAGCTTGAATTTTAAAATAAACGAACTTTCCTGAGGCTATAGACAAATAAGGTGTGATATATCCGAGAGAGAGCGAGAGAGAGAGAGAGAGAGAGAGAGAGAGAGGAGATAATTGGTGCTAAGCTAAAAATATAACATACAACGGTTCGTTATTCCAGTATTTTTGACTTACGCACATTTTCTCAGTTCGCCACCGCAGTTGTTGCGTATCACTCTCCCACTACGCAGCCAATAGCCCCGAGTTTGTCAAGAATCATCGGAACGTCTCGAGTGGAGTTAATTTGCGAAAGCTCCCGAATAGCTCTTTAGAATATTAAAAGACCGCGCGGAAACTATGCTCCTCTCAGAGCTTGAGCAGACTTGGTGAAGCTCGAGTCTTGGTTTACCCAAATTCTATATATATATATACATATACATATATATATATATTTAGTCCGCACGCATACCGCAGTATACCGAGCAAGTACAGTGAAATTATACCGCGAGAGGGGAAAAGACAAAGGTGAGTAAGCCGCTTCTTTTATTATAAACTCGTTTCGAAAGACGAAACGTAATAATTATTGAGAAATTTTAATCGAATTTCCTCCTGAAGTAGTTGAGCGTACACGTGTAGGCCGAAATCGGGCAAAATACCGACGCGCAAGTGACAATCACGTAATAAGAAGTACACGTTGCCCGTGCTATGTTTTTGATAAAAATTAAAAAATTTTCACCTACGAATCGTTTGTGTGCGTCAATTTTTGTACAAATCGCGTTAAAACTTTACATGTGAAATGTACGTGGTGGTGTCGGTTCCAAAAATGGCTGCGTGGGCGTGCAATACCGTGACTGAATTACGCGGATGACGCATTCGGCTTAATAAATAAAGAAGCCTTGAATCTTTTATTTTTAACCGAATTGTGGAAATTTTTCACAGGGCGCGTTAAAGCGATTAAACTTAATTAAGCTTGGCGGATAAGATAATTGTAAACAATGCTTTGCAAAGCTAAATATTAGCGTCTAGCTTTATTTTTAGCAAAAAATGGCCAAAGTCCCTGCGATTGGAATTGATCTTGGCACGACGTATTCTTGTGTCGGCGTCTTTCAACATGGAAAGGTGGAGATTATAGCAAACGATCAAGGAAATAGAACGACACCGAGTTATGTGGCTTTCACCGATACCGAGAGACTCGTGGGCGACGCTGCCAAAAACCAAGTTGCAATGAACCCCAGCAATACTATTTTCGGTACGTACTCGATACGGAGGGAGTATTGGCAGTATCTAAAAATCCAAATGGATTTCAAACGTAAATGAGCGATCTTTTCTATACGATCCACGAAATATAATAAGAATATATGGATGTATTTTTGAAAGGGTTGGAAAGAGCTGCTTAAATGCTTAAATAAATTAAATGACGGGGTTGAACGCATCGTCGTCGAGGGTAACTTGAGGGTAACTTGAGGGTAACTTGAGGGAAAATGATAATTGGCTGGGTGTTGCGGGAGGGTGAGAGGGAGGGAGGATAAAAGTATTAACGAGTATTGTCATACGTTGTGCAGATGCGAAACGTTTGATCGGCCGTCGCTTCGATGATCAGACCGTCCAAAGTGACATGAAGCATTGGCCGTTCGCGGTGATAAACGACAATACCAAGCCGAAGATCCAGGTGACGTACAAGGGCGAGGTGAAGACCTTCTTCCCGGAGGAGGTGTCCTCGATGGTTTTGGTGAAGATGAAGGAGATCGCGGAGGCGTACCTCGGGAAGACGGTGACGAACGCGGTCATCACGGTCCCGGCCTACTTCAACGACTCCCAGCGGCAGGCGACAAAGGACGCCGGGACGATTTCCGGGCTGAACGTGCTGCGCATAATCAACGAGCCGACCGCGGCAGCCATCGCCTACGGCCTCGACAAGAAATCCGCCGGCGAAAAGAACGTCCTGATCTTCGACCTCGGGGGCGGTACCTTCGACGTCTCGATCTTGACAATCGACGACGGCATTTTCGAGGTCAAGTCGACCGCGGGCGACACTCACCTCGGCGGCGAGGACTTCGACAACCGCATGGTCAATCACTTTATCCAAGAGTTCACCCGCAAGTACAAGAAGGATATATCGAGCAACAAGAGGGCGGTGAGGCGCTTGAGGACGGCCTGCGAGCGTGCTAAGCGAACCCTGAGCTCATCGACCCAGGCGAGTATCGAGATCGACTCCCTCTTCGAGGGCATTGATTTCTACACCTCGATAACGCGGGCGAGATTCGAGGAGCTGTGCTCTGACCTGTTTCGGGGCACCCTCGATCCGGTCGAGAAGTCCCTGCGCGATGCCAAGATGGACAAGGGCCAAATAAACAGCATCGTCCTCGTTGGCGGCTCGACCAGAATACCCAAGATCCAGAAGCTTCTCCAAGATTTCTTCAACGGCAAGGAGCTGAACAAGTCCATTAACCCTGACGAGGCTGTTGCTTACGGGGCCGCGGTACAGGCCGCGATTCTCCACGGCGACAAGTCCGAGGAGGTCCAGGACTTGCTGCTCCTCGACGTCACGCCCCTCTCCCTGGGCATCGAGACCGCCGGTGGCGTCATGACCGCCCTAATCAAGCGGAACACGACGATTCCGACCAAGCAGACCCAGACGTTCACCACGTACTCTGACAATCAGCCGGGCGTACTCATCCAGGTGTTCGAGGGCGAGCGGGCCATGACCAAGGACAACAATCTCCTGGGTAAGTTCGAGCTGACGGGGATACCGCCGGCGCCCCGGGGCGTGCCCCAGATCGAGGTGACGTTCGACATCGACGCGAACGGCATACTGAACGTCTCCGCGGTCGACAAGTCCACCGGCAAAGCCAACAAGATCACGATAACGAACGACAAGGGCCGGCTCTCCAAGGAGGACATCGAGCGCATGGTGAACGAGGCCGAGAAGTACAAAAGCGAGGACAATCAGCAGCGGGAGAAGATCGGGGCGAAGAACGCCCTCGAGGCCTACTGCTTCAACATGAAGAGCACCGTCGAGGACGAGAAGTTCAAGGACAAGATGAGCGAAGCCGACCGCGCGACCGTCATTAAGAAGTGCGACGAGGTCATCCTCTGGCTCGACGCTAATCAGCTCGCCGAAAAGGACGAGTTCGCCGACAAGCAGAAGGAAATCGAGGCCGTGTGCAATCCGATAATCACGAAGCTGTACCAGGGCGCGAACGCGCCGCAGGGCAAAGCCGGCGAGCCAACCATCGAGGAAGTTGACTGAACCTACGGTGAACGTACGGGGAACTAACGGGGAAGGAACGGAGAACCATCTGACGACGACGACGACGACGACGATGATGATGATGATCTCTCGATTCGCTTGATTTCCTCTTCTTCTTCTTCTTCTTCTTCTTCTTCTTATTCTTCAGCACCCGATTGTAATAAACCCCGTTGCTTTGATCCCGGAAGTGGAGGGATCCATTTCACGTGCGCCAGCCGCCACCCCATCCGGATCTATTTATTATACAATATATTTATCAAATTGTAAATAAGCCGTAAAATAAATAACCATGTTCTCAACTGCAAGGCTCATTTAACCTCAGACATTCAGGTATAAGGAATAAGTAGTAGTAATTTAGAAACTCGTAGGGCTCACGTACGTATTGTAAAATAAATAAAAGCCAGGAGCGGTTATGTAGGAAAATGAGCGTTTATTACGTTTATTGGCCCAACGTTTATATTACAATGTATTATCGTACAGTAAAACATTAAAAATGGGCAAAAACGATAATGCCGGCACCGCGACTTAAGCCTTGCTTAAGCTTACGCTGACATTTGTAAACATCGTGGAGGTCGTCGAGGCTCCTTAAAGTAATTTAGCATCCTCTTTAACTCGGAGACCAGACGGATTGAAGTACAGAGCTCAGACAATAGACGACAAGCGCCTATGACTCAGACAAATAGAGCGATCGGCCTCTTTCTTATAAACTCTATATGTCAATATCGTTTTCTCCCCTCTCGTTCGACGCCTTATTTTTTTTTCTTTTTCTTTTTCACGTAATAATATCTGAACAATATAGCCGAAGAACCTTCGAACCCAATGACTCGTTAAAATGTCTCTTTCCCTCGTCCTTTTTCCTTTCGCCTTCCTTTTCGCCCTGCGCCTTCTCGCTAAAATGCCTTTAAGTAAACGAACAACAACTAGACAGCGACACTTCTCGTACGAAAAAGGCAGTAAATGCTTCACGAACGATATCCTTTATCTGTATATTAAAAGGGAATTCGGGTCTCTTACGAATTATTTCTACTATTCTTAAACGATCTTATCGACAAATTTATAAATTCATAATTCTCATGGCCTCAGAATTGCAAGTGCGACAAGACAGATGCCTTTTCATTCAATTGACTGATATGCATAAATCGATTAGGACTCTTTTTTATTTATTGTTTCATTATACAAGTGCTATTGGACAACATGGGCTCTCCGTTGACAGAGAAACAAGATTTTTCTTTAGGGTTCGGTGCATTACGATTCGAATTCACTCGTGAGTTGTAAATAATAAGAGACGCACCGAGCCAGTCGCATAAACTGTCAACGCATATTTTTGTTTTTTTGTTTTTTTTTGTAGGCACACTTTGTAGAAACCGCGGCTTCGCCTCAATGTCTTTAAAGGGCAGATATTATTAGATGAGTTTGTCTTTTTCGTGGAAATAATAAATCTAAGTTAAGTTTTAGATCATCCATCTTGTGCAGAATCTTCTTCGCACTTGCAGTCTCTCCGGATGGGCACGCATGTCCACGCATACATATACGCATGCCCCGTTAAATTTAAAAGGCTACGTAAATTTCATTCTCTAAATGAATGTCAACGAAAGCTTTACGAGGCGAATCAAGAGATGATTCTATATTTTTTAATCGGTCGGCGTATTAGAAAACTTATACGCATTTATATGTATATATATGTATATATAGATATATGCACGAATGAAATTAAGCCTTAGGTTGAAAATAATGAAAGTAATTAAGTATAAAAGCCGAATGAACGCTATATAGGCTCTATTATGTTATTGTTTTTATTCTTATTGTAATAATTATTAAATTAGGCTGTAGAATATCGTCGAAGGTGATAACGATAAAAGCCATTTTCCCGTAAGCTAAGGTAATGTAATGTAAGGTAAGGTAAGGTAAGGTAAGGTAAGGTAAGGTAAGGTGTGGTGAGGTAAGGTAAGGTAAGGTAAGGATACACATTGTACGGTACGAATTGGGTTGTGCATATCCCTTGCAAACAAAAAACAAACCTGGTACTCGACATCGGCAATGATTTTTTTTTTCATTATTTTTTTTTTTTTTTTTTTATTCGTTCGGATAACCAACGACGAAGATGCCATTCTCGCAAGAACGAACGGTAATGCGATCCTGGCGTGCACGCGCGTAGATGTTGGTCCTTACACATGCAGAGCCTGGATAACGTAGGGATCGTAGCGCATTCGATTCACGAGAGAGATTGAACAACGCGTAGGTGGGTTAAGGGCGATACAGCTCGCCGGATGTGCACGGTTTCGTATGGTTTTCGACAAGCGGTTTCGGTGTCGCTGCTTCGTGATTCGTCGTCGTCGTCGTCGTCACCGCCGCCACCGCCGCCCCCGCTGCCGCCACTGCCGCCGCTCTGGTTTTGCTACCATTGCCGGAGCTCGTCATCGTCCCCGACGTCGTCGGCACTTGCTGAAAAATTAATTATTATTTAATCGGTTGGTACGACTGACTCATACAATGCCAGCTAACGTATTACAAGCGCACGTACCTACCCGACATCCTTATAAATATCCTTACGCAACTTGAGCATTTTAAATAACCTGCATTCCTTATAAGGTAAATGTAATTGTGTTATTGTCGCATTTACGCAGCGGATCGGCGCCACTCGCGCTCTCACGAAGTGAATATGCGGGCTTATTATACACAGGGCCCGTCGCGGCTGCATTACGTCGTTAAATTTATTTTCACAGCCGGACGAATTATTTGTTTGTTTACAATTATCGATTGCGCTTTACGGGCAATATTATTACCCTATCCCTCAATAGATTTCCAACACAAATCATTCGCGTATCTTAATAATAATGATTAATAATAACAATAATAATAATAATGATTAATAATAATAATAATAATAATAATAATGACATTTGCAACTGGCGCCGCTAAAGTTTTATAAAAAAAAAAAAAAAAAAAAAAAAAAAAGAAAGAAAAAAAACGAATGGATTGATGCATTGGGTCGCGGATATTCGCTGATTTTCAATTTCATGGCAGATTTCAATTTCCAATGCCTTTACGGGCGCACTTGAGGACGAGCTAATGCTATTTTTGCGTCGAAAATATTGGATTTTTCTCGAACGCTTCGGGAGAATTTCGCAGCAGCTCGCGAAAGATTTTTCGACAGGACATGAGAAGGTCGCTCGGATCATTCGTATATTTGCGGATTTAGCCAACCAAGTTCAGCAACGAAGATTCAAATCATTAAAAATAAGAAATAAGTAACCGAAAGGTTAAATTAAGTTGAGAAATTTAGCGGCTGGGCTGACGTGGCCGGAAAAGTTATTTTCTTGTTTTGATGTTAAGCTCGAGGCGAGCATTAGTCGACCTATAAATTATTAGCGCCGGAGTTTCGGAGATAATTTTCTTTATTGCATTGTAGTGGCGCGAACAATAGTAGAAATAGACTGGCAACGATCTCTTTTTTTTACGATCCGTAAGCTTAAGCTAAGGTGGCGCGGCGCGATCTGCAATCTTTAGCGCTCGATCTTTCGTGGCATAAATTTTATTGAACTGTCAAGAGGGCAGATTAGGGGAGACGAAAGTGACTGCATTAGCCTCTCTCTCTCTCTCTCTCTCTCTCTCTCTCTCTCTCGCTGACGTTATTGCGTAGGTATTGGCTAAATCGTTTGTATACACGGTATCGGAGGCTTCGCTCGCTTTCAAACTGGCCACCGATTACATTATTGTAATTGACAGCTTGTCACGTAGATCGAGATAATCCTTTCGAGGCCCAGTGTCCGCTAGCGAGCGAAACTCCAATAACTTGCAAGAATAGTTTTAAAATTACGTACCTTTCGTACGGCCGGGACAACTAAAACAATCCGAGGATTTATCATAAGCGAATGTAAATCTATGGGGGGGGGGCAACATTGAGAAAAGACTGTTTGATTTGTCACTCGATAAATAGCTGCTTTCACTATTCGGACAAAATCCTTCGAATCATCGAGACCCCGCCCCCTCCCCCGCACCTTCCACCCGCCCATCCACGTTTATTGAATAAATCAGTGTCGGAATGAATTCGGGAGATTCGGGTGATTAATAGTCGTCTACAGGGGGGGCGGGGGCGTCCCTGATACGGGAAAAGTCACCTCGTTATAGAAGATTTCGGTCGCCTCCGCGACCGAGGGTAGAAGCTCATCGGTGGAGTGAGGCGTCCTGGGACTGGGCGTCGGTGCAACCGGTTGTTGCTGCTGCTGTTGATGCTGCTGTTGATGCTGCTGTTGAAGCTGTTGTTGATGCTGCTGTTGATGCTGCTGCTGTTGATCGCGGTGCTTAAGCTTGAGCTCCACGAGAGACGCGTGCCTCTGCTCCTTCTCGTTCCTCTCGCGCTCTAGACGACGCGCACTGTAGCTTTTGGCCGAGGAGGTGGAGCTGTGGATCGAGGCCAGACTCGGTCGACGCGATCCTGTCGAATATCAATAGACCCGTTAACCCGACTACTGCTCTCAATACAACATGCTGGATTGTTGTGCTTTTATCATCTAATTTTTATTCAATATAATTTTATACTTCTTAGAATCCTTGTACTTCCCTCCTGCTCCTCCTTCTCCTCCCGACCACCCTTTAATGCTTTTTATATTTTTGCATCTACGCATACGTCACTTGTTACTTTATATACCGATAAAATATTATTTACCTTCGGCGAAAAAGTTTGGGATAAAAACACAAAAACGACGTTTGTATTTATTAAAGAAGAATGCATTTTTCTCTCAAAGTATTTTAAAATATCATTTTAAAATTTTTGCCCAAGCAATTACGCTTGAATTTTCGCGATTGTCGAAGAGGAAGGAAATTAAATGCACGCGTCACTCATAACATAAAAGAACTTTCATTTCAACGAATTACTTCGAAGCTGAAAATATATTTGAATGGCAAGTAAATTAAATCAATTGAAATGATTCCAATTAGAATTGTTAAATACGTTGGTATTTTAAGTCTTTAATGCTTAGCTTTGTTTACAGCGAAAGTTGTCGATTTTAATTATGTTGAAATATTTGTCAAACGTATATTACAGCAGATATTTTTAAAGCTTTCTTTGTTTCAATTTACGAGTTCGTACGAGCTCCGAGTGCTTGTAGAGGCCGCGCGTAAATACAAGCTCAAGAAATTCCAATTAAACTGAAAAGTTATGTTAAACGTGTATTTTTAAAAATATTTATGCTCTTGTTTCCGTTAGCCTGTATAAAATAGAAATACAAGGAAACTATTCGTCTAACATTCTATAATGTAAACATTCCAAAATATATGTCGATAACATGCTATTGTTAAGATTAACGATCCCATGTTTGAATATTCTTTTTCTATTTAACGCATTAATTTATTCTTCTAGTTATTTTAATTATTCAAGACTAAAGTAAATAATAATCATTAGTGACACTTGCCTCGTAGAAATGGGCACTGAAACATCCCTAACGTACTTCAATAACGTAATAATTATTAATTGAATTTTTGCAGCAATTATTATTCGTAAGATCAATTTTGCGAATCACGTGCACGATTGTATGCGATTCTAGAGAAACCGCAAGACGATCGATGTCTTGCTATAATAGCTCATGGCATTCATCGATTGCGGACGACTCTACGTACTTAATTCTTCTAATTATGGTAAGCCTGCACATGGATTTTTACGTAATGTCTCTTAATCATTCAAACGTCAGATCCTTTATCTTAACTATTTATGAAGAAGGTGACTTTTATGACAAATTATGACTTTACTTTAAAAAAATTAATATAAGTATTCTAACTGTTCTAAATGAAATTGTCATTACTTGGTACTATTTATTAACAATGGCTATTTACTTTCTGAAATTTCTTCTTCTATAAATTAGTGTGACAAGGGCAATACAGTAAAGCAATAAAAGTATGAGTCGCATGCATTTCTTTTAATACTTTGAATGTGAGTGCAGCGAGTTTGCTAGTGTCATTGTAAGTACATAATGTGATAATTTGTTCAAAATATAATTAACACGCGTGGTTGTATCTTACCACAAAATCGGTGATTTCACAATACGTGTGTTTGTGTAGTTAAACTAAAATAGTACAATAGTATACCGCTGCCATCTTGCTGTCTCGTAATAGCAGCCTTTTAAAAATTTATATTAAAATTTTATTCACCAGAATATATATATATATATAAATGTATATAAGGCTCCTGAAGCACTTCGCTTGAAAAATTTAAGCTTTTACAAGTCTAATGCGATGTTTTTACTTGAACGATAAGCCTCGTTTCGTACTGGAAATTTATTTTTCATATTTTCAATTTGGTAAATTAATATCCCGTAATTATTGTAATATTGTATAACGTAATTATTGTAGATTGTCTTTGAGAAACTGTGATTCAACAGTCGGTTGCATTGTAAATATATGTATATATACATGTCTATAGTTAAAACATGACTAATTCATAATACTCATAAAAGTGTTAACTCGAGATATAATAAAGGAGTTTCATAATGAGTTTTATAGGATGAGAATGTGGGCTTACAAAACTTTAAAGAATAAATATTTTAGAATAGTTAAATTTTTCTTACGTATGCTTTTATGGACGTTATTATAATCTTATTTAAAGAAAATCGTGGCAAAACAATCATAAGAAAATGCTGAATAGAGGGTGAACTGTAATTGATCGAAAATCGTTGTTTTAGATAGAAAAGATGAAGAAGAAGAAGAAGAGAGAGATGGAGAGAGAAAGAGAGAGAGAGAGAGAGAGAGAGAGAGAGAGAGAGATGTTCAAAGCAGTTTAGAGCTGAGAATGGCCTCGAATGTTTAAAGTTAATAATAAAGTTGCAAGTAAACGCAATGGCAAATGAGAAAGTAGAGGCAGAGAAGGAAAAATGCCGAGACTGATTGGCATTAGTCCGCAGCACAACATAATCAACGTCACCTCCATCTTTCATTTTGAATTACAATTACATACTGAAAAAGTAACGATCGGATTCGTGAAATGCTTATTTCACTTGCGAGCCCCTCCGTACGTGAATATAGCATGGAAATGAGAAAGTCTATTTATCGGAGCACGTTAACGATGCTTTTTTTTTTATGTAAAGACTTTACCCGAAATAAGCATTTGCCTGAAAGGAATCCGACAGAATTTTTCAGTGCGCGTAACTCCGAGGTATATTTACGTGACGCCTTAAGAAATAAAAGACAGAGACAGAGTCGGAGACCGAGACAGTGTGTGTGTGTGTGTGAGAGAGAGAGAGAGAGAGAGAGAGAAGACGAAATAAAGGAAAACGGAAACGAATGCACAGTCAGATGATGATGGACAGACGATACAAAGAGTGGGTCTGGCTGATCGTGAAGAGCAGATGCACACAGACAACGCGAGAACGTGGTACTGAGTGGGACTGGAGTGAGGCTGGGACCAGGGAGTACGTTTGAGTACGGGAGGGAGTTGGCGGGGAGGTTTTTTAAGGGCGTGAGTACGTATTGGTCGTCGGGTGTACCGAGGCCGTCGGACGAACCCTCAGCGACGTCGCTGAGGGCCCGTCGGTGCTTGCCGCCGTTGCCCGGTGCTGGCTGGGCCTCCCGGTGGCACGAGATCAGCAAGATGGCCGCGGCGCGGGCCGCACCTGCGCGCGAGGCCGGCACCAAGGGTCCCCGGGTCGACGCGCCCAGGACGTCGCTCTGCTTGCGCGCCAGCGCGCAACTCAGACCCTCGCCGCTGCTGCGCTGGGAGGACCGAGAGGACGGGCGGCCCCCGTGCAGCGCCAGAGGAATACCTAGGCAATTATCAACCAACTGGGGTCAACTCCTGGAATGCGCGGTTACCTCGTACAACTCTACCTTGTACCTTGTACAGCCAGCTAGATCAGGGTGCCCCCGGTCCCGGTGTCCCCTTAACAACCAACCGAGTCGTCAACGTCCTTTCGCAACGTCCGCCCAACATTAATCCGTAGCCCTCAGAAGCTCCCCTTCCTCTCCGTAAACCCCTTTACACTATTCTTTCTAATTCCTTCTAATTACGCACTTGCCCTTTCATCCTTTCACTCCTCAAAGCTACTTTGGATCTCTTTCCTTTCCTTTCCAAGTCAGCCTCGTTATACGTGCCCGCTATTCGACGAATTTCACGTACAATGGATGATACCGAGTGTTCGCCGACTCGCAGGGACGGAATTATTACACGGTCGCGCTTTTAAGCGCATTTTAAATTAAAAAAAAAAAAGAAGGTATTTCACTTTAACTTTAGCTTTATAATTTCCTTTATGAATGGGCACAAATACGGGGACGATCTCATCCCCGTGAACTTTGTCGTATTTTTGTCAGTATCGGGATCATTATTAACTCTCGGTATTTGGTATATTTTTTTTTTGTTCGCTTGGCCTCTCGGCCCAATGATTTCATCGGATCAAAGCAATCGTCCGCAAACGTCGTAATGATCGAATTGACGGGCACGGATCGCTCGTTACCCTTGATGATAAAGCGAAGCCTTCGTCTCGCCGGACACTTAATGTCTCTGATCGAATGAATGAATAAAGGTTGACGGGGAATAGGGCGGCGTGGGGTTGGGGTTATTGGGGTTGGGGTTGGGGGGGGGGTCTTTATTGGGGAAATATTAAATGAGCCAGTTATTTATGTAACGAGGAGGAAGAATAAATTCGCTATAAATGCCAATGAATGTACGTAAGGCGGAGGATAAAGCAGAGAGGTAGGGCTAGGGGGAGGTAAATCGATACAAGAGTGACTGAGAGCTTTAGTAATTCATCTGGAAGGATGAAAGTACCAGTGGTATCTGCTAGTGGTATTCCTTCGGAAATGAGAAATTCCCGGGGAAATTCCGGGTTATTTGGGTTATTTTACGTCCCCTAACCCCTCCCCAGTGGAACTGCAAAAAATAAAATAAATAAGACAGCGGAGCGGGGTGGGGCGTGCGCTAGGAGCGAAGGAGGTGGAGCGATAAAGGGAATCGATCGGTAATGGCGAGTGAACGGTAATTGAATCGGCTGACGATGATGAGCTCGCGTAGAGGCTCTGTTCGGTCCTATCCGGGCCAAGGCTAATCGAGCGATTATAAAAAAAAAAAAAGGAAAAAGGAAAAAGAAGCGTCTCGCGGTGCTCGCTCGGTCGCTCGGTATTGTTTTTCCGTTTCCTTCTTGTCGTTAACAGTGGGTCGATAATCCACGGACAGCTGAATCGTATGGGTGAAATACCTGTTTCGCTGGAGAAGAGCATCGGCGGGGCGTGCCCGGCATTGGCGTAGTGCCGCGGCCTCGTGTATCGGGCCCTGCTGAATAGCTTGAGGACGAAGCAGATGAGGCCCGTGAGGACGGCTATGCCCGAAGCTACGCCGAGGAGGGTCGGCAGGTCCGTCGTTATCAGCACCAGGTCTGGAAGTCCAATCGCGTATTATTTTTACTCCTCAAACATCAAGAAAATTCAGCCTCCCTTCGTTACCTTCCTTATTTACTCGCAAAACTGAGCCTTATTGCTCCCCTCCGGTCTATCCCCCTCCCCCCCATTATAATAACACTATATAATAATGATTTATCGAGCATTCCTACTTTATAAAGTGCACATATATATTTTGTGTGCCAGTAGTAGTTGCGGGATTAAAATACCTACTGACACAATTATCCCCCTTGAACTATTATCGTCCATTTATGTTTAATATTCTTTATTGTCGATTGTTACCTAAAGCAAATAATAATAATTTCTTCGTCGTTTCTCTGATCGTCGGACTCTGCTGACTTAGAAATGCCCTCGCCGCGGTTGCACTACTTCATTATCGCGCCTAAATTAATAATTTACAATGACTTTCCGCTTGACCGTGCCGTTTTTATCGCTCCAATCGTAAAAACGATAAATAGTTGCATCGGATAGCCTCGGTTAATATTCGAGTAAAGGGGCATTAGTATTCGGAACGGAGCCCGATTTTTCCGGCGATCTGGCAAACGAATTATTTATGCGGAATAACGTCTTCTGAAATTCACGTACAAACATTGAGGCCCGCCGATAATGGCAGAGATGAATACAGAGATAAAGTGATCGACTCGTGCAGGACTTGCGTTAGCGGCATTACGGCATCGGCGCAGTAGAACCGGTCATTTTTAATCAGACCTCGTTTTTAATCGACTACACAATGGCCGACGAGTGGACATTTTACCAGCGGACTCTACCTCTACAGCGGTGCATTAATTTTACTCTTTCCGTGGAAGAGTTGCTTTGGGTATAAGCCGATGATGCACCGCTTCACCGAAACAGCGAAAGAAAGGCCTCGTTCGATGTACTCGTGTGCGCGCAACTGATACATCCACACGATACATCAAAGAATTTATTGATTTTTTCTTTCTTTCTTTCTTTTTTTTTCTTTTTTCTTTTTTCTTTTTTTTTCTTTTTTTTTTGATAAATACAAGCGACGAATAGTGCCCCCGAAAGGCATTCTCCAAGACTGTCCTTATTTCCTTGCGCGCATTTTCCCCGTTATTCAGCCTTTCATTTAAGCGTTCGATGAATTTTCAATTTTCTCCCGTTGAAGGGGATTCGAATCCTTGAAAGAAGTCTTGAAAGAATACGTGTCCCCGGGGCGCACGTGCACCAATTGCTGCATTAAAAATGCTTGCGTAAGGGTTATTTATAAAAAAAAATTGAAGGTAAACGTGGCGCTCGATGCCGAATTTAGTTTATAATGAGTAAGAAGCGCCGGCGACTCGTCACATCCGACTATCAATTGCCATGCGAAAGTTCTTACGTAATTATTAAGCTGGATATTAATGGGTCGTTAGCGGTAATGATATTGTGCATTGGTCGAAATGTACGAGGGGGGGGGGACATCGGAGGAGTGTAAGTGTCTCTCGTACCTGCGGCGCAGAAGAGCTTCTTATTCGGCCGGGACAGGGCGACACGATGGTAGCCGAGCTCGCACTCGCAGACCGCGTTGTGCTGGACCTGCGTGCAGGTTGAGTGTTGATCCGTGTAAACGCAGGTCGCGCGGTATAGGCACTGCTCGCCCAGCTTCTTCGCTACAAGTGCACAAAGCCACAAGGTTCTCAGCATGTACTTGGCTTATGGTTTCTGTGGCCGAACGGGGGCCGTACAAAGGAGGGATAGGACAGAGAGAGAGAGAGAGAGAGAGAGAGAGAGAGAGAAACTCGTGTTTTCGGGCACTTACGTTTGGCACATCCTTTAGTGGGTCCGAGCTGAACCGGATAGAGCTTCTCGCACTCGCAGAACTTTGTCTCCGGGTCGCAGAGCACGTGCTGCAGCGTGGGATTGCAATTGAAGTCGCACGGGGAGCCCAGATACTTCGACTTCTCTGTAATATGAATTAATGGGTCTGAATGAGAACGTAGACCATTTAATTACCGGCTCGCGCTACGATCCAATTATTACGTATTAAGCTATGCACTTTTCCAGAGTTACCGTCACATGCGCGCACACGCACGCACACACGTACACATGAACGGAAGCAAGTTTTTTAATACTTCAATAATAATCACGTATCCCATCCACAACATATTATTTAAATTTTCTACTTTACATAATATTATTTTAATTACAATTTAAAAACTCTATAAAAATATCTGAAAAACGTTAATTCGCTTCGGTTTCTTACGTAAATATGTTCAATCAATCTTGAAAGAAGTTTGAACAGTTCATTTTTATGCTTCTTTCAACTCTACATATGAACGTCTCTATTTGCTTTAAATTTCATATACATCGACAGTCTATGAGAAACTTAATCCTAATAAAGAAAATCCTAGTTTTACAGATCTATTACTTGTTTCTTAACAAATAATTAATAAATAAATTAATTTTGTTCTACGAAATCTGAATAGAATAATAAAATTTATGGAATATAAAAATTCTGCCACTAAACAAATTATTTTAATATCTATACAATACAATAATATAGATATTAATACAATATAGATATTAATAGCAAAATTATGTAAAATATTAGCAGTTTTTATTATGCATTCATTTAATGTAAGCGTTGTAATTAATAATTTAAAATTAAAAGCAAAGCGGTCGGCTGGATTCGCATTATTATAAATTGTATAAACCTTCTTCACCCTTCATTCTTTTATTTCCATTTAGGAAAATACAAATGATTTTTCAACCTTAAAATGCGTTTAATTTATTTCTGATCAACAATTTTAACCCCAGATTACCTATAATAATACGTTTATATAATTATCTGCATTATAGAAATTTATACACATTAAAATTTAAAAAGATTTGTTGAAATATGGCACTGACAATTGTGAATATACCATTATTGTAAAAGCTAAATAAATGTAATGCTATTATTATCAGAGATTACGGTTGTCATTCAATGATACAATAAGTGCTCTTTACAGGCATGTAATCAGAATAACATATAAAAAATGATTGTGCAAGATTTATTTTCAAAGTAAAATATTTTATTATGAACAATATTATTATAATGCAAATAAAATTATGTAATTTGCCTTTTATACTTTCGTTTAAATACAAAATTATCATGATCAATATAAAGAAAAAATTTCTTATTTCATTTATAATAATTTCTTAGCAAAAGTAGTACAAATATTGTCGCAGTTCTTTATTATATTTTAGCAACTTGTGGTATTTATTTTAAATTGCCTAAATTCATGGATATGAATTCTACTCCCTTAATGTTTTTAATGAATTTGATTAAATAAGGGTGAAATGCACTAGAAAGAAATTTAAATTATATACGAACATATATATATATAGAGAGAGAGAGAAGGCGAGGGTTAGGGGTAGGGACAAAGGGAGAGGAAGAGAGAGAGAGAGAGAGAGAGAGAGAGAGAGAGATTAAGGAAGCGAGAGTGCGAACGTTATACAATTTAATAAAAGCTCTATGGTTGGCGTGCACTAGGCTTTTAGTTTAATTATTTAAAATTTCAAAAGGAGTAGTTTTATCAAAAATAATAACTATAGCGGTAGATTATATTAAAGACGAACAAATATTAAAAAATAATTTATTACGCTTTGACAAAGAGATAAGCTCGCGAAAGCTCATTAACAATCTCGTAATTATTTCACAGTTTCACAAAAAAATAAAAAATTACAATTATAAGCAATGCATAATCGATACATATTTCAAATGCATACATATCCATACACACGCGCGCGCGCACACACACACACACACACACACATATATATATATATATGTATACATAAGTATATACGTGTGCAAGCATGTAGTATGATGTAAGAGAAGGTCCGATGTCCCCTTCTCGTTGGAAAATCTAGATAACGAGTTGAGGAAGTTGCTTCCCTTGCTTTACATAAGAATTTCTTCAAGTACGTCATTGACATATTTGTACGAAAGTTATTAAAGTCGAGAGACTTCAGGCTCTTTGGCCTTGTTAGTAAACTAAAAAATTCTTAACAGTGCTAAACGGTGTAAATAGGTTGATAGAGTAAAGAGGGCATACGACATATGCGCTATTATCGATGTTCTGCTGAAGCTGAGGTAACGAGTTATACGTTCAATCGGGGCAAGGGCGAGAGGGGGTCGAGAAGGAGCTGGGCGCCCATACTGTGGTGGGAAGTGTATGATTGGCGAGAGGGGCGGTGGGGCGGTGAGAGGGAGGATTGTTTTCACGGCGAAGAGAAGATAATTAGGCTAAGGAGGTATTTCCTCTTGGTAACCAACCAAGCCTCGTATAATATCGATTTAAATGGTCGCAGCCTTAGCATATAAGAGGCTCGAGTCCAAGGAAGGTACCAGGTCGACGCGTCCAAGGGGCCCCAGGGCGACGTTACCTCCCCTTATGCGTTCGATTCGAGCCCTCCCCCCGGAAGACTTGGTCCCGAGTCTTGGTTCCACGGAGGAGTTTCGGAAGCAGCCTTGGCCAGCCTGGGCTCGTCCATCGGACCCTCGACGACCGCGCGCACCACCTTCAGGTTGTCCTAGCACGCGAGCCCTGTACGCACATTTATAGCAGTAGAGAGAGAGAGAGAGAGAGAGAGAGAGAGGCAGACACGTGCGTCCGGAGACGAGAGCATTCATTAAAATCAATACTCCGGAGGTGCCGCTCGCTTGCACCCTGGCGCTTGTGTTCGGAGCATACCTCCGTCGGCCGAGTTGGCACGTGTTCCGCGGCTAAGCGCGTCCCGACATCCGCCTCGTCGGCTCTTCCGCGCGAGAACACCACCGGACGAGGGTGCGAGTCCGGTAGAACGAGTCGGAGAGCCGGGGGAACGCGGTGCGCTCTCATCCACGAGCTCCGAGTCCTCCCCCGCGGGTGTGCACGTGCCTCGCTTCGTCCCTATGTAGGCGCGCGCCCTCGTCGCTTCGACACCGCTCGCGCTAATTGAATTCAAGAGGGATTAGTCCAGCTCCTCTGCCGGGGACTATCGTTTGCATCTCCACCGAATCCCCCCCTCCTCCCCGAGGCCGTGAAATTTCAAATTTGTCAGATTAATTAATTATACGGAGGGAGCCCATTGATTTCAATAGCGGACTGACGCAGTTACGTTAAGCTCCTGCTTCGTGGTTCGTGGTTCGTGGTTCGTGGCTTCGGGTGCCGTGGCTTCGGGTGCCGTGGCTTCGGGTGCCGTGGGTGGAAGGGATAAAGGGAGTCATCCACGAGTATGAGGAACTGGACGCCGAGGGCAATCGATATAGAAGAGAGGCTTCTCCGAGTCGGCCGAGGAACGCTTGCTTTGCGATGCTATGGAGATCTCGAGCAAGGCGGATGCACCGTATAATAGCCCTTTTACCCTGGCGTACGTAACGGTCTCGGGTTGGGAGGTGGGTTGGGACGTCGAGCAGACGCTCCCGCACGCAAGTAGAATAATAAATTAAAGGCTTTCGTTACGTAAAGCGACAAGCTGTACTGGCGGGGGACAAGCTGGATTATTAAAAATCATAGGGCCAAATTGCCTTTATCGATCATCCCCCCCCCCTCAAGGCTCTACGCTACTCTTTTGCATTAAGGGTTGATGGGTTGATAAGAGCGATAAGGCTTGCCGTAACGAGTAAGTATCGCGCGCCAAAGGATTTCGCATTTCGGCACTTCCTATCGGGGAGTCCGTGGAGCGCTATGGGTAGACTGTCGCTACTGACGAGGAAGTGCGGGGGCGGGTAGTGGAGAGGGGCGGGGGCGAGGGGAGACTTCTTGTCGTTCGCGTACCGGAGACTGGGAAGTCGAAGGGAGGAAAGGCGGTTTCGGGCCGGCGCCACGGGATACTAATGCGTATGTAGCATGGCTATAAGGGAAGGAGTTGCGTACCTGCGGTGACGTTGAGCTCGGCATAGTCGTCGACGAGGTCCTCGTCGGCCAGCTCGTCGTAGGCCTCGAGCTCGACGACGCTCGTCCTCTGGGGGGCGGGCCCGTCCACGTCTCCGGGTAGCGCGCGCCTAAGCCGAGAACTGGAGCCGGTGACCCGGAGGGGCCCGACCAAGATACAGCTCGCGATGATCAGCCAGCAGAGGCGGTTCGGTCCCAGGGCGAAGGGAAGTGCGCTCATCGCCCCCACGGCGCGAGTCAACCCCCGAAACCGGCCACCGCCGGCGCATCGACATTTTCCGCCACCGAGGTCGGAATACTCCCCCTTCCGACGGCAACGACGACGAGCGGAGTCCTCGATCCCACCACGACCTCTTCCCTCGCTGGCGCCGCCGACGTCTGCGCGATGAACCCTGCGCACTCCAGATCACACACGGACACCCGCACACTCTCCCTCCCTCCCTCCCTCCCTCCCACTCTCTCTCTCTCTCTCTCTCTCACACACACACACACACTCTTTCTACCCTTGCGAGGAAGGCTCTTACGATGGCTATCGGCTCCGGCTTCAAGACTTGACCAACACTTCCCGGTTATCCCTCGTCAGTCCAGTCGTCTCCTACATTTTACCTCAACGACAGAACATTCTCTCCGGAAGTTCCTTTTCTTCCTTGTCTCTTGCGCTCCTCACGAAATCCCCATACTGCCGGCTGCTCTAGCCGTCGGCTAAAATGATAAAACACCGTCTCATCTATCCGTCCCTTCCTTCGCCTTTATACGCGCATGCGCGCGTGCTTCTGCTCTTCCAAAGTCATAAAGTCATAAACATCTCATTAATTTATAACATCGGTCAAGAGATTATTCTCAATTATGTTAAACACATTAAAAGAAATTATGCATAATCTAATTAAAATACAATACCTACAACCCATTATCCTTTTCGTTTTACAATTATAATTGCTTTTTTGTCTTTGACTTAATTTACAGAATATTCGCATCAAATGTTATTAGTATGCAGCTAAATATTTATTGAAGTAGGGACGTTCCGTAGAGTTGTCCTCTACAAGGCGTACACTACTGTATAACGGGTTGCGGTGCATCCGTAATATCGACAATGAAGCCGTTCATTACCATTTTAAATGATTAAGTGACAATCAAAAGCAATTGAAATGTCTAATTTACAAAGTTGAGGGTTACGAATGTAACAATTGTTATATCAAAAGACGACGAAAGACATTAAATTTTATAAGTTATTTTAATAATAAAAATGTACGTTAAAATTATGATTTTGGATGGTTGTAACGTCAATACTAAATGTTATTTATATTTATTTATTTAAAAAAAGTAACAATAGATTTCCCTGTAGTAATAAAATAATATTATGATTATAAATTCGTAATGAAAGTACGTAAATCTGTTTAAAAAACTTGGATTCACATGTACATGAATGTTTACAAATTGATATTTCGAGCATAGATTTGCACGATAAGTCTAGAATTTTTGTGGAAAATAAATAGAAAATTATAAGCCCTGTAAATGAAAATAAGGAGCTTTATTAAAGTATTAAAAATAGCATAAGCAAAGAATTATCTTTGTTTAGGTATTTATGACAATAATAAGGCATATCACGTTCATTGAATAACGAAATCGGAATAAAAATCGTATCTAGTTTATCTAGAAAAATAAATATATATAAAGACATAACAAAGTGGTCGTAATAAGTTTTGATGAAGGTAGACTTAGATAGAGGGCTCTGGGATGCTCGACAAATAAAATTCTCATATTTAATAAGCAAAATCATAATTCATCATTAGTCCGAGCTTCCTGTTGTTGTAACTTTTTTACCAAGTCTGAAAAGAAAACGTAATTATTGCATAGCTAACGTGAGCCATTAGATATTTAATGCGAATGCGACTCTTACCGAAAGATGATTTCGATCTTTTTCTAATGATCAAGCCGACGAGGATCGCTATTATCAGTACAATCAGGAGTATGAAGATACACGAAATGACGGGGGTCGCGAGATCATCGGAGGCTCGTAAAAAGCTGATGTTACACTGTCCACCTGGAATTCAGCCGATGTTTTAATGGAGCTTCGATCCCATAGAGATAAGGGAGATTTATAAGTAACGTACCTATTGAAACGAGGCAAGTGAATCCAGTGGAGTTATCATGAACGAGTCTCGTGCAGTTTGTCTCGTTATTAATTTTTTTTAAGCACTGAGGATCACAAGTCGGCCAGGTCCCGTTATACACGCTTGAGTCGTTACGATTGAGTAGCCTGTAACAAAATAAGCAAATTATTAAACGAATAAACACAATGCTCGTTAGCTCTTACTCGTCAAGTGACAAATACGCGGGATCGCTTTGTAAAATCGTCATCGAGCATAGTAAGGCTTCGTCACAAAACCTTCCGGACCAGCCGCTCAAGCAGTCACAAGTGCTATTGTCGTTTAAGCAGATGCCATTCAGACACTTGCCTGCGCAGGGACGAATACATACTGAATTATTTTGGTTTTCTCGATCAAGGCCCGTAACGTAGGGCTCGTCGCACCGACACAGTCCCGGCTCAACGCACTCCCCGTTGGTGCAATTGCTCGCGCAATAAGGAGTACAAATAGCCGCCTCGCTCGAACGCAGGAGCTCGTAACCTTCCTGTAAAAATAACCATAAGCCTCATAAGTTTGTTTATTCCGTTCTTTGTTTGAAAAAATTTTCTTCATGACAATTGACTCACTTTGCAGCTTTGGCAATGAGAATCGGTATCGTTGCAATATCCATTATCACACAGACATGGGACGACGCACTTTGAATCTTTTTCTACGTATCCGTCGTCACATTGGCAGACGTCCGGAGCTACACAAAGTCCATGCGTACAGTCATTCGCGCAGATCGGCTCGCACGTCGTGTTATCGCCATTCTCTATGAATTTATAGTTTTTATAACAAGCGCAGGTATCCGGAGACGTACATGTCTGCAATGAAAATTAAGAAATTATTGACTATGCTACGCGGCCGAAAAGGAGTTCGAATGGGAACAGCATAGCGTATAAGGGTCACTAACTGCATTGATGCATTCCTTGTAGCAATAAGGCTCGCAGCGGGATGTCTCTATCCCACGTTGATACCCGACGTTGCACCTGCACTCATTGGGACTAACGCATTCGCTGTTTACGCAATCGTCGTCACATATTGGCTCGCATTCAAAGTCATCGCTTGCAGACCTTCTGTAACCATCGTGACAAACGCAAGTATTTGGACTTGCACAGTAACCGTTAATGCACGGTTTGTTGCATTCGGATATACATTCGCCATCAGAATAGTGGCGTACATATCCATCCCGGCATTGGCATTCATCCGGATATACACATACTTCGTTATCTTTGCAATAGTCACAATAGGGCTTACAGGAGCCTTCTTCATTCATAGAATAGCCCGCATTACACACGCATTGATTTGGAGACACACATACTCCGTTAATACACTCGTCGCACTTAGGTTTGCAATAGTACCATAGCTCGCTGTACGTATAACCAGTTGGGCACTCACAAGTTTCTGGTTCCGTACAAACTTTATTCCCATCACACGAGCTGCAGACCGGCGAGCATGTATTATTCTGGTTCTGTTCGTATCCGCTGCAGCAGATCTGTCTTGTAAGATGTTCCGTACGAGTCTGTTTAGAAACAGAATAGCCCTTAGCTTAATAAATACACGAATAAATACACGAATCATATTATAGTCTGATTTTTACCTCTGTTTTATAATTAAGCCGAGTTTTCGTTTGCAATTGGCCGTACCAACTTCGTATTTGGTAGGTTTCCGTATAGGGAACATTCAAGGTGACCAAATTACTGAGAACATTAAAAATTAACAACAAATAGACACAAGCTCACTCGACAAAGTATCGACGACGCGATCTACGAATTATATGCATAAATGCGTAGAGGCATATTTACCTGTAATTCTCAGTGCAATTCGGCTCGATCGAATATTCGTTTGCGCTCAATAGAGCTTGCGATTCTGTTACTTCGTTTGTAAATATGAGGACGAATGCAATTGCAACGTATCTCATCTCCATGACAGGAATCGTTAAATGCGCGACACCCGAGAGAGTGAAAACTGAACTACGACGCGAAGGAAATCCCTTCCTCGCTACTAAATAGCCATTTTATCTCCTACGACGCTTATCAGCAGGATGTATCTGACTGACTACCACCGCTTAGAAGCATTCGATAATTACACTTCATATAACCGCTCTTGCATATACAACCAGCGTCCCATTGTCGAATAATTTCTTTTCAAGATCATTCCTATGGGGATTACGTCTGCCGTATACGTGATATACAGAATCGAATGTATTTATTTAACTTGGTAAAGTTTCTTTACGTTTCAATTGCGCCTTGCACATAAATTGACAATGCAAAGGCAATGCATATCAATGGAATGAAATTAAATAAAAGGCGCGAAGAGCTCGTTGATTTTCATGCATCGCAATTACTCGCTCATACAATCGCAGATAATTCGTAATTCAAAGAAGCTTATCTCTTATTGTTTCCGTATAATTTCGGCAAAAATACCGGACGACACGTATCGCCCTACTACGTCATACTCATCTTCATACACGCGCGGGCGCGCGCGCGCGCACGCAGAGAGAGAGAGAGAGAGAGAGAGACACTAATTCACGATTAAAGTTTTAGCTTCAATAAATATAAGATAAGTTTGTATTCTCTTCAAGATTTATCTCGTACCTATCTCACGTATAGTCAAGTATGGAATAAATAATGTGGCAGTAAGCGCATCGAAAGTATCGACGTAAAGGTCAGTCGGCCATCCCTTTGAATTTCGACAATATCATTGTAGAATGGCACCGTTATAGTGCGCATCGGGCGAAATACGATTGAACGTGGATAGTAAGACATAATCTTGATAAATAAATAAATAAAAAAGGGAATAAGCATTAGAGTGAGCGAGTGAGTTAGGTTTTATTTACATGAATTTATTTGTCAGAATATATAACTAGTTGTTGAACACAATAAGTTGCAGGTCGCGACACGACGAAATCCTTGTACGAATAATAGATCGTCCTTTGTAATAAGAGAAATCAATCGACAGCTATGCATCTCTGGGAGTAGCGATTCTCTTTGACGAATCCCGCGTAACAGATGCAGACGTTGGGCGCGGTGCAGGTGCCGTTCAGGCATCCTCCGTCACATTCCGGCACGCACACGTTCCCCTTGCGGCTTCTAGGATCGGGCTTGTATCCGCCTCTGCAGGCGCACTTATTCGAGCCGAGGCAGACGGCATTGATGCAAGGAGTATCGCAGGTCATGGGATCGCTGCTTACGGATACCGGCCTTCTGTCTCCTACGTATTGCTGGTGCACTTGCTCGTACTGAACGTTCTCCTGGACATTAGTCTTGTCGTACCACTCGAATTCGTGGTTGACGACGTGCTTATCCTCGCAGGATTCGTGGTTCGGGTGGTTCGGGTGGTTCGGGTGGTTCGGACGGTTCGTTATCGGATTTATTTCCACGTGCTGCTGGTTTATTTCGACAATTTCCTCGCGGCCGTTATTCGGACCGAATTGTATGGGCGGTACTGATGTTGGCCGCTCATCTCTCGGAACGCTGTGGGGCGTTATTACGATATGCGCTTCCGGCACTACGTAAGGTCTGTAAGTTTTGTTAACGAATGCATACGAGCTGTCGAAATTGCTGTACCGATCCCTTCTATCGTCTTCCTTGCGCATAGTATAGTAATGAATGTATTCTTTATCCGTTTGGTGTGTGCTGCTGGCTTGGTCGTTACTTGACGTGGGCCTGTGTGGATAAACCACCGGATATCTCGGATAAGTCGTCGGCTCGTGTTCCTGGTGGTTCAGCGACTCTTGCGCTCGGTGATACAGCTGCTCGTGTTCCTGGTGGTTCGGCGACTCTTGCGCTCGGTGATACAGCTGCTCGTGTTCCTGGTGGTTCGGCGACTCGTGTTCTTGCTCGTCCGGGGACTCGCGTTCTTGCTGGTTCGGGGACTCGTGCGCTTGGCTATAATCTCTCGAATCTACATAATATATAAACGGAGTCCTCTGCTTTTGCGTTTCAGATAACCGTGACTCGTTAGTCACATTGTACTGGCCTGCCGACTGCCTATAAACCGTCTGGTTACTCTGTGAACCATTAATGCCAATTACTCTTTGGGGAACGACGTAGGTCCCATTGGGTCTGTAGACAGCGTGTTGTTCGCGGGACCTCTCCGAGCTTTGCTGATTGTATGCGTGCGATCTCGAGGGCGTGTTAACTTGCGATGGTGAGTACACGTCGCACTCGTTGCTTTGCCGATTCAGTACGTAGCCCGGATCACAGTGGCATTGGCCCGGTGCTACGCATATCCCATTGGCGCATCCATTAGCGCACTCGGGGACACAAGTGCCATTATCGTCTTGGGTGTAACCCTGGTTGCACGTACACACGCCTGGCGAATAGCATACCCCGTTCTTGCAAGAATCCGGACAGTGTGGCACACAGTCTTCTCGCGTGTGCAGCGGGTGAACGAATCTATAAATCATTAAAGAGAAACGCTGCTATTATTATCAGTCGCTACTGATAGACGAAAATGAAGAAATATTTTAAGACTTATTAGCTATTTTTAGCTCTTATACTTCTTACTTTATCGCGCATAATTACCGAAAGTGATTCACAAAGCTATAATTAGATTATAAGCAGGAAATGTATGAATTTACAGAAATATCATCGTTTTGTTCGTTCGTATGAATCATTGCGGACTTTCCCATCGATCTTTATGATTAATTGATCTATCGCTGCAAGTAAATCGCAAGCTATCTTTAATGTTTTTTTTTTTTTTTTTTTTCAGCTACATCCACATTAATTTGTTTAAGAGTAAATAGTAAATATTAATTTATTATATTGATTTTGTCCAAATAATATTTTGTCGAGGACAACGGCGAGGTACGAAAATCGAATAAATAAATGAAACTGTATGTTATAAGAAACGGGTGAATTTTCAATAAACAGCTGGACAAATTAAAATATCGTAATTTGGGATACATTTGGTTGACATGCAACTGGAATTCCAGTAAGACATACGAATTGGAATTTCTGGATGACTAAGTGCTTTGGGAGCAGATATTCGCATACACGAATGCGATAGATGCACAAATATCATAATGAATAATGTTTTCGGTGTATTGTTATTTATCAACATCCTGAGCGATATGAAGCAGAAGATGAAGAAGATGAAGAAGAAAAAGAAGAAGAAGAAAGAGGAAAAATTTCAATAACTCCGCGAGAGTGCGTATCGTTGAATTAGAGGAAAACGTAAAATTATAGTAGACTCGAGCGGCCGAAGCGCCTATTGTTAATATTATTAATGATTCGCTAGCGCTATCGGGCAGTTGTGTGCGTGGTATGTAAGCTTTATAAATAGAACTTAATGAATTGGGAATAAAATCACGAAGACGCGAGTGTGAATTTACGAGGTGCATTAAGTGAGGGACGAGCGAGCCTGTCTGTCGAATAAATAAATATTCAACGGGACGAAATGAATCAGCGGGCGCCGATGATTTCACCCGCTGCTCATGATGTCCAGTAGTAGGCTTATGTTATTGCGTAGTACTCGACTACGACGGAGGCAGTCGTGGCTATGGCCAAATTAATCGGTATCGGTCCAGAGGGGGTGGTCGTGGGGGGGTGGGTGGGATGGATCGAAAGACCTAATGGACGCATGCAGATGGTCGGTTACCCGTCGTTGCAGGCGCAGATCCCGGGCCTCTGGCAGTAGCCGTGGGGGCATCCGCTCTCGCAGAGGGGCTCGCACATCTTGGTCTCGTTGAGGAAGTAGCCGCGGTGGCAGCGGCAGTCGCGGGGCGCGACGCAGTCCCCGTGGGCGCAGTCGTTTACGCAGACCGGCTGGCAGAGGCCCTCGATCTCCTGGTAGCCGAACTCGCAGCTGCAGACTTCCGGGGCGAAGCAGTAGGCGTGCTCGTCGCAGCCCCGACGACATATCGGCTTGCACTCGGCACCCTCGAGCCGCCAACCGTTCTGGCAGGTGCAGATATTCGGTCCGGTGCAGGTCCCGCCGACGCAGCCCCCCTCGCAGTGGATCTCGCACTCGAGGGTCTCGTTGTTCTTCTTATAGCCGTCGCAGCAGTCGATTATCGTTATCCAGTCCTGGCTGACGGAGCTCTAGAATAGGGAACCAAGGGGCCAAACGCGATCAGATCAGGCGAATCCCCCCTTACATGGTACACTTGGCTTAATTATAATAAGGATGATAAGGGATACATACCGTTTTGACGCCGGATAACTCGGAGCGGGGGACTATCTCGACCTGGCCCTGGGCGATCGCCGCTTTCAAAGCATCGTCGTACCTGAAACAGGGTAAGGTAAGCCCTTGACTCCTTGTTCACACCTCGTCCTTCCATTACGATACTGATACGTTAAATGGGGCCCGATCCGATCATCGAATCGATTACTGGCCAGTCGAAGGGAGCTGGACAATCGTAATGAAATGCCAAGCAGCGCGGATGTACTTACGGGACCCTCCTGGAGCACCTGTCCTGCTCATTTACCGCCAGGGCTCCTGAGCCGAGGAGAATAACCGCCAGCAGTAAGTAGCAGTAGGAGGAGGAGGAGCAGCGGCGGCTGCGGCGCAGTGGCGAGAGCAATTTACTCTCCGACATCTTGTCTCGGCTAATGTTTTCTAAAGACTAGAGTCTAATAGGGATTCCGAATCGTATTTAAAATGCGATAGCCAGTGGCAAGGTCAAGAAGGTCGATGCAATTGGAATTCTAGAAATTATACTGGACTAAGATTGTAAATAAACTTGATTATTAAATATTGTTATTGATACTCGCATCTTCAAGCATCGAGCCATTAAGTCGTTTTACCAATCGATAAATTGTGATTCATGATAACTACTCATGATAATAACCCATCTACCTATCCATGCACGAACGCATGCACGCACGTAGTCGAGACTTGCGACCATATTCGACCTCGTATGGCACTGGACTCGCAAGTCTATTATAATAATTATTGTAATATTTAATAATGACGAGGAGGGTGATGATGGTGGTGGTCACAACGACGACGACGACGACGACGACGACGATGATGGAGTTGATATTAATAAGAATAGCAATATCGATGACGAGGATTATGTAATTACAACACTTGTTTGTCTAGTATAAAACTCTTTATTTCCTTGCTTAAATGTTAACAGGAATATTTTTACACAATATTTCTAAATATCAATAGTATCGATATAGATGAGTTAAAATTAAATGCAACGCAATCACATTGTTATTTATTGCGATTCTCGGATCGCAAGCTCCCGTAACTTCTTGAATAATTGCTGTAACGCTAATGTCGACTACAGCTTAATCTACAGGGTCGAGGGGTCGGAGTGAGGGGTGGTGGGGGGGGGCTTAAAAAGTTCTTAGAAACAAAGAATTGATGAAGTAATCTTACATTCGTCGATTAATCGTGGAATTTAAAATAAGAAGAGAAAAAGAAAAGAGAGAGAGAGAGAGAGAGAGGAGTCGGCTCTCTCTCTCTCTCTGGTCGACGCGGCTTTCTCCTCATTTGCTCGGCAGTTCGCGACCAACAATAGCGTCAGTCGACATGGTTCGACGAATGGTTCGACGATAGGTTAGTGCGCCCGGTGTGCATGGGAATGTAAATCAATCTCGTCGGCCACGCGAAAGCTTATGCGCGTACGTAAAGGCTTACGCGTGTACACGCTCGGGTAGGTGTATGAAGAGCGGTAGTCCGCGAGTAAGAGCGGTACGAGGCGGTTCAATAAATACGGGATGCCGAACGTGGTCGGAAAGTCTCCCTCGAGATATGGCGGGGTGAGGCGCGGAGGCGGTGTGGGAGCGATCGGTGGAGGAGGCTCCGAGTGGAAAAGCTCGCTCGCTCGCTCGCTCGCCCGGTATCCTCGGAATACACGCGCGCCTTTTCAGCACGTGTGCGCATCCGGGGAGCGATGAGGGGTGCGGGCGGTACGGACGCCAGCGAGAGGGAAGAGAGGCGGCACCGGCGAGCCAGGACCGGACGCAACCACAGTGCATTCGCAGAACATCCTCGAGAGCTGCCACCTCGGCTTCCAGACTCGGCTTCCAGGATTACGTGTCCTTCTAGAAACGGAATGGCGTGGGGGAGGGGATCTCGTCGTAAACGTGCTCCAACTCGGCTTCGGCCGCTCCCGGTGCCGCTGCACTCCTCTGGGAACAAGATGCCGGTCTGTCGTACTGGCTCTCCAATAAATCTGGAAGAATTCAAATGCCGTGTCTTAGATTATGCGCTGCGGCTAGGAGTCATGGCCCGACCGGGGGGTGGGTGGGGGTAGAGTGGATCGAGGGGCGAGGTAAAGAGCGCTATTTCCATTATCCTCTTACTCGAGATATCGCTCGTTTCGAATACACGGGGGAATACACGGCACTCTTCTGACTCGATTCTAATGCAATGGATTGTATTACGGGGAATTGTCAGCCGGCAGGGGGCAGGGGGTCAGGGGAAACCGGGCGTAAATGCAGCATTTCCAATGATTTTCAATGGCCATTGTTGTTATTGTTATTGCGGTATCGCGACTCCTCGGAGCTCTGTGGGCAGGGAGGGAGGGAGGGAGGCAGGCTCACCGCGTAGATTGCTGGAGAGCCGAATGCCGATGGTGACGGTGCCGTTGGCGTGCTCGGCCGGCTTGTCGTCGAACCTGAAAATGGCCGAGTCCACGTCCGAGCTCCCGTTGTACATGGGATTGACCCGTGTCACGGTGCCTGGAAAAGCAGGGAAACACCGCCGAGGACGTTATTACGAGGTCGTGTCGGACGCCAGTCGAGCTTACGTACGGGGAAGGCTGCCGATAGTCAGGTCGAGGTCCTTGCCGCAGGGGTTGCACTCCTCGTCGGCGAACTGCCTCTCGACCTTATCCTGGTTGTAAATCGACAGGGCGGTCTTGAGCAGTCGGGAACGCAAGTGGAAGATTATGAGGGCGACGACGGAGGTGAGTCCCGTGACCATCATCCCCCCGAGGATTATCATTGCCGCGAGGTCGATCGGGTTCCTCGGCTCCGATGCATCTGATCCACCTGTCCAACAGAGACGAGCGCTTATTGATTAATTGTTCACCTCCCGACACCCCTTAAGCCTTCTTTACGTATACTTATTTAGGGGACGCGCTTGTATCCGCGTACGCAACGACGACGTTCGTCGTCGCCTTTCGTATCCTTCGTATCCTTCCGATTTGCATTTTACTCGACGCCGCTGCTGTTCTCGTAATACCCGACGTCGAACTTTCTTTCGGCCTTGCAGAAGAAGAAGAAGAAGAAGAAGAAGAAGAAGAAGAAGAAAAAGAAGCGGCTTCTCGTGACATTTCCATGTCGTAACGGAGCGCCTCGTCTTCGTGGCCACGTGGCAGCGGCGATACGAGCTCGGCGTCGTTACAAAATAGTGCACAGATAACAGCGAAGTAGACGAAATTCAGCATCGTAACGAGCGTCCGAGCATTTTATCAGACGGAAACATGAATACGAGGAGCGTATCGCGATGACGCCATCCCAAGACGAGCGTCGCTTTTATCTGTCAAGGTTGGCTCGCAATAAATAGCCTCATCTCACTTCGCCGAACGTCAAGCATCCGCAATCGTTGTTTTTGTTTTTGTTTTTGTTTTTGTTTTTCGTTAATTAGATAGGCCAGCAGCGTATTTCATGCTTCTCGTCGTCTCGAGCCGCGAAAGTGTAAAAAATCTTTTCGGCCGCGAGTGCTTCCCTCTTAAATGCACGTAATAATATTTGCTTATCATCTCGAATTACCGAGGCTCTGAATTTTAAACCCGATACTCCGCACTCCATTGGTAAAATTGCCGGAGATAATGGTATTTATAGTACCGTGGAACAATGCGGATGTAAACAAACGAGAGATTAGAGCCCCGTTTATAAAAATCGCTCTTATCTTACACTTGGGAGACGTTGTGAGATAACGGCGGGGGGGGGGAAGAAGAAAAAAAAATTTAAAAAAAAATCACTCTTCCGAGCAGATTTAGAAGGAGTGCCGAGCCATTTTGAAAACGGCATTGGAGCTGGACGGATGATCAGAGGACGTCTTGAGAGAGGTGAGGAAAAGAAAAAAGAATAAAAAGAAGGAAATTAGTAGGCAAAAGTGATATTAGTGGGTAGTGCGATGGCGTTAATAACGAGTGGTCGTCGTAAAAAGGCGGAAAACGAGTTAAATTTTAAGAATGCGGTGCGCGCCCGGTTAAATCAAGAAGCTGCGGGGCCTGTAGTAGGGGTCGGGGCCGGAGAGGGGGGGGGTGGAGATAATCGGAGCAGTCGTAGCAATCGAAGCCGACAAGCTGTCCATAATTATAGGTAGAATCGGTAGACGGGAGCCGTCGTCCCGTCGGATGCAAAAAAAGTTGCTCGATCGATCGAGCGCGAGCCGCCCAGCGGGGGGGGTAGGAGGTAGGAGGTAGGAGGTAGGAGGTAGGAGGTAGGAGGTATCGGGAGCAAGAAAGAGCGGCGGCTCGTTAAAGGCCATAGGGAGGAATAGAGAGAATGGGACGATAGAGTGTCGAGGCGTTGGTAGGTGTTCGAGAGCGACCTTTGCGAGTCGTCTTGACGTAGTCGGTCTTGGGCGAGACGATGACGCGAAAGTTGGACTCGCGCTCAACGAAGTCGAAGCTGCTCTTCCTCGGGACATCCGGCTGCGAGAGTTGATTTCCTTCGACCGAGGTGGACTTGGGTAGCAGGGGACTCGTCGTCGGTCGCTGGCCCGTCGGCCTCTCCCCGATCCTCTTTGTCGCGAGGCCCTCAGTCGTCGGCTCCACCACGGCTATCATGCTCTCCTCCGGCTGGCCGGGCCCCGCCTCTGAAGCACATTATCACAATAATCACAATAACGATCGATCGATTTTTCCCTTTGTCCATCCGTCACACGTTACACGCTACGCGTTCCGCAAATTATCGACTACCCCTCCTCCACCCCCGTCCCCCCCCCCCAGAACGACTCTGCGCTCAACCGCTCTCAAAACCCTCGTTACCTATCATTATCACCACCACAACCGCCACCACCACCACCGCCATCATCATCATCATCATCATCATTATTGTTATTATTATTGTTACTCATTGTCTTCGTATCCCTGGAACGAAGCGAGAGTGAGGAGGAGTTATTAGCGCGGGAAAAAGCGATGGATCGGATGGAAGCGACGAAGCTCTCCTATAGATTCAGCCACGTTGCTCGGGCTCCCCCGTTTTTCCGAATTTTCCCAAATACCTTCATTCTTCGAGCACGCGCTCAGAGGCCCCGGCTTTCCTTCCCTGCTCAATTGAAATTACCTCGAAATGAAATTCCCATAGGCAATGAGTAAATAAGGACTCGGAAGGGCCTCGGGGCGTTAATGGTTAAAATCTGTTAAAATCTTTTTCCACTACTGCGCGTTCGCTTTACGAGCTTCCCCTACGCACACGCTTACATCCCAGACAGTACACTCTTTAGCTGAATCCGAAAAAATGCATTGGCCTGAACATTGACCTGGACACGACATTGAATCCTGGCTTAAATACTCCTACTTCGAATCCTAATTATTTAAAGGGAATTGAGAAGGATGAGGAGGAGGAGAAGGATGAGAAGGAGGATAAGGAGGAGGAGGAGGGTAGGGAGGGAACAGGAACGCGTAGACTCATGAGCCTTTGGAGATATTGTCATTATAAAGGTTATTGGCGCTCAAAGATCCTTCGCTCCCAGGATAATTGCACTCGTTCGCTACGGTCGCCGAGCAAAAAGTTGTATTGATAAGTCTTCCTCTCTTCTCTTTATCATTTTTTTGTTGTTTTTTTTTTGTTTTGTTTTTTTTCTTAGCTTTTGTCAGCAGGACTGGTAAGCTTACTTGGCTCGTGAAAAGCTTCAAGAAGACAAAGGAGGGAAGAAAAACTGGATACCGGGGATGGCTGGCGAGGGTCAAAGTACCAGCCAAGGTGAATCGCAAATCGCGAATCCGATTATCTTTTTGTATCGATTTATGTCGTCGCGCGGTACCATATTTGCGACTCGTTCCAACGGACGTACGCGGATTCCTTATGCACGTTATCATTACCGGGGGGGGGGGCCGAGTTTAAGTTATAATCACGTGACTCGGCTCAACTCGCCGCGCGCAGTGTAAATTGCAAGCGGCGTCGGTACACTTAATGATTATTATTTATTTTGATAACCGGGCGACGTTAATTTAGACGCAGGAGTTAAAAAGATCGACAATTTTATTAATACGAAGGCTGGATCCTTGCCTCGCGCTCGCCCCGGACTCCCGGTCGACTCGGGGTGGATTAGGAAATAAATACAAGGGTTATTCGGGGTTATTGGTTGTGCGGCGGACGGTGCGGGGGCCGGGAGGAGGAGGAGGAGGAGGAGGAGGAGGAGGAGGAGTAGAAGAGGAGTTTCGCAATAGAAGCCGACCGGCCTGTCGGGAGATTGGGGTCCGTGGATCTCGCGTGCCGATCCTCGTCAAGAGCCACCGTCCCGCGTTCTTTATTTCTATTTTGCGAAAGCCGCGCTACGAAAGTGCATATTCCGATGTGGTACGTACGAGTCGAAGGGGGCCCCCGAGAGTACGAGAATCAAGTGTGGGAAAGTAGCGTAAAGCCTCCAGCCGAATGATTGCGCCATCTTCCTTTACGGGCTCCCGCGGTACATGCACGTAGCAATGCTTTACGTGAAGCCGTGGAATGAGTCGGAGTGGGGACCGGAGGCCGAAGCCGAGGAAAAGCCGTGGGTCTTTACGCCGATCGCCCGATATCGGGCGCTTCGAGCGGATATTTGGGGGAAACGGACGTCTCCGAGATCTGAGATTGCAACGATAGTTAGAGAGAAGGAGGGGGGACGTACGCTCGGTAATCCTTGGCACAAGGGCCTCCCCGCCGAACTCGACGATGTCGAAGTAGTCGCTGCTGTCGAGCTTGTTGGTCGTCCCCGCCGCGGCCAGGCCGACGACGCTCACCGAGATCCCGGATGCCTCGAAGGGCTCGCCGAGGGCGTTGCCCTCCTCGGGCTCGATGCACTCCCCGGTCTCGTGGTGGCAGCGCGCCTCCGGGCTCTCGCAGAGGCAGATCGAGCTGCAGCCCGATCCCCAATGACCACTCGGGCACTTGCTCTCGCACCTGAAACGTTCAAGGTTATTCCGGTGGTGGAGTCGTGGGTGGAGAGGTGGAGTCGTGGGTGGGGGGATGGGGAGTGGGAGGGGTCGAGGCTGGCGTAAAGCAACAAAGTATTCTTCCCGGGATCTTGGCACAGTCCTCGGCCCCCTCCCCCATCCGATTTTCTTCAAGCAAGCCAGCCCAGATTAGTTTTGCCTTTGCCTTTGGTCCTCTCGGTTTTCAATGAAATATTGACGCAGAGAGACAGAGAGAGAGAGAGCCGAGCCAGAATCTCAGCCGCGTACCGCGAACAGTAAATAAATCACTCCGATCGACCGATCCTTGCGCAATTCGAATTTCTCTCCGTAAATAGCTTATTAAAAGCCCAAGCACGACTCGCGTTAAACATGTACATGTATCTGTGCCCGAGAGGGTGGCTCTCGCGCGTGTGCGTCGCTCAGCGAAGCGATTATTACGATATAACGAGCATAGATAGATAGATCAAAGGCATTAAAGGCGAGGCGGTATTGGCCAATAAAGACCGTTTAGAACTTACCGGGATCCCGTCCATCCTGGGGGACACTTGCACTTGCCATTGACCGGGTTGCACGATACCTCCCGAATGCAATTGCACTCGCTCTTGCAGCTTTGACCCCACGTACCCTGCGGACACTCTTTAAGGTTCGGCGGTGAGTGGGAGTCAGGGAAGGTGGGGGAGGATACATTAACACTTCCACGTAATGGAGTCGAATACGGGGAACGCCACTGGACCTGGACTTTATTAATAACGTTCTCGTCCTCATCGAGCTCGAGTACTTTATCCCCTTTACTAACCCTTTACTACTAACCCTAGCTTTACTAACCCCTTTACTAACCTCGCTCGAAAATTTCCTCGCCGCGTCCAGTATTTGTCGTCTCGAGAAATGCGTATCTAACGAGTTACATACGAAATATTACCGTCGCCCTCCCCCCTCCCATACTCCATCAATATACGCCTCGCTAAGGACGAACGACGCGGTTACGAGCCCGCGTCCTTGACGATCTCTGCGTCTGTCAATAGTCCAGTACGGATGGCATGAATTGTACATACCTTGGCTAACTGAATCGCTAAATTATTATCATTATTATTATCATTATTATTATTATTATTATTATTGCTACTACTACTACTACTACTACTACTACTACTACTACTGCTATTACTATTATTCAGCTTAATGAAAGGCAGGAATTCGCGTCGGAGGATGGATCGTTAGGGCGACGCAGTAGGATACTAATAAGTGCAAATGGTTTTTGAACAAGAGGTGCAATCCCGGAGCCGGGAGCTCAGCTTCGTAGACGATAATAATAATAATAATAATAATAATAATAATACGACGCTAAGAATTTAATCGTTGGGCGGTTCGATATCGAGCTCTCGAGGCGGCGACTTTCATCGGCCGAGATCGGGGAAAAAACGTCCCCTCCCCCCCCTGCCGCACCGCCGGCGCGGGGCATCAGTAAGAGCTCGGGAGCGCGAAAAGTCACTCACCGTAGTCGCACTCCTGTCCTTGGTAACCTGGATCGCAGGTGCACTCGTTCGGTGCCGTGCAGACGCCGCTCCGGCACTTTTTGCACTGGGGCACGCACTTGGCGTCGGCACCGCCTGCGTTCCCCACGAGCTCCTGCACCGCGTAGCCTTCGCAGCACATTGGCACGCTCCTAAACTTCACTTCCGTCTGTAAACAAAGGAGGTACGGGAGAAGGAGGAGGTCCGTCGTAGCTTAATCTTTGTTCCGTGCTGCCTTGCGCGCCCCTCCCGGAGCCGCTCGCCCGCTCGCTCTTACTCGCTCCCGCGCTTCAGTGGCGGAATAAAGCGAGCGAATCCGAGATGCTTACAGGTAGGGAAGCGATCGCCAGCTCTCGCAAATATTCCGCGCTCTTGTTGATTTACGTGGCCCGTGTAGCCCGTGTGGCCCGTGTCCCGCGTATCTTATTACGAGCTCGATTTATCTGCCCCTTCCTCGGGAGTACGCGGAGCGCCTGATCCCCGATAACCCGGACAGTGTCGCGAGTTTTTTCAACGGGAATCGGCAGCTCGAAAGGAGGCGATCGACTACGTCCCCGCCGCGAATAAATTATGTCCTTGTACTCCCGTCTTTATCCGGAGCCTCCCTACTATACTAGGGAATACTAGGGACAAATGAACTCCTTATACTCGGCAGAGTCCTTTAAACGTTGGCCGAATTAACGAGCGTCCGCGTGTCTTTGTATTTAACCGCGAATCGAACTCCTTCGTAATTAATTGAAGGACAGGCCTCGCTGGGATTGAGTTGAGTTAACGGGAAGCCAAAACGAATTCATAAGCTAAGAAGCGCGTTTTCCCATGCTGCTCGGGTCTTACGTGTTTGGAGCGTACCTGGAGCTGGTCCCGGGGCCGATTTAGGTTCAATAATTCTTTGCGACTTAGGAGGTATTTCACACGTCCGTTAATGACGTTATTCGAATCATTTATATTAAGCAGCAAATACAAGGGCTTTGGCGCTTACGTGGATCGTTAAATACGGCAGATGTGTAAATTGAAGCATTTGACAAGAGTAGCGCGAGGACAAAAATATAAATAAATGGTGAATTATGTAAAGGAGTAGACCGAGCATTTTTAGAATTTTCCGTGCTAATTGCTTTGCAACATTAGTTCTTAAAGGATGCAATTATCTGGTTTCGTCACGAGGTCGTAAAATCGACGCCGATCTTTAATTCTCGCTCCGTTTCTACGTTTTTCGTGCATTACATTCGATAGAGAAGCCGAAGGAAAGGTTATTAGCGCACGATCAATACGATTTCATTAGGAAAGAAAAGAAAAGGAAAGAGAAAGGCCGTGGGCGGTTAGAGGGACGGGGGGGGGGAGAAGGAGGAGAAAAGAAGGCAAAAGTAACAAGGCAAAGGTACTATTATTATTAGGTATCGGCGTTTTTTTTGTTTCCGCCGAGAGTAATTAATTTCATTTTGAAGGGGAGGAGAGCTTTCATAAGAAATACCATCTTTCTCGTTGTTTTTGTTTTTCCAAAGAGATTTCACCTTAGTTTTAAATAGCTTTTGTAACCGAATTAACAAAATTGAACCTTGTAATTTTCATACATAATTAATTAGTGCATTGTCTTGAAAATATTATGAAAGCCCAGATTTCCGCAATACTTGCATAAATTTCTACAACGTTCCTCATTATGCAGATTATTAAATTATACTAATACTCCTTAAATTATAAATAAAGCGCAATAGCAAGTAAGAAGAATTTAATTTACGGCTAAATAGCGAACCGGTGGGGGGGGGGCCTTTACTTAAGAACTTTATATTCGGAACGTAAACTCCGGACGTATCAGTCCGGACAATATATCATTGTCGGTATTCGGGGTAGCGGTGATAGCCGCAGGTATCAGGTACACCAGGTTCGCGTTATTAAATAATTGAAGCCGTAAGCGCTATCGGATCAATAAACAGCCTCTGGATTTGCCATAGCTGTTGGAAATTGTGGACAGAAACGGAATTCACACACGTGTGAACCACAAAATTCAATTCTCTATTCGGTTGGTGTAATCAGATTATCCTTCCTGAAATATTTTCGTCTCTTGTAATCCGATACATGACTGCATGTTTGCACACGGTCACGGGTTGCGCAAATCTCCGAGCCGCGCAAAATATTCTCTCTCTCCCCCCCCTCCCGCTCTTTCTCTCGATATATTTTATAGACGTATTCGAAGGCACGATCGCGACCTGATATTTTTTCACGTTATGCCGCATTGTTGAAAAATACAAATCCCCGTTAATAATAAAATAATCGTAATCGTTGTTCATTCGTTTCCCTTCGGCTTATGCGCCTTATGGAATAGCTTGCGATTAAAGTGACTTCGCCGAGTAATAATGTTGATTCAAGTAAGTTTGGTCAGTTTATCTGGAATGGATCGAACGATCGATCGATCGTTTAGTATAACGAGGCCCGTAATACAAGTAATACCGCGGCTTAAGTAATAATATCGCCTTTAACTTTCTACATTATGCTCGGGCGTTAGGTTGAAAAAATTTTTATCGACAATATATTGCCGATATTTTACATTTAATAAATTGCTGGCATTAAAAGGCAGAAATTTCAATGCAGATAAGACAAAATTTTTTTAACCCCATACAATGTACGAGAAGAATTGTAATGAATTTTATATTACACTTTTTCTTCTTTTCCTCGTTCGTAAGGAAAATCACGTCCGGAGCGTATGGAAACGTCGCAATAAAATATTTATAGTAATAATTACCGTCGGAATTACTCAAGCAATCAATGATTTTATAAAGTGTAAGAAACATTTTATCGTAATAGCGAATTGAAATTAGCATCCGAGTGCAAAAGGCTTATTATCATTGCCAATATACCGGAATAACCGCTAGACTCGGCTACGCTCAAGATTTTCCGCGCTAACTTGTCCGGATCGATAATGGGACAATTTTTACTGCCGATCGAGAAGATTTTCAATGCTCGCATTATCATTTTTAATAATAAGCTTTTGGCGAATTCACGTACTAATCGCCCGTTCGCCTCACATACTCTTTCGTAATGTCAACGCGACGTGCTATGGAATTGCCGTTAGAGGCCAAGCTTACGCAACTCAACCCCCCCCCCAACCCGGGCGGGGGGGGTGAACAAAACAGCCCGTCCGAACCGAAAAAAAATCCCCACGGACAATAAGTGCGTCCTATTGTTGACTTTTTATCATCCTTGCCTCTCGGGTTTATTATTATAATTTAACGGCCCATAGCGCCGTTAAGTCCAAACAGTTATAGACTACTTGCAGAAAGTCTAAGTACGTATTGCCCAAGACATTTATTATTCGGCCCGGGCCCAAGCCGCAGCGCGTCACGGCTTAATACCGATTCCCAGCGGCTTTATTAATTTAAAGTACTCGCGCGAAGAATAATATTAAATAAGACAGATGTTTAGGAGCGAGCATAGGCGCTGGTAAATAAATGCTGCCGCCGCACCACATTATGGCCACGCATGCGTATATTGTATTGGACTTGGCGCTGCTCTTGCATGCCAATGACAACGGAATGCTTAATTGCAAAATCTTTACCGATTGGGGAGGGGAGGGGGTGGGGAGTGGATGGGGTACCGGAGCAGAAGCACTTCCGACAGGATAATTCGATAATGGATTGGTAATTCCGCGTATTTTTAAATTTTAAACCTGAAGAGGCTGCTCCGCCGTTTCCTTTCCACGGATAATTGCCCTAATTAGAAGCCCTCATTTAGAAATACGAATGAACGCTGCTTCAACATTCTGGCCGCGTTACTGCAAATACGATTACTCTTTTCGCTCCTTACGCTTACCTGGCGTTAATCAATTTTCAGCCGCTTTACATGAGAATCATTTAATCTGCATTGTGATTGTAATTAAGGGCTCCTGACGTCTATACAACGTGCTAAAATATTATAAATATCGCCATCCCAAAGTTAAGTTATTATCGTAAATTGAAAAATCTCATGAATTATGAATGAAGATTTATGCGAAACATTGTTATCCCCTCATTCCTTGGGCTATTTTCATAATCGAGATATGTAGTTTCTCCTCGTTGTACGTAAGTACTGTAATTACGAGCAGAGGAGAAGATGAAAAAAGAGCTATGCTTTGCTCATTCGTGTATCCTAAAAGTTTAATTTAATTGCTAACGATAACAACGACCACGGCGACATCAACAAGTTGTAATAAAATAACAATTGTAATAGCCGCAATAGATTTATTACAATCGTTGATATAGATATACGTAGAGATGATCGATTCGGCTCTACATTCAATATTAAATACTTTATGGACCGAGTTAATATATATATGCATAATCGGTTAACGCGAAAGAGAAGAGACTAATATACTAGTAATTATATCGCCCCGTTATAGAGGATGGCCGCCGGTAAGTATTAATAAATCATTTTGAACATTTGAAAGATTATTTATTGGGCCGTAAAATAATGTGAGGCGAATAAAAATAAAAGCAGAACGTATTACGTATTTTTTCCGTCATTTTTTTTTTTTTTTTTTTTTTTTTTTGATATTCACGCAACGGACAGGTTTAGTGTAGCTAAAGTATAATAATTTGCAAAAATTGCGCAGATTAACAAGAACTTTGAGCGAACTGATCCGTTATCCGGTAGATGATCTACACGTGCGTGTATATATTTACGAAAAAAGAAAAAAAGGAAGAAATAATGGGAGAAATGGGAGAAAGAAGGTAAAATAAGATAAGAACAGTGAGATAGTAGAGGCGGTGGCTGTGGGATATAATGGTGACGAATGCGGAATATAAGCGGGCGATAAATGCAGCGGCGGTTCTACTTATATATTTATTTATTTATTTCCGAGTATTGTCGATGATGGGAACGTGAGAATTAATCGGGCCGATATCTAGCCATTTCCTAGGCTGGTACGTTCTACATCTCAGCCGATATAACGCGTAATCACGAGATAATGGAGAGAGCGCGGGATTGCGCAACGGATCGAGCGTAGATTGCGCAAGGCCGGCTAAGGTGGGGTTGACAAAATCTTCGGGACCAACGGGATTCCAGAGCGGGCTCGGGCGCGAAATAATTGATCCGGCGGAGTGGATCACCGGATCGACGAATCGTCGGATCGTCGGATCGTCGGATCGTTGTAAAGCCGCGGGGAGGCCCCATTCCTGAGAAATGTTCCCTCGTTAGCTCGGAATGCGCGGCCCCGTGCTTTCCCGGGCCCTCTTGGCCAACCGTACAGCAGCAGCAGGAGCAGCAGGAGCAGGAGCAGGAGCAGGAGCAGGAGCAGGAGCAGGAGCAGGAGCAGCAGCACCAGCACCAGCACCAGCAGCAGGAGCGGCAGCAAGAACAGCGGGATTATTCGAGAGCGAGGCTCCCCAACAGCAACTCACCTTCATTCGCCAGCGTTCTCGCAACTCCGTGCGAGTCTGGGGGCAGCGCGGCGGTATCTGGAGGCACCAGGCGAGTGTGTGAATTTCCACCGGCTCCAAGTATTGTTCCCGCGACGTCACCGTGTAGCTATTAATTTCTCACAAGTGTTTATAAATAACTCCGTGGCTCGAGGCCCTCGGCCAATCTCATTGCGAATGCTTATTTGGCTTTTACTACACGACTACGACCGCCCCCTCACCTTTCCACAGCCGCCAATCCCCCACCCTCGAGTCTCTGCATTTTCAGGAGATTTTAGTTTCCCCGGGGGAGAACGTACGCATCCTTAAGTTCATTATCTTAGCTCGTGGGAGCTACCGGATCGGGCCCGACTTTGTAAACTGGCGTTAATGCGCCCGATAAATCTGACCCACCCATTCCCAATACTTACATCCACGCCTACGTCGGTCCGTTCAACGTCCAACGGCGAGCAATAGGTTTAAAAAGCCTCTCAACTCATCCTAACAGCCACTAAATTAAGATCTAAGCGATCGCGTTGATTGAAAATCGGTCAAATCCGGTGTGTATGATTCGTAATAGATAATTAGCTGGAGGCGAGAGCGAGCAGAAGGGAAAACGAGCGTGGAAAGCATCGCTCTTCGCCCGATGAAACCTCTCAGCGTTGAATTCCGAAACTGTTGCATCTGCCCGTAATTATAATTATTCCCGATTCTCCCTGTGCCGACGTCGAAATTATTATTATACCTCGGGAGACTTTTAATTGCATAAAGGTTTGTCCACCATCGTACAGACGTACGCGTAAACGGAGGCGCATTGGCGTCGGCCAAGGCGTCCACCCCCGGCCACCTCACCATCCGATTTATATATGAACGTGATTTCCGGCGAGGCGATCCGTAAGACTTGTGTAATAATGTCAATCTTCTTTGGGAAGCAGCACTACGCGGGCAGATCGAAAGCTGTCCGAGGCATTTACGAAAACTTCGAGACGCGATTGAGTTAATGTCAGGCATCGAGCTCTAGGGGGATGCATGCACCGTACAATAGACCCAGAGAAAAATATAAGAAAAACTTTATATGGGGTTGCTTGCTTGGTGCTTGACGCTTCCGGGCAATAAGTATTGGCCGAGGGCTGCCTTGCCGATAAAGACTTACTTTTCAATGCGGTGGCAGACGTGCTCGCCGATCAGAGCCGAGGATAGCTGCAACATCGCCGCCGCCGCCGTCACAGCGGCCAGGAACTCACGTAATCGAGATGAGCACATGTTCGCTTCGGCTCTTCCTGTGTACTGGCGCGTGCTATGACCTACGAGGGAGTCATACGTTATCAGGTTAGGTTTCATTTTCGTTTCATCGATTGACGATTGACTATCTGATCCCTCTCTCCCTCCACTCTCTACCATCCCGGTCGAGCCTCTTTCGGGCGCACCTCCCTCCCCACGCCCCCTCCCCCCCGAGAAACCGATAGATCAAATAGATCGAGAACAACCATCCACCACGAGACGCTCTGCAACGCCGTTTTTTCTTCCATTTTTCCTTACTTTTTCTCTCTGTCTGTCTGTCTCTCTGTCTCTCACTCTCTCACTCTCTCACTCTCTCACTCTCTCACTCTCTCTCTCTCTCTATCTCTCACTCTCTCACTCACTCTCTCTCCTTCTTTTTTTTCTTTTTCTTTTTGTATTCTTAAAAGTCTCGCCGATCGAGCCTTGAATATTTAGATCAAGGCGTCGCATAGACTGCGATCTTTCTATTTAAATAATCAGCAGCAGCAGGAGCACCAGCAACAACAGCAGCAGCAGCAGCAGCCACTTTATCCTTGCCGAGTATAGAGAATGCATTTCAATGCAGTGGACGGGGTTACGGGTAAAAACCCACCGTTTTTATTCTCCTTTTTTCTTTATTTTTTTTTTTCTTTTTTTCATATTTGCACAGGAATTCCTGATGCGCGAGCAATTTATCCATTGCCGCTGTTAGGTCTCCTCGAGCCGATTAATTATTTACTGGTTTCGAAGTGCCGGATTTTCTCAGTCCCGCATTTAATTAATCATACTCAATCGTAAATCAATGGCTTTATTCGTCCCTTTATTACGTTGGAATAACCATACGCCTACTTAATTTCTACTTATTATCCATTCCTTAATATAACGAGCTCTGCAAGGCTCTCTCTCTCTCTCTCTCTCTCTCTCTCTCTCTGTCTCGGTGCACGTGTCTGTTGTATAAGTAAAATCGCGGCTGTTGTAACGAAAGTATAATTTCGAATGATTGTCGAGAAGTGGCGAAGGGAGATAACTGTGAGGAGAATGTCGCGAGTTGATACGAGTTGACAAAGTAAGTAGGCAGGATGATGTTGAAGCCGAGTGCCGGGAACGTAGGGAGGAGGTGGGCGTCCGTTACAGGGGCTCGTCGCCGACTCGTAGGAAAGCGCTCGAGTCAAGTTGAGTCGGAGTCGTCGAAAGCGGCGTAGCGGCGATCATTGTCTCGCGTGTCAATTGTCGGCAAGTGACAATGCATACCATCAAGTCGCTCGAGTCGACATCTCCGATTTGCAAAAATGCCAAGAGTCTCATTTCATGCATAAACGATATTCGCTCGAGCGGGCTCCTGTCGAGCCCCTCTCGCCCCGAGGCCGAGAGCCAACAAGCGATCCGTTATTTCCGAGATCTGCAACGCGGAAGCTGTCCCGTGCCACTGTCGGCGTTGCTCTCGTCGGCCGTTCGCTCGTTATTCTCCTTGATTTCTTCTTGTCTGCCGTGATTGTTGTGTGTCAGTTGACGCCGAGCCGCGAAATCCCTATTTATAAATCCCCGCGCACGCACTATTTAGCCGATTTTACTTGAGCCTCGCTCGAAAGGATTTATAAGCTCTTTAGGCTCGTATAATGGCGCCTGTAATGACATTTCGAAATCCGACGACTTTCCGACTTACTTATAAGACCATTTCGGATAAAACGAAAGTGATTCAAGCGTATTCAAGTTTATTATTCAAATCGGTTTTGTTTTTGCTTTTTCCTTTTTTTCCTTTTTTTTTTTTTTTTTACTCCCTCCGCTCTTCCTCCGCCTGCCCCCCCGCCCCTTATCGTCCCGTTAATACGAATGCAATGACGATTTTATTGATCGCCTCGTAACGAAATGCCTGCACATACCGCACCGCATAATCATAATAATAAAAGTGATTTTTCATGTTACACATTTTTAAAAGAGAGGCTTCGCGCGCTCCAAAGAAATTTAATACTTCGGTGAAAGGTAAGCTCTGCAGCACATAATATATCTAATTTTCAAGCAAAAAATAAAAAAAAAAAAAAAAATGTACAAACAATATTAACCGCATTAAGGGGCTAATGATTTACGTGCACGCGTTACTCTTTGATAATAACGTCGACGATAAATACAAAAAAATAAAAGGATCCTATATTTCTTTATATATTTCGTTATTTATATATATTTCTCTTTTCTTTTCGTTTAAAGCTCGGTCTTGGACGTTTCAATTTCTACAGAAATTCAACTACGAAATAACATATTCGCGTGACAACGGTTACTTTAACGCCGAGCTCTCCGTAATACATAATCCGTCTTCCTACTTTTTCTTATAGCCTTTTATGTAATCCGGTACAATTGAAGAGAATAGGGAACATGATAAGCTCGGGCTGGCTACACCGAAGCGAGCCATGTACACAGTAATAAACATTAAAGATAAACATAAAACTCATTAAGTGGGTACATACTTTTACATTCTCCTCGTGGCTACTTCCTTTTTTATCGTCTAATGGCTGTAATCAATTATAAGGTATCTGTTCGTTAAGCCGCAATATGAGCCAATGAATGATTTTGTAAAGTATCCGCGCTTACATCTCTTACAATCTAATACTTCACACTTCGACGCGCGCATCTATCACCTCCCGCCCTCTCGCTCTCGTTCCTTCTTCCCCTCGTTCGCTTTCACTTTTTCTCTCCGATCCTCTTCCTGCAGCGTCCTCCCTTTCGCTTTCCCTTTCTCAATTTCTGAAATACCGATAGCGGCCAACTGCTGCTAATAGAGTCATTACTAACGATCTACATAAATCACATGGACATTCGACGGGAAGTAATATATGAAGCACTAAAAGCTAAGAGTAATAATAACAATGTAAAGTAAGTAATCTGATTAAGAATGTCAATAAAATAATGCACGGGCGTCGGCTTTCGCCGGCGTAATAAGATATGAATTAAGGCAGACGGAAGGGCTCCGTAAATGATTTCATTTCACAATAAAAACAATGTGATTGATAAATCGGCCTCTTAATACCATCGGCTCAGCCGGCTGGAATAAATCTCAATAAAATATATCCGTTGGCTCGTTGCCGTTCTATTTATCTCGTAACCCTCAGCTAATTCGCCGTCAACCGCAGGATCACTTATCTCCAGCATCCCTTCGCCCTTCCCAACGGCATCGCCGATATTCCGAATAACCCCGATAACCAAGTCGCAAGGACAGCGTAGGGAAGAACGGGTCATCGGTATCAGCCGTACGATAACATATCCTTTCACTTAACAATCGCTGCAGTTCGATTATTCAGGGAGGGAGGGAGGGAGGGAGGAGGAGGAGGTGGAGGAGGAGGAGTATGCGACTAAAGGCGCGTACGGGCGATAAACCGATTCGCTCTTTCAAGGAAGGAATTAAAATTCCCCCATTTACGCTTAAATCCACACTCGCATAATAATATTTCTGGTTAATAATCTAAACAAGCTAAATCAGCTGTATCCGCCTGTCGGACTACTGAGTCTATCTCACGCTTTCACAGAAAAAATCTCAAGTCTCAATTGGCTCTTTCGATATTCTGGAATATTTGTCTACTCAATGCCGATGATAATGAAGTACATGGATTAAGAGACGAAGCGCGGAGGAGGGCTGCGTGCGAAAGCGCGAAAGAGTCGTTGAGACAGGAAAGGATTACGGGGATGGAGTGGATAGAAAAATGACAATTCCGATTAGAATCGTAGGGGTGGGGGAGGGGGAGGGGGGCACTGTAACCGGTAGGTAGTTATCTATCAAGATTACGTTATCAGTGCGAGCAAGTGGCCGACAGGATTTCAACAGCTGGAGATTAAAGGAGCGCTAGTTAGAGCGGCGATCTATAAATAGATTAGATCCGGTAATCGCGATCGTTGCCGCGGGGGAGGAAAACGACGCGGACCGGTAGTGAGACAGTCGAGGAGAAGCGGCTCGTTTTACCTCTTACACGTTACTTCCACACGTCGCGGGTTATATCATGTATACATATATTGTCCTCCGTTTCGTTGATATTGAATTAGAGGCGAGCCGAGCCGAGGAACGTTAATTGGTATATGTGAGCTGGCACGAATTAAAGCCTTTTGTCTAAGACGCGCGCTCGGCCGCACGTTGATATATCCGCTTGTAACAAGTGTAGCGCTCAATATTTCCAGCCTTGAAAGTAAATTATCTCGATAAGTAGATGCAATGCTTGCCCAGACAGGCGCCTGCTAGACACGCACGCGTACAAACATACGCATACGCGGATAGTTTGATTGAGAGAACGGAGCACGAATGGAGAACGATCGAGTTTCTTTGGCATCTCAGTAGTCGGGAGCGTAGCCGAATCGTTAGATCTCTCCTTCCCCTTCCCATTCCCGTTCCCGTGCCCATTCCCCTTCCCGTTCCCGTTCCCGTTCCCGTTCCGCGAATCGATTCGAGGCGAGCCGCGGCCAATGATCCGGGCGCATGCGTAATCACGTGCAGGAAATCGTATTCGGTAATCTTCGTCACTTGTCCTCCTTACCATCGACTATCCTTTTCAATGACTTTTCCTCCTTTATTCCCCCAGTGGCCGATGCGAGGTAGAGGAAAAACGACCGCGCGCTTACGTAACCTTTCTCCTCGCCCCCTCTGGTCGCGCGGGTTCCTTCCCTACAAGCATCGCCATACGCTCGTTAATCATCCCCGTAATTAAGGGAGAAGACCTGTCGGGTGGTGCCGTTATTAAAAATCCGCGAGCGGCACGGCTGCCGGCTGACTCGCCTACGCGAATAGCATGGCCGACGAGCTGCTGCAAGAGGGTGGGGAGGAGGGGAAGGGGGTCGTAACGTTAAAGGTTTCTTCGTATTTGAAAGACTCGCGACCGCGACGGGACGGATGTCACATTTTCATATTTCCACAGAGTCGAGAGTCGGTGCCCGTGTACGTGTGTGCGCGCGAGACATGGAAGGCACCGAGCGCGCGGCAATTTCATACGCGCGATTGCCAAATAACGTTTGCGAGCATAGGGTAATTCGTTAATTAGGTAACCGTGAGCCGGCAGCGCGCCGTTCTCAATCAAAGTCCCTCGATTTTTATTGAGCCGAACGGTTCCCTTCATTCTCGTAAATTTTCTTTTACCATCGCTCGCCAACCCCCCGTTCCCACCCCCCTTCTCCTCTTTTTCGGCTTCAGCCAAGGCCTCTCGGCGCTTTTCCCATACTCAAACGTACGCCGCGGACCTTCGTCGCTCACTTTACAACCAGCAAATCGTAAAACAACCCCGCCATCGCAAGCTCCCATAACATTATTATCGTTATTATTATCATTATTTATATTTTTCTTCTAAGGTATTAATTGCGAACGCGTGCACGTATAGCGCCGAATTATATTGCAGATAAATTCAATAAACGTACGCTTACGATTAATAAAATCCCCTCCCAGTCGAGCGTTTCACGTCAAATTATCCGTTCCCATAAGGTTTTTGGAGAGTCTACCAGCTTCTCGTATTATACAAACACTTTAATTATTTAAGATATCTTTTATATTATTTTCCTCGCAGTCGAATAAACCAAACAAGTTTTGCTTTCAATTTAAATTTAAGTTATAAGTGACGAGAATAAAAAGCCCAAGTCGTATTATTGAAATTGGCTCGAATTCTGATAACAACAACAACAAAAACAACAAAAACAACAACCGCAACAACAACAATAATAATAATAATAATAATGAGATAATAAAGAATTTATTTTTCACGTGGAATTCTTGTAATCGGACCTTAAACGAAAAATGTTATAAATTCAGCGAGAACCTGCAATTTCTTCAATAATTGTACAATAAATAATTATTATTTGCAATTTGAGAGCAGCTAACGTTACTCCTGCGCTGTTATTATATTCATTAAATTGTTTTTTTGTCCTTATAAGAAAAAAAGAGAAGCAATTGTTAATGACTAATCGGCCGTACGAGCAACGAGATGCATGTATTTACGAAAGGCTCGTGTTTAGTGTGTTTAGTGACTAGATAGATGTTTGCCTAGTTGAAGTTCTAAATTATAATGAAACTGAAAGGCAGTCGGTCGAGCGGCCGTTCGATGTCGAGGATAGCGAAACTTTACGAATCAGGCTATTAATTAACTTATTGGTTAAGTTAATTGTACTTGAGTAGCCGGGAGGATGTAATGAAAAATAGCCGGCGATAAATCGTCGCTGTAAAACGAAACGACACGAAACGAAACGGGACGAGATGAAGGCGGAGAAGAAGAGGAGGAGGTGGTGGCTGTGGAGGAGGAGGAGGAGGAGTAGGGACGGGGAGGAGGTAAGCATTTTATCGTAAGCTGCGCTTCATTAACGAATTTGAAAGTCTACGAAATTGTGATTTTATTGAGACGCAGTCGAGGGAATTATTACAAGCTTTGCGCAATTGTATTCTCGATTCGAAAGAGGACACTTTACCGCATAGTAAGACCGGGCCCCGGAGTTACGTGTGCCCACGATTAGTAAGCGGAGGAGGAGGAGGAGGAGGAGGAGGAAGAGGTGGCAAACTTCGCGTTAATAGTTAAACGAAGCGATTTAATGTCCCGGAATTCCTTGAACGTGGGCATTAAGAATCATGGACGTTGTTGGCGTCGGACAATGTCGTCGTCGTCGTCGTCGTCGTCGTCGTCGTCGGCCAAGGAGAAACGTCCGGATGAAAGGAGGCGTTGTTGTTCGTCGAAGCTCGGCCGGCGCCTCTAAAGGTCCTCCCCTCCGCCCCGTCGACTCCCAGCCCCAAGCGACATGAACGACACGACGGAGCTTGTAGGAATTAAGCGTAAGGCTCGGGTTTTCTTCGAAATACAAATTATAACTTTACATCCTCGGTTTATTGTAGACCTCGGGCCTTGCTCCTCGGGGTTATTGGGCCGATCGCGCCCAGATTCTCCGGGAGCTAAATGGCGGCCAATCAGGCCCGACGGATTATGAGCTCGACATCGAGATGAGCTCGATTTACCGGCTTAAGCGCTTAATTGCACTGCTTAAACGTCGAGGCTGCTCGTTTTCTGCCAGAGACGCGTGTCCCCATCGGCGAGGAATTTCACGAGGGCATTTAAGGAGGTGCGCGCGCGCGCGCCTTCGACTCGGCCCCAACGACACCCAACGACACCCGACGACAATACGCAAAGGAAGAGAAAATTAACAAGAACGTGGAGAACAACGAGCGGCCTTGTAAAAAGTTAATTTAACTTGACCAACTCGTGCGTTGATACGATGAATTTAGAGACAGCGAGAGAGAGAGAGAGAGAGGGGGGGGGGTGAGAAAGTCGCTTACGCAATTACGTTCTTATATATAGGCTGGAATGTGTTATTGTTACAGCTCAGGACATTTGCACGGCTCGTCTCTATCTCTCGACATCTCCGCGGCAAGAGGATGAAACTGGGACAGGGGAGGGTGGGCAACGAAGGAAGCCTCCATCGCCGGCAGGTGGCCCTCGAGAGCTGCCGGATCCATAAACAAATTACAGCGGAGATACTAGCGCGAACCGGCGGAAGTAGGGTGTGGGTGTGGGTGTCGGGAGGGGGGGGAGGGGGAGGGGGAGGGGAGAGAGTTTGGGACCAATTCCGCCGTCACGTCGGATTAAATTGCAACGGACGCGGAAGGATGCGAAGGACGTATCGCATGTAGTGGTAATGGTCGGAGGTGGCGGTAGTGGCGATGCTCGGTAGCTGAACGGGGGACGCCAGCGGGAGCGTTTAAGCTATCAATCAATTACCGGCGCTAATTACATTATATAAAATAGGTAAGGACTTTGCGGCGAGGGCACCTGACTACTACGACACGTATATATCATCTCGTATGGTAGGATGGTGCGGTGCGTCCGAGGCAAATGAGAGACTGGCTTGCGTAAGCGGCTTTTATTAGGCTTTCGAGAGTGCTGCACGAGCTGTTATTTAACATTGATGCACTCGTTATGAATGCGGGATTATCTGCTCCAGGACTGCCGAGCGGATTTATCGATCGGATTAGTCGTACTTTCTCGCGGGCCGCCGACTGCCGCCCATTATCATCTTATCCTACCAATCCATCTACCTAATTAGACTAAACGGACATTTTATTCCCGATATTTACAATAATCGGGCATCGAGCTACTTTCGAATCAACCTTACTCTGCGGTAGCACGAGCAGCAGCAACGCTGGTAACCCCCCTCACCACCCAAACCCCTCCTAAAGCGGGGACAAAGGAGATTTGATAAAGAGATCGTAGCGAAGGTTATTGGACTTCTACGTCAAACAAAATTTATAATAATACGCTTGAGAATACTTGCAGACGGAGCTCCCCAGCCCCTCCCAGACTCGTTGCGGAAGTGCAACGACTTACCCGGTACCGGCAGGATCGGCTACAGCAGCAGCAGCAGCAGCAGCAGCAGCAGCAGCAGCTACAGCCACAGCGGCAATTCGGGTCCTCGTATTCAGCGTCCTGGCTCGGCGGTATCCTTCGGCTCCCGGGCCTTCACGGCACTCATTAGTCGAAGGCGTGCGCTGAAAATTTGAGAGCACGGGGCGAGACGCGGGCGTACCGTTGCGCAAACCCGATAAGAATCGGCGGTCTCTCGGCTCTCCTCCGCGCGCGCGCGCGCGCGCCCGCGCGCGTCTTCCTCCGGCTGCGCTGCTGCTGCTGCTCCTGGAGCGGCGCGCAACGCTCTTACGTAAAAGTCCCTCGGGCAGGCCCAACTCTACGCTACCGAGCGACCGAGAGAGAGAGAGAGAGAGAGAGAGACGGGAGAGACGGGAGAGCGCGCGTCGGTGCGTGCGCGACGATGGCATGGGTTAGCGCGACTGCAACGCTAATCCCGGAGGAAAAGGGTCGAGCCCTCGTCGACTGATTGACAAAGGCCTCGAGTAACGCACCCGCGCCACCGCTCCACCATAAGTTGCTGACCGAGGGGGACGGGAACGGGGGAATGAGGATGAGGGTCGACCCCTCCGTCATTTGACGACGTCGGCGAGTCTTTTATCAATGGACCAAGCCGCTCGAGGGCCTTTCCTCCTCTCTCATCCAGCCAGAGTCACGCATCCTTTGGTAACGGATCCTCTCTCTCTCTCTCTCTCTCTCTCTCTCTGTATCGCTCTCCGCCCCAGCGGCATTAGTTTGCGATGCCAGCTTTATTTAACGAGTCTTTAAGTCGCCGAGCTCCGCTATTAAATGTCGGCCGAGACCTCGACTGGCGATAACGAGGAGTATAGCGTTACACCGACAATCGACATCTCATTTCCCGTTGCGCCAATTCGTTGCCTTAGGTGCTAAGTAAATAACATCCCGGTCAATGCGAATCCAGATGGCCGGAGAGGGGTGGGTAGGGGGGGGGTTAGGGTGAGGAGGAGAGAGATAACTTAAAAAGAGTCTGCTTTTGTAAGCTGTCGATACGATACGCCGTAATTGAAAGAGGATATAAAGAGGCTTCCGGAAGAGTAGCCATGTATGACTCCCTATTTCTTTCCATCCTCGCGTACCCTCGGCCACTTCCTCGGCCACGAGACTTTCACCGGCCGTTGAATCTCGGCGATCGCCAGCTCTCTTGGTGCTAGAAGCCGACAAGAGCACACTATTGTCCTGAGCAAGATAGAGACCGCGAGAGGTGACGGAAATCTCCGTAAAAACAGCCGACGGCGAACGCGTGGCCGAAAAATCTACACTGTACCTAGAGCTAGAGCATAATCTAATTAATAATAAGGATACTAATTTTACGGGCTGCCCGGGTCGCTGGTAAGGGACGGGGGAGCTGTAAATCAATCTGGAATGGGAATTATTGGCATTCCTCGGTTGCGCAACTGTCAATGGGAAAACGTCTTTATTACCGAGAGATAAGCGATCGGAAACAATCGACCGGGCTCGGCTCGGCTCGGCTCGGCTCGGCTCGGCACGGCACTTGGCGTCAATGGTCTTTAAGGAAATCATGTAATCCAATGAACCCCCTCTCCCCGAGCGGAGGCTAAGTGAAAGTTTCGAAAAATGTAAATTTAAATGTATTAACTTGCATCTTTCGGTCCTATAAAAAATCCATCGATTTTAATTGCCTTGTATTCGATGCGTATCTGGGCGCGCACGCGTCCATCAGCGATTGAATGTGTGCGAGAGAGAGAGGGAGAGAGACGGAGACGGAGCGGTAATAATAAAAAATAAAAAAAGGAAGAAAAGAAGAAAGAAGGAATGGCTTATATAGTTATATATCGACGATACGTAATAGGCGCTCCTTCCAATGCAAATGCTTCTCTTCAAAATTACGTTAACCCGGCCTTTTATTTTTGTCTTCGACCGTAAGTTGTTTCATAATTAAATGTGATATTTACTATTTTATTGTACTATAAACTTATCCAACGGATTTGACTATCGCGGCTAAAGAGAAAGTAAGTATACGGCGCGGAGATTTCATTTTTTTTTTTTTTTTTTTTTCGTCCCTCTCCGTCCTCCTGCATATAATGAAATTAAATATCCTTATTAATCCGTGCGACGTATCAACGAGCTCGTTACATGTTTTCGATACCGATCGAGGGCGTCGTAGAGTTCCCCCCCCCCTTCTCCGTCCTCTGCGTCTATACTACTACTGCGTGAGCTAGTCCGAGTTGAAGGAGAGCCTCTCGGAGAGACACGATCCGCTCGGGACAGTTTTCTCGTGCAGGCGCGATCATTGAATATCTCCCTGATGGGAGCGCTGAGAGAGAGAGAGAGAGAGAGAGAGAGAGTGGTGATGAGGGGGAGGAGGTTTACGACGACGAGGGAAAACTAAGGGTTCCGCACTCGAGAAGCGTCGTCGGGGTGACGGGCGTTACGCGGGTGGCGACCTGAGCGACGTTTCTTAACGGCACTCGGGACTCGGTACAGTTTGCCAAGGGTATTGGCTTCACAACGGCTTCCTCGAATGGTCACAAGTTGTACTGGTATCACGTCGATGTAATTACTTTTCGATTAATTAGGCGGGCCAATGCGCGGAGTGAGGGATAGGTTTTTTAGCGATAGGGTGGAAGGAAGCTGGGTGAAAGCCCGTGAGAAGAGCGCTGTTGGGACTTGAAAATGCAGTTGGCCGGGGGGGGGAGGCTGCGGTACTGCCAAAGTTTTAAATTCGTCGGTTCGTCAGCCGGAGAGGGAAGTTAAATGGACAAAAACAAAAGCTACGAGCGATTACAATGTATTATTTCATGCAAAAGTCACTCAATGACCTCAATTACGGTATTTCCGTTATAATTCAGCGAGCGTATCCTGCACCTCCCCCTCCGCCCCTCTCTCTATTCCTCTCTCTCTCTCAGCGCTCTGCACGCAAGCGTGCGTGATGTACGTGGGTGCGAGGGCCCGCATAAAGTACGGTGATTAAGCGGTCGGGGAGGGGACTATTGACGAGGGGCAGGCTCTCCTCCCTCGCCACCTTATCCCCGACCTCCCCGGCACCAGCACCATGAAATTCTCGACTCTGACCTTGGTTTAATCAAGGCCCGGGACTGCTCGTCCACGTAATTAGATCGGCTTCGATCATCGGGAACATAGAGACGACCCTAGACAGCCAGAGTCAAGCGACATCGCGACTCTTCGTGCTTCAATGACGTCACGCGCTATCCTGAGCTGCGGACAATTACGTCAGCGGCGATTGTGTAATCTCGTACCTTTTGGCACCTGCGCGTAAAGGGGAAATGTAATTTCGGCCGTTCGCGCTCCGACGCCTGAACGCCCGCAGGACTTACCTGACACGAGCGCATTTCATTACCTGAAGCTTGTAATTACGGTGGGCTATCGATAGTTACGACACTGCCGCTAGATGGCGTCCCCTACCCCGGCCGCTCCACACCGCCCGAGCGACGGAGCGTAATAGGGTAATAGGGAAAAGGGATGGATCCTGTCCCATCGAATGTCACCTGCGGGGGTGAGGCAGGGTGGCGCGCGACGTAGCGTCGACTGGAAGATGCAAGGACGGAGTCACCCGTCGGCTTTTTCACGCGCCCTTCCCTCCTAACCCCGCTTATAAGCTGGCATAGCCATGAGCTCGCAGTCCAGCGTCTACGCCACGGGCCTAATAGAATGATTAGTCCGGACAATCAGCTTCATTGGCCGTTTCCAATGCGCGCCGATGCACTCGTTTCGCCGATTACAAATGCACCGGATACTCCGGGTGAACGTGACCGAGCGCGGTGGGACGGGACGTTCCGTCGCAGAATCCTTGGACCCGAGGGCGCGAGTTCACCCGAGACGCTTTTTCCATTCTTCTGGTTCGCTTTCTTCGTTTTTCCAGTAGCAGAGGAGGACTTGATCTCGGTACTGGAGGAGGGAGGGACAGCCGGACGGCTCTATCGACCGAGACAAACGGTCTCAGGGCCGTTTCGTTTTCCCGGGGTCCCAAGTGCAAGCAGCAGTCGCCGGTCCAGCCATGGGGAACGAATGAGACGAAAAAAGGCTCGAGTTATCGTTGCCAGGAGCTCCGGACACGAATTACTTGTTCCTCGTGGATGCTGCGCGTCGCTCTAACGACGTGGTGATCTCGCTATGAAAGGACGAGAGAGGTAGCCTCCTCGTTAGTTAACGGGCCCTCCCTCCGCCCTTCCTATTATTGGAAATGGCATCCAGCGCTGGGTCCACCGGCATTGATTTAGAAAAAAAAGGGAGATTACAAAGAGATCGAGATAATAATAAGCGTAAGGGAGCCTCGTTACTCTTTATCATCTTGCTCCTTCCCTCCCGGTCTCTCTCACACTCTCGGGAGCAATTAATGTACGTAATGAGTTCCGAGCGACCTAGAGTGCGAGCTCCATTAGCAGCAGCAGCAGCAGCAGCAGCAGCAGCAGCAACAGTCCTCGGACGATTGACTCTTAAGAACCGGCGAGCGACACCCGGAGATCCTTTTGACCCCTTTAAGCGGCAACGAGGCATCCGGTTGAGCTCTTACTTATCGAATCAGCTTCCCCCTCCCTACTTTTTATTAAAAATTCGACTCCACCACAGTCGTGGATAAGAAGCAGCAGCTCCCACGAATTCCTGATTTATGGCTGCGCGGACTCTCGTTACGAGAGACCTGAAAGTTCCTCTACCTCGTCGTTCCCCGGCTCCAATTTATATTGATAATATTATATCGCGAATACGACGAATCGTACTCTCACGTGTTCACGTATTTGCAGCATCGAATTGCGAAAACTTTTAAGAATTTGAATTTATTATCCAAGTACCAGTGAGTACCATTACCATTATCGTTATAATTATCATTATTATGATTATTTATTATGATTATTTATTATTTATTATTTATTTTTTATTATTTATTATATATTATTTATTATTTATTATTTATTATTTATTATTTATTATTTATTATTTATTATTTATTATTTATTATTTATTATTTATTATTTATTATTTATTATTTATTATTTATTTAATATTATTTATTATTAATATTATTATTCTTGCGCCACTTAATATTAACTCCAATTAACTAATGCTTGCGCTCGCGTTAATTACTAAGCGAAAGCACGGGAGCGCACGTATAAACAATTTTCATTTTTCTTCCGTTCTCCCAGACAAAATTTACGAACGAATAAAAAGCATTAAATTAAAATTTTTTAAAATTAAAATTATAAATCGTAATGATTATTATTAATCCTTCGTGGGGATAGAACATTTTTCATCTTCCCAGATTTCCTAATAACTTTACTCCTCCGCATAATTTTATTACATTGGTCAGTTATTGTATTATTACATAGGACGGAGAGAGGAAGGAAGGAAGGAAGGAGGGAAAAAAAAGGAGGAGGAGAGTTTAAACGCCACAGTGATGACATCGTATAATAAAATGTTTATTTACTACGCTTACAAACGTACAATCAGGAGTGTCACAGTAAAATTCAACGATTAAATACACAATCTCTTTAAAAGTAAATGTTATAATCTAAGTAATGTAGAACCCTTTGATATTTACAACATTACGTCCCGACTTTGGAACAGCCCATTTGTTTATCGGCTCGCCGAGCGCATCGATAGCATACATACGCACATGCGTACATCTACGAGCTGTGCGGTAAAGACAAGCAAAGACACTTAACGGATAATAATAAAAAAAAAAAAAAAAAAAAAAAACTAGAAGAATACATATGTGTTTATGTATATGTATATATATATATTGACGGTAGTCGTTCGATTAAAAAAAATAAAGAAAGAAAGAGAGCGGCCTCGGGTTAGGTATTTAATAAGCGGCGGAGTAGGCAGGCACGCGGAGTACCGGCTTCTAAGATCAAGATAAGAGAGTAAGATGGAGAGGGCGTCAAGGGACAAGGGACAAAGGACAAGGGACCTTACAGCCCTGTCTGCCCATTTATCCCGATATCATACTCTCGTTAAGCAGGATAAAAAGGTTAGGAGGGCCGTCGCTCGTTACATTGCACTTTGCCGCTCTGCACCCGAGTCATGCCGAGTGTTATTGACGTGGGATCGTAGCGCTAGGCGATCGATCAGTCAGAATTAAATTTCCCATTGCGATTAGAGTCGGGCGACGACTCCCCGCAAATAACGACCCAATCGTCCCGCGTTTTTTCACATCTATCTCCTTGGCCGTATCCCCAATAATCCCCTAATGACCCGAGTCCCGTAAGAGCTTCCGCGGCTTCTCCGGCACGAGGAATGCGTAGGGCCGAGTCCGATTTATCAACCGCCTGGCCACACGAGCGTCGTACGAGATATCGACGATTCATTGAAATCGAAATATTGGCGATAGATTGGCGCGCGATGGTTATTTGTGCGGTGGGGGGGGGGGTGCGAGAGAGAGAGAGAGAGAGAGAGAGAAATTTTGAACTCGTCGACTGGGCTGGCTCGTTATCCGTCGAGGGCTCGGGATCAAGTGGCAGCGGCGGCAGGGGAGGGACTGGACGGGCACGAGCCTCTCTTAAGGAACGATGGTCACGGATAAGACGATTCCCGGCAGCGACGATAGCGTCCGCTCCGGAGCTTCGGCCGCGCGATTTTTATCCAATTAGCGACACGGATCGAGGATGGTGAACAGAGGCGCTAGGCTCCGCGCGGCAATATCGATCCCCCACCCCGCCCGCCAACGTACCGGTCGTAGATCAGCGCGACTGGGACGCTCGTGCAGTGGCGCTCGCGCGGCCACCCGCGGCGCCGCGTTACCCGATAAGGTGACGTGGAGCACGTGTCGACTAATGGGCCCACTCGGACCGCCAGCGCCGCTACTAATTATGGGGCTTAACGCGCCTCCGTCAATTAGCATGCGAGTCTCGAGCTGGTTCGTCCGTGGTCGCGTATCGGCCGCGCATCGGCCGCGAGGATTCGAGATGTCGGCTCTATCGAATGCTGGCTGGGGAGGGCTCGCGCGCTTGGGGGCGCGAAGTACAATGTCCGAAGGATTACAATAAAGGGAGAACGAAACCGCGCTCGTCACGGGGCTTTTTTTATGGCTTGGCCTCTGGTTACGGGGCTCGACGGATCGAGACCCAGCGGACGCCGATACTAATAATAATAGTACTAATAATAATAATAACAACTATACTAATGATGATGATGATAATAATAATAATAATAATAATAATAATAACAATAATAATATATCTAATAGCTTCCGTATAAGGGAATAATAAGTAAGAACCGATGGTCTAATTAATGACAAGCGAGCAGCGCGCCTCTATGGCTGTACAATGGATTTCGATGCCCGGCCTATAATTAACGATGCCTAGGGTGGCAGGAGGGTAGAGGCGGAGGGAGTGGCAGAGGCAAAGACAGAGGCAAAGACAGAGGCAGAAGCAGAGGCAAAGGCAGAGGCAAAGGTAGAGGCAGAGGCAGAGGTACACGTACGCTGAAAATTTAATGACACAGGCATATTGGATAGGCCGTGGCTGATAACCCCCCCCCTCCCCCGATTACGACACAGACCTCCTCTCTAAGTCTAATGTCACGATCCAGGTGGCGGGCGCTCGTTCCGCATTCCGCTCCCCCGTCTGAGAAATCCCCTTGTTTTGCCACGTAATTCTCGTGCATAATGTCTTACGAGAACGGACTATAAATAACGGGCTGGTTGGGGAGGGGGAGATCAGGATGGAGAGGAAAGGATGGGCGAAACCGATGAAAACCGATGAAAACTGATGAAAACCGATGTAAACCGATGAGTTGTCGAACTCAGGGAATAAGGAACCCCGATAGCCTTATGCGGACCGGCTCTCGTCTCCTCCCCCTCCTCCCCCGCTCGGTCCCCGTGAATGAGACTATTGGGGGGCGAGAACGCGATGCTGCAGACAGACGAACGGAGAGCTACGTCGTTGCCATCCTGGTGGTGGTGTACCTCGGCTTCCGTCCGCTTCCTTCCTCTGCTATCGACAGCTCGGCTCGGTTAAAGCGCGTACGCGGCCAAGGAGCCGAAGAGGCTCAGCGCAAGCGGGGCCATCAGGGACAGGCCGCCGTTGTAATAATATCCACTTCCGTACACTTGCAGTCCCACCGTCTCTATGCTGCGTTTACAATAGTCGCCATCTGAAACATTCGTACTTATCAAATCTATGCGCCGACATTATCGACCGCATTCCTTCCCTCCTTCATTCATTCGTTCGTTATTATTATTACTCTTATTGTTGTTGTTGTTGTTGTTGTTGTTGTTGTTGTTATCGCGTTTTTCCGAGCGGCTTTTTCCGAAGGGACGCTCGGGGAGTCCCAACGTCTACACCGAGTCCGAGGAATAAGAGAATATCCCCTGTCCCTACCCTCTATACCTTACGTACGGATGGACTTGGTATACGCGTGCGGCCGCGTACGTGTGTGTGCCACGGTTAGGTAAGCGGGCCGAGGGCGAAAAGCCTTATCGCGATTTATCTATTTTCCATTTCTTTTCATCTCTCTCTCTCTCTCTCTCTCTCTCTGACCCTTCCGTTTCAGAGATGAAAATAACTCGCGTTGTGTGCGTGTGCGCAGGCGATGAAAATACAGTACCGAGGATTTTTATGCCTCCCGTAGGAAAGGACTGCCGGAGCCGGGGCTCCGTATGAGTCAACGACCGACGCATAATTGGCCGTGACGTAATTTATGTGCACTTATCGATAAGCTGCCCCATTCGTTTGCTATTATTAAAATTTATGGATTTGCAAAAGAATGATGGGTGGAAGGGAGGGTTGGAGGTGGGTGGGTCGAGCGGGCGATGGGGAATCCGGGTATCCTTCCTAACTCGGGCAGTCGCATCCGGTGAGCTTCGCCTATCACAATTATTGTTTCGATATACACCCTGACATGATTCGTCCTTTCTTGCCGAGGAAATATTTATATTTTGTAAGAAATTCATCCGGATCATTAACTCCCATGAAAACAAAGCCATGCTGCTTCTTACCACACACGTCCATATTGCAGAAATGCATGCATATAACGTTGATAAATGTGTAATTTATGACGATACGTCGATCGCTACCTATATTCATTCCCCTCTTACCGCTCATTCGTTTTCAGAGTGAAGGTAAAAATGAAGGTATTCCTTGGTAATATTGAATATTATCTAATTCATATTCTTCTTACGCTCGCGGCTCTTGTCTCCCACAGCAGCTACGCTCTCGCACCCGTGAATCTAGAAAGGCTTATTTAAAGAAATTCTTGTGACACGTCACTTCACGGAAATTTTTTTTTGAATACGACAGTATTAAAAAAAAGAACCAGAGGGATTATATTTTTTATATTGTATTCGTTTTGATTTATTGAAATTTACGGGCGTGGAGACAGCTTATCGAGGGATTGCCGATAGCTTTATTATTATAGAAACCGTATTTCCTATGAGCTAATTCCGTGAACTTTTTCAAGCACACTTCGAGTTTCCGTTAATTACGTATGATTCGTTGGATTTCCTTTTATCGTCTATATTAAAACTTTCGGCCCAAAGTCGCTTAACTTGCCGTCCTCGCACTTTCTCCCACAACTATTACATAGACGCCCAATCCTAACAGTCCAGTCTAATCTCTTACACGGATTATTAAAAAGGTCTCGTTCCGGTCTGCGCTCTCCTCCCGCCCCCCTCCCGCCGCCAATTTCTCGTTTTCTTCGATAGTCGAGCTGGACGATGCACATCCTTATCATTCGCCGCGGTTAGACAAGGCAATAAAATATCTCGCCCCCTACCTAGCTTAGCAAATATAGCATATTTTCACTATATCTTAATCTGCATGCTAATGGCAGCTTTGACTACTTTCTTGTTTCCGAGCATTAACTCGACATAAATCAGTTTCTTTCCTTTCCCATGTTATTACTTATTCGATAAAGTATTTTTTGCCCAATCGCGGCTCATTATGACCTATTGGTTTTCCCATATTATCCAGGATATCGCGTAGCCTTGGCTTGCGCTCCTACGTATATTGTAATTCTCGAATGTTAATGCTGAAAAGGAGTAAACGAGGAAGAGAGGAAAAGAGAAAGAGGGGGGGAGCGCCTTCGCAATAGCGGCACGATGATAAAGAGCCGAGAGAATCAAAGCCAATGTTACACGTTTATAAATATATTTATTTTAATCGAAATCGTGAATGATGCTAACGAGTCGAGTATAATAATAGAGTGTTAGCCTGATGGCGCGAGGGATGGGTGGGGGAGGGGGGTGGGTGGGTATAAAGCGACTCTGACATTCTAATTGTCCGCTCGCCGAGCTTCGTTCTCCAATGGAATTCATCACGAGACGATCGGACGATCAGCGGCGGGGCGGGATCATTGGCTAATAGCCTAGATCGTTATCTAGTATTTATTTGTGGCAACATAACATAACGTTTTCAGTCCGACTCGACGATGAAAAAGTGATTTGCAATGTTTACGAAATGCCGGTAATCAACGTTGCGCGTGTACATAATCGAAGCTACACAAAAGCTACCTGTGCCTTAATCACTCCCTTCGGAATTTATTGCGCTCGAAAGCTCTCCCCCTCCCTCGCCCGTCCCTCGCCCGTCCCTCGCCCCTCCCCGTACACATAACCGAGCTCCTTCATTATCATCGCCGATTGACAAATAATTTTTTTCGATTGTAATAATTTAGGAGTTGGTAATGATGGAAAAAGAAAAGACCGCGAGCCACCGATTGAGCCACGATACGTTGACATTATGCAAGCTCTCGATCACTTAGATCGCTTAGATCGCTTGTATCTCGAGCCAACCCTCGTTAATTCAACGAAGCCGTTGAGCGAGCCTTTCTTTCTTAGTCACTTCAGTCGCCCAGTCCAGTTTAACCAAAATCTCGAGCTCCGAATACATTTTCAACGGATTTAAAACGGACAGATCGAGGCGTAAATAATTACCGTTTATGACGGATCGGTCCCTCGGCGTCGAAATTTTATCATTATAGAGTAATTGCGGCAATGGCCGAGATCCCAGCGGCTTCCTCGGAGCCTGGCTTGCGTAAGGGAGCGAGGCGCAAAAGACGAAGAAGTCGCCGGTCGAAAGTGACGAGAGCAAGAGCGTTATCGAGCTTTCGTAAAAGCTACGTACGCGCAATATGAATGAAACAAAGAATTCGAAAGGGGCCCTCCGAATATACACGCCCCCCCCTCCCCCCACAATCTATGGACGGCTCGGTCGCTCGTGCAGCCGAGATTGCGCAGTGACTTTCTTGGCTTCGCACACGCTGGCGCTCACAATGGACGTATCAGGACTTTTCATAATCCATCTGCGTTCGGATACGCAGCGGACCACTCCTCACCTGGCCCACGCGCTAATTCGCTCGCTCCCGTCAGCCCCGTCCCACCTCCTCACGTCCAACCCCCAATCGGCCCACTACGACGATTGGCTTGGGAGGATATGACGGGAAGGGTTTCGTTATTGTCCCGACCGAGAAGACGGGCGAGAGCTTCCAGTTAGTCCCCCGGTACCCGGGTACCCGGGACCCGGGACCCGCCCGCTGCCCCTCCCTCTTACACTGGCCACGGTGCATCACCGTACCGCGGATCCATTGGGATATAAAATCATACGCGGTCGCGGACGAGAGACGGGTGACGTAACGGATCGGAGAGTATTCCCCCTCCTCCCCCACCCTCCCCCTCCAACGCCTCGTCAACCTGCTATGGAGTAAGCTAGGTATCCTAAGCACTGGTTGAAGCGCGTCGAGGTGAAAATTCGGCTCGGCGAGACTCGTATTGTGACTCGTGTTCGTGGGCTGGCAGTCGGCCAATCGACGGATTTAGAGAAGCGCGGCCCGGTTGCGCCAACACGGCCGAGCTGCTCCGTAAATGATCGGTCGACCGCGGCAGGAGGAAAAATGTCGGGCGCGCCAGATCGGATAAGGCGAGGAGAGCTAACTCGATTTCACTCGCGGAGCCGAGAGGGAAGATCGGCTCGTGCGAATATTATGTCAGCGGAGTCGCAATAATTGGAAGCTTCGAAACCCTCCTGCCCCGGTACCACGCCCCCTCCTCCATCCCTCCCTCCCCTGCCCCTCCGATCCGAGGAGCACCTTACGCGCCGCGTTTTCTTCCTATTCGACCTCCCTCCCCCCCCGCCACCGCTCCAACTCCCATCGCCCCAATAACCAATCATTCGTTGGGATACGCGGCATTCGTGTCCAGTGAGTGAGTCTGCCGTCGCGGCCTCGAGATTCTTCTTCTTTTTCTATCGGCAGTCATACCGAGCGGGAATTAAAAGGACCGGCTTGTCGTAATACCTTGGCGTGCATCGGTATTTTTGGCATTTTGTTACTTGGATGCCAAAAGAATTCCATGTACCTGTTTGCCGTCGAGAAAAGGCCCCCGCCCTCCCTGTCTACGCAGCAACGATTCCATTCTTTACTTTTCATCAATTTGACCCTCATAATAACGCATTTTTTACTATTACCAACTAACTATTCCCCCCTCTCACAATATATACATATATATATATATATATGTGTGTGTGTATATACATATAGGATCGAGTACCGGTATTACGATTTCACAGTATTTTACATAATCTTATTTATTTGCGGAACGTATTCGCTTGATTGTAAAACTCATAGCTGGAAAGCTTGGCGGACCTCGCCGCGTTCGCTCCATTAGAACAAAATTAATCACAATATGTCTCTATGAACAATTAATTACATTATTACAATGTTAATGATAAACTGCTTTTTCTTATATTTCTCCCGTCTTTTCTTTTCTTTTTCCTTTTTAATCCTCCTTAAACACGAGTATTACTTGTGTAAGTGGCAATTAAGGCCGAGAGCAGCTCGAGAATTAGTTTTTTCAGTCCATTTGCGAAAATATTATCGAAAAAAAGTAGGATGCCACGTTAAGTCGGTATTACGAGAAATTGTCGAAACTCAGGTAGGGGCTCTCTTCCCGAGGAAAATGCTTGGCTTGTCGCAATCACGTAGCTCGAAAGACGAGTTTTCACTCATTTCTAGGGAAATTTGTTTCCCAGTCGGTGTCACGTACCGTTGACACGGAGGAAACCAGTCCCCGGGGATAAGCCGATACCCGAGTGTCACCGATAAATGCTCCCGTAAAAGGCACCGCGGGTCGAGGAAAGCGAGAGTCTTGTCATTCCGAGACGTTAATTTTACGACTTCGCGTCAATTATAAAAAAAAAAAGAAAAAAAAAAAAGAAAAAGAATCAGTTGTATTCGGACTGATTGTCCAGGAGGTCGAATTCCTCCGTGGATAACCAGGGCGACGCAGCTCCGGCGGAATGGGAAAAATACGCGTGACTTACCGTAGGTCCAGCCGACGAGCTCGTTCCTCCTCAGATTTTCCGTCCGCAGCCAGTCCTCCAGGGGTCGGAAGTACTCCCTTAGGGCGGAGGGGTCAAGTCGTGCCTCCCCCGTCGCCTCAAAGAGCACCTCCTGCCAGGGGACCGAGGCGCCCTTCTCCATCAGCTTCCTGTAAACGAGCGAACATTAATAAAAATCCTGGCAGACCTTCGAGAGACTCGCATTTTTTCTTTCTATAAAAGACTTTTCTTATAAAAACACGATGAGCATCATTTTCCATTTATCGACAAGAAAATATTTCTTCTTACTCTCGTTCCGGATTTTAGTTAAACCATCTCCTCTTATATTAATCAGTGAAATTTTGAAATTCATTGCTGTTTCATTAGTGCATTTAGCGTAAATCATTAACGGATTTAATATTTTCTTAATTAAACAGTTAGTGCACAATTTATATATATATATATACGCTGGCTAAATTAATGGCTAAAAAATGATTGGCTATCTATAAAATTCTCCATATCCGTATAGGAAAATGATCGAATTTCACCTGATTTTCATAGTTTTATTAAATTAATATGCACACGCGTTCACGTGCTTATTATGTGCTTAACTGACCGAGTGTATATCGGCCTTAATTATAAAGTTTACTCGCCAATAACCCCAAAAATTAATGAAGAAATTAGTCTCGTTTTTTTCTCCGCGGCGAGATAAGTAAAAAAAAAAGGTTAATTTTTTAAACGATTGTACAAAGTGCCAATCATACATAATAGCAGCGTTAAAAATATTATTCCTTGTTTGGCATTGAGTAATTTTTAGTGTCGATAAAAAGAATTATCGCATACTGTAAGGAAGTTAAAAGTTTTCCGCTCCAACGAATCCGTCGGTATGACTTAATTTTCATCAAATTCGTCGTAACGATAAATTATAATAAATCGCAGGGGGCTATTTATTACTATCGCGCGAGATTAAATTAAATTAGTTTGCGAGCATAAGCGATTTCCTCGACATTCTCGCATGGCCGGTTCTCGTGAATTATCTCTCTCTCTCTCTCTCTCTCTCTCTCTCTCTCTCTCTGTCTCTCGTAAAAGAAGAAAAAGGAAGAGTTTTTAATTGTGTCGGTAGAATCTGGTTGAAATTGGGTTTTAAACTGAAAATCGGGGGAAAAAGGATGGGGACAAGAGGGAGTGGAATCGATGTCAATAGTTGGCTCGCATCCCTTTCTGTTATCACGTGGAGGGGGGGGGCGGAAGGGCATGAGGAGAGGGTCTGCTGAGAGTACGGAACGAGGATCCGTGCCAATATCCGCCTAGATCTAGAGTCTAGTCATCCAGAGAAGGACGTGGAAGAGAATCGGCGGCATGGCTGAAAAAAGCTGGGCCTTGCATAGTAATAGAGGAGCATTCCTCGGTGGCGCGTGCGCGTGGCCTTCTAATGCAGCTCCGGGCTAGAGACATGGTATTCAGATCGTGGCGACGTCGTCCTTTTCTCTCGAGAGCGCGTGCCCCGGCTCCCAATTCCTATTGCTTGCGCATGGACGCTTACACGCACATACGTGCGGGCGTGCGTAGGCTAAAGGGACCTAGGACCGGCTCGCTCTTGCCCCTCCCCCCGCCCCTCCCTAAACAAGTCCCCGTTAATCCGTAGGCTATCAGCGCCGACGAGGAAGCTCAATACATAGAGGAACGGGTAGTGAGCAGGCTCGCGCTGTCGGGCTTACCGGGCTTGAGATATACGTAGGTATATCTCAAGCCATTCTATGATCCCGTATTGTGGTCGTTATTGGACCGCTCCATCCCCCTCCTCCCGCCGCGCCGCCGGAGCCCGGAGCTCGTTATCCGTGGTGAAAAATTCAGCCGTTACGTAAGGCCCGAGCGGGTGGGTAGCCCCCGATAGACGGCCGCGAGTTAGGCCGCGAGGGTACAAGGGGCTCGAGAAGAATAAGTCGGTCGATTTCCCGAGGCGCTCATAAGGTATTCACGATTGGGGTGCATAATTATCGCTTACGTAAAGTGCGGCGTAATAACGAGTGGCTTCGATTCCTCCTTTCGCGATCGTCGGCTTCTGAGAAGGAAAGCCCCGCGAAAGCATTTCCTCCCGGTATCCTCGGCGATGCTCACGTACGCGAACTCGCCGGCCGATCACGGCCCCCACGGGGCGAGGAGAAACAATGGAGGAAAATAATAGAATAAATAAAGCGTTCTATTTAGCGGACACGTTGTTGTTGTTGTTGTTGTTGTTGTTGTTGTTGTTGTTATTATTATAGAGTATCCTCCTTGTGTGCCGGTTGCGGCGAGCGACTCGCGGAAGCTCGCGACGCACCTTTCACTCGCGGCCCTCGCTCGACCTGGGGAACGGTAGAGCGAAAATTTTCCAAGGCGGATCTGTCTGGATCGGTGACTGGGTCGCTCGCTGGGTCGCTCGCTGGATCGCCGACCGGATCGCCGACCGGATCGAAAGGGTTGCCGGAGCCCGTGAGAACCGGACGTCGAACGGGACAAACTCGGGATCGGCCGGAATGTCCCTCGGACAATTTATCCGACTCATAATTTCCGACGCACGCGGACTCAGTAGCAGCAGCAACCGCGTTTTCCCTTTCTTCGCTCCGCTGCCAAGTGTATAATGCACGCTTATCTCCTTTATAGAGACGACGATTACTCACTTGGCTCGCTGCCGCCTAGGGCCACCAGCCTCTCTCTCCCTCCCTCCCTCCCTTCCGCCCTCCCTCACTCCCACCAATTTCGGTCGCTCGATAATAATTATGACAAGGACAATTTTCATTGGCCCCTTCGATAGTTCCCCCGGCGAGTCCTGCTCCTGGATCTATCGATCGTACTAGTCGGGACTTTATTGCTGCTGCTGCTGCTGCTGCTGCTGCTACTGCTACTGCTCTCTATCTCTCTCTCTCTCCCCTCCCTCTCTGTCTCTGTTTTCTCTGTTTTAGAACCAATTATCTCAAACCGGTGAGAACTTTTCGACTCGCAACCGCGTTCTTCTTATCTATGCAAGCAGTTTTCCATATCCGATCCAGAGCCGGGGATCGATCAAACATCGCGGCTTTTGTCTTTCCCAGAAATTCGACATTTCGCAATACCGCATATATATTTAATATCTCTTGAATATCATTACGGCTAAGAATAGATTTACACTTATATGAGCTAGGCTCTCGGCTATTTCTCATTGAAATCTCGCCAACACACGGAGGTCTATTTTTTTTTAAATTTTTTCTTTTTCGATATTTACAACTCCCTGCGTCGCATAAACGCAACGTAAACAAAAAAAAAACCAAATAAATAAATAAATAAATATCCTTACGCGTAGGTTAAAACAATAAAAGCGAGGATTGTTCTAAGAAATGTTTACAATTAGAAAAATATAAGCTTCCGGTACGTGTGCTCGGGTCGAAAGGAACGATTTAGAATTTCATTATTTAGAAATCTAATGAAATAGTTTGTCGTAATAAGCTGTGCCGTAAAATAAAATGGGCTGGACTATAAGCTGCAAGCGCTTATAAGCTTTTATTCCTCATTCGCGGAGCCTTCCTGGAAATTCCCCCTTTTCCACGTAAAAAGAGTACGTCCTCGGTCTACCCCCCCCCCGCCGAACACTTATTTATTTACACTCCGGCCACGTTAGCAATAAAGGCCATGTAAATAAAAGAATTTCATTGCCTTTTAATTGGAGGGGCAGAATAATTTTACTTCCGAGCAATCCGTTGTTATTCCAATGTATCCCCAGGAGGCCGTAGTAATAATACACATTATTCGGAGCTCGGAGCGAAAAAGGTTATTTAGCAGCGGATTACCAAGACGGGGCTAAGGAGGAATTCCACCGACTGGGGGGGGGAGAGTCGTTAATCAAACTTTTATCAAAATTTCATTTTATGCGGACGCGCACGCGCATGGAAGAGTAGCGCGGCCCCGCGTCCAACGCTTACATCCTATCTAAGGCTCATCGATACATTGATACGCTGGGGTGGGTGGGCGGGCAGCGGGGAGGGATCAACTCGTGCCACTGGCCGAGTTGCCGCAAACGAGTAAACGAGGACGCGGCCCGCGCCTCGGATTATCCAAAAACTCGTCTCCCCGCTCGTGTAGGTTTTATGCGGAGAGAGCCGGGTCCCGTCCTTCCCTCGGTCGGCCGCTTCGCCCGGGGCCCCATCGCCGATAGATCACAAGCCATAAATATCCTGCGTAGTCGATCGGAGGCGGGAGCGGAGCGCCAAAAGCAGACAAGCGCAAGCTACACTTTCCTAAGACTTTTGACACGTAATGTGAACATTGTTGCTTTATCTCCTAGCCGCTAATTAATTGGCGGCACGCGTATATTATAATAACGGTGTGAAGCGGTTAGGAAATTACCGATCGAAAACAATCGGTGGGAATTTATTTTTCACGCATAATTACGACTACGCTCGACTTGGCTCTCGATTCATCGATTTTTGTTTAAAGTTTTTCTTTTGTTTCTATTGTTGCTGTCGTTATCGTCGTCGTCGTCGTCCTCGTCGTCGTCGTCGTTGTTGTTATTGTTGTCGTTGTCCTTGTTTTGCTTTATTCCGATTTGTTTACCGACGGCTGATGTTATTGGCGTTCCGCGGCGGGAGTGACGGATGGTGGGAGGGAGGTAGGGACGGAGGGAGGGAGTAAGTAAGTAAAGTAAGAATTACCAGTCCTGGATAACGGGGCTCGATTGTAATTAAATTCGACACGGATTTGCATTAATTGCACCTCTTTGGATCGTGACTACAATGTGTATCATTGCCTTCCCCTGCCCACTCCTCCGCCCCCCCCCCTCCTCGCACTTCGAGAGGGAACGACTGCTTCGTAGTTGCGAAACTGATAATGAGACCGGCGCAGGCCGTTTTCGCTCGTTCGAAAAACTCCTCCGAACTAAGGGAATCGAATTCCAAATAAATGGCATATTTCCGAATACGTACTCGATATCTACTCGACAGACGATATATCACTTGCGCTTGTAAATATTCCTGTTTGGACATGCGTACAGACGTTATATCTCTTCAATTTTAAACTAATTAACAGTTTGCATAACGTCCATTCGAGTAGAAAAAGAGTCGGAGACTCCGATTCGGGCTCACTCCACATCCATCTCTTTTCTATTCTTAATTATATTTTACAACGTAAATTCCGTGCGCGTGAAATAAATTATGCCCGGCATTGATAAATATTATCTCCAATGATTATTAATTCTCAATTAAGGATATGATCGATATAAACTATGTGTGTAATAGTGATTTGCAATTTCGTATCATTTTCTTTAATTGTAAGGTAAGGTAAGGCAAGGTAAGGCAAGGTAAGGTAAGGTAAGGTAATTATGAGCCGGCGGGGGCAGGAGGTGGGGCAGTGACTGAACAGCAAGCAAGTAAGTAAGTAAGTAAGTAAGTAAGTAAGTAAATAAATAAAGAAATAAATGAATACAGAATTAGCCCATTTTATATAAACGTTAAGATTTTATGTGATTTAATGTGTAAATGGCTTAAACGAGCGTAGATAATCCGCATTACGGCATTAATTGGTATTGGAATCGAAAAATAATATTGCGTCAGGTCGCTCTGTTATACTTTTATAGTCGAGCGCTTTATGAATGGGATTTCCAATTCAATCGTAAATCCAAAGTTGTATATTGAATTGCCGTACGATTAAAAGGACAGGAATGCCCGGGATCTCATTCATACTTGTTAAATTTAATGGCGGGCATAAAGCTGCTCTTACGAAGCAAAGATTTGAAGCGAACGATGGTCAAGCTATCGCAACGCCGACTCGCATTAACCTCATTATCAAATAATATAACGATTAAGATTATTATATTGTAAAAAATCTTCTAGCCGTGAATGGAGATTGCGATCGGCTTACGTTCGAGCTAATCATCATATCGGCTTAGGGGCATTAAGCGCACGGGAGCTTTTCGCCAGAAGCGCGCGCCACCGCCAGCAACGTTAACGCTACGCGACGCATGATCAGCTTTCAAGAAGACTTTATCGGGAAAATCGGCCGCGTCCCTCGGCCGCGTCGCTAAACGTCAATCCTTCCCGTTTAAGCACGTCTTTTATATATATCCCGTATAAAATACGACGTGTGACGCGCTTGCGTGAATAATGCCAAGCCGGATCGAGGGAAGAAACGCGTATAAAGGAACGTAAAGTATAATGGGAAAAACGGCCGGATCGCATCGTAGCTATCCTTGAAACGTTACGCCCCTTTTCCTCCCGACCCCTCCCTCCCGCCAACAATCATACTCACGTCACTCGGCGAGGCACACGCGTTGCTCAAACTTTGATTCACCATCGCTCTTATGGAGGTACGCAATTTAAAAGTCCGCGCTAGATTTTGTATTAAGTACTAGGAGGAGAAAAATCCCTTCCTTTTCCATCTCCACCCTCCGCCCCGCCCCTCATCACCCACCTCATCACCCACCTCATCTCCCCTCCCCAACCCATCTCACTCTCTCTCCCTCACTCTGTCTCGCATTCGGTCCGTCCGTCGGTCCGTCCATTTTTCTTTTCCATAACGCCTACTTTCACATCGTAGACTTTTGTATCGTAATCTGGCCAAGGCTAACGGCGCAGCGGCATCGATATCTCGCAAGGTTACGTTATTCCTCGTCGCCGGGAGGGGGGGAGGGGAGCAGAGCCGGTGTCGTAACGCTTAGAAAATCCCGCGCCGACGTCCGCGCGGTATCACGAGCACGGCGACGTAGGGCGCAGACGGGAGTCACGAAACGGTCAGGGAACGGGGCGCCGGGCTCGGTCATTACCATCGAAAAATCAATGCTGTTCGTTCGGTCTTTCATTAGCTGCGCCACCCGAGCAGGAATTATCCACGGACACGGGCAACGAGTCTCGTCGGGATTACGAGCTCGCCTTGCCTCCGCCGACTTACCTCATTTGGCTCGGCGCGCGCTCACCTACGCCTCCTCCTGCCGCCTTCTCGAGAACCGTCGCAACCGAGAGGAGTCGAGTCGAGTCGAGTCGAGTCGAGTCGAGTCGAGCCGAGCCGAGCCGCGTCGCGCTACGGCACATAATATTCGTCAAGTCGAGTCGACTGACTGACTGACTGACTGACTGACTGACTGACTGACTGACTGCTCTTACCTCCGATAGACCTCACGAGGAAGACCTCGCATGTTCCTCTAATTGTCACCTGCCCAACACACCCACAACTCTCTCCGTCCCTCGTGTAATTATTACAGGCTGTCCGTCCTTCCGTTTTCTATATCTGCCCGCGGGCCTTTTATCAAGTGCGGCTCTTGCGTAAACGTACTTTCATTGTATGCAATAGCGATATCGACCGGTCTCCTCGATATCGGCAGCGGTCCCGGCAACGGATACTTATTATAGTGATTTCTCTCGAAACCCAATGGACATTAGATCAGCATTTCATACGCTCGGAGTCCAATTTCATGTAATACGTCCTTTAAACGAAATTGTCATCAATAATAAGATGTAATTTCCTATTCGAGTCGCGTTCACTTTTTTCGTTCATTGCTCCCGTTGCGATCGCGGGACACGATCGGCTAGAATTATACAGACTAGTTCTTCTGGATCTCCCTGACTACCTACCTCCCCGCCTTCGGCCCTCCCGCCGCGGCGAGCCCCTCTCGCTTGACACTCGTCGCCTATGGTACGAATCTTCGAGCACGTTGATATACCGGCAAGTCGTCGCGGACATTAGGAATTCGTGTTGACTACGATGCCTCGGGAGCCGCTCAGAAGCTAAAAAGTACGCAAGATCCCGTGCTCTTATCGACGGCTCGATCATCAATCGTGTCACAGAGAGTACGTGGGCTCGCGAGTCGTGTGCCGTATTTCCTTGCTATGATCGAAGGAATGGGGGGAGGTCTCGGGCAGGAACGCGATCTCCGTCTCCCATCGGTGAAATTCCACCGATCCCCTTCCGTACCCCCTCGCCGCCCGTAACAGTCCCAACTCCACGCAAAAACAAATGTCTCTGATTGGGAAACGAGAGGCGCGAATTTCCCACCGCTTTTACCTGTGGCCGCTTACCACTTGCGAACAAGCCGATCCGATTGTGATAGACCACGCTGACGATTCCCACACTGTGAATGAAACGAGGCATACCTCGCCGTTGCCCATTTGGCATTTGCCAGAGGCAAAAAGGACCGACGTTTCCCCGATTTACCGAATCTCTTATTCTCGTTTTATCGTTAGAGGTGGGCATCGGCGAGGTGATCCGCGGCCCTAAAACAAACGGCCTTAAGACGTTTAAACGAAGGACTGGCGAGGACTGGTAAGGACGCCCTGCGACCTGACGATCCCCGGTGGGCTCGTCATGGAACCACGCCATCGCCACGCTAGGGTTAGCATTCGGGTCGATCTTGCCGGCCTCATCCCCCGTCGAGTCCTTGGGATCCTCGGGTCGAGGATACGGAAATTAGTCGCGGCTGCTCCGACGGTTTTTTTTTTTTTTTTTTGTTTTTGTTTTTTTCTTCCATCCAGCCGAAGGAACGGGAGCCAGTCGCTCGAGTCGAGAGGTAAAAGATTAAAAAGCCCAATTGAAAATGAGCCTTGGGCAAGGGCGTGAGCGGTCGTCCGTGAGATCCGAGTGCCGCTGTACCTCGTGCCCCGGGCCACCCCGACTCGCCAGTTGCCACATCCTTTTTCGCAACTTATCGCCGATTCATTAGCCTCGAGCCCCGGCAAAACAAACAAAACCAACGCTCCCATTGTTCCATTACGATTTCTGGATCCCCTCCACCACCACCACCACCACCACCACCACCCCCTTCCTCTTGCCATTCCAACGTATGCGTCGGGGCAAGGTTCGAGCTTTTTGTTCGCGGTGCTGTATGATTGCAATTAACCAAGACTGGGAGTATCGGCGGCATAATTAATGGCTTACTAATTAAAAGCCGGGGTTAGTTGCTAGATGATCGTCCCGGCGGCAATCTGTGATTTTCGTATGATTTTATTTAAGACGTCCGTCGTTCGCGTTTCTGCTCTCTCTCTCTCTCTCTCTCTCTCGATGATTTACGAGATAGAAGGGCGAGAGGGGCAGACAAATAAAACAAGAACAAAAACAAAGGAAGAAAAAGAGAAGGTAAGGTCGGCCATCGAATAAAAGTTGTGAAGGATAGGTAAAAAGCTAATGCCGGCGGGGTTACGCAAGGGACGCCGACGATCTACATCGTATCGTGGAAGCGTGTGATACAACGACCCGAGAGGTAGGAAGAGGAAAAAACGGTAGTGAAGCGTTGAAGCTCGTTGGGCCGAACTAACGATATAAAGTTTCTCGCGGTATCGTTTTCTTGCCTACCTGGCTGCCAACCTGGCTGCCAACATGGCTGCCAACCTGGCTGCCTCTCACTGGAGTTCCGTCACAGCGAACAACTCTCCCGATATATGGCCGGGCCGGGCCGGGCACGTAGCCCCGAAGCTTGCCCCGCAACGGTGCGGTACGGTGCGCGTGGGGTTCCCTTTCGGCCGACTCGGCGAACGAACAAAAGCCGTACGAAAATTTGCATGGCGAGCCGCGGTGTCGAAGCCGCGCCGAATACAAGGAGCGGGACGCGAGCGTGCACCCGCCGCTCCCCGTATAAGTCTTTCGCTCGATGCGGCGCGCGAAAATCCATCGGGAGCGAGTAAGTGTCAAGAGTAGGGAGCTTAACAGCGCGGCTCTTCCCCGCCCTTCACCGCCCCGTCGTCGCCGCACCGACTCCAGAGCCAAGGCCCGATTTTACAAAAATACCCGACAGCCTTAATTTATCGCTATTACGATTCAAAGCCGTCCGGCTCGCCCAGGACTTCCTGCTTATTTTTACAACCGACCTCCGAGGTTTTGCAACCAACCAACCAACCAACCAACCCTCTCTCTATCTCCCTTAACGCCCCTCCACGCCCCTCCACGACTGTTTGTTATTATTTACTGGCTTGTCGGGCAACGTCACCGGTGCCAGCATCCGCGTACGGGACCTTATTGTTATTGCCTTACGCGTTGTTAGGGACGAGAGGCCGATTACGGGCGAGCTTTTCCGGGGTACGAGGAGGACCGACTCCAGCGACCGATCGGGCTCAGCGATATCGGCTTAATTACCCGTCGCTACCGATCTCCGCGTTTCCCAAGCCGAGCAGCGAAAGCTGCTGGTGCTACTGCTGCTGCTGCTGCTGCTGCTGCTACTCAATCCCTTTCCCTGCTTCGATGGCTCGTCGCTCTACAATCGTACAAACATCGTCATCATTGTTACATCGCGCTTAACAATTTCATAGATCATAAGAACCGAGCTCCGAACCTTCCGAACAATAACGAACTCCGCGTCGCCCCCTTTCACCCGACATCTACGACCCATTCAAATTGCTCATGCATATACGATCCTCTACATTGAGATTTAAATGTCATACGCAGAAGCAGCAGCAGCACCAGCAGCAGCAGCACCAGCAGCACTACTATACCCGATACCCGATACCCGATACCTGATTTTAAGTAGATTTTAAGTAGATCCCGATAGATTTTAACGAGATCGCGGCTATCCGAATTTATTCCGCTCTTCTCTATATCTCTCCCTCCCTCCCGCAATCACTTACTACTCCCTCCCGAATAAAACCCGGCCTCTTAACTCACAAAAATAATTACATTATACACTTTATCTAATAATATACAATTCCGTATGACCTGCTAATCAATTGCCTCATTCGAGCCTTATATCAAGCGGAAGCTTGTAAAATACCATTAAATATAATTAAATGTTGTTTTACATCGTTACTCGCTCTGTCTAGAGCTCTGTCTGCGAGGAAGACCTTCTCTCTAGCTCTCTCTCTCTCTCTCTCTCTCTCTCTCTCTCTCTCTCTCTACTTACCTGCCTACGTTCTATTTAGTACGTAAATTCACGTTTTATCCGTAATTAAGTTTATGACAAGCGCTCGTAAAATCGAGCCTCCGCTTGCCTCATGAGAGAATAACAACAGAAGGAATTTAAAAAAATCCTATTTTCTTCCTTCCTTCATTTTTTCCTTCCTTCCTTCCTTCCTTCCTTCCTTCCTTCCTTACTTTTTGTTCTCTGTCTATACGGACGTGCTTTATGATCCAGACAATACAACGAAAAAGAAAAAGTGCGCAGCGCCCGGTAAGAATTAAGCGATTATTTGCCTGTACCTGTCTCTCCTCCCCCCTTTCCCGTCGCCGAGCGTCTCGGCCCGGAGGAGTTGCAAAGGAAGGAGGAGGAAGGAGCCAAGTCCTGTTGCGTCAGAGGCACGCGACGCTCAATTTGCTGGCGATCCCGAGCCGAGATTGTGTTCGCTTCCGAGGACAAGGCGCGCGCGCGCGCGCGGCCCCGTTTCCCCTGCCTTCGACGCCGACTCCCGGATAAACGACGAGGACTTTCCGCTGCTGCTTTTCCGTCGCGCCAGGCGTTTAATGCGGGCCCGCGCGCCAACTGCCTCCCTGCAATATTAAGACCGAAGAAAGTCCATTTGCATGTCCCGCGCGGATCTATGACACGCGCCGCCTATAAAGCGCGCGCTCGAGCCGTTTTGCTTTTTTTCTTTCTTTCTTTCTTTCTTTTTTTTTGTCAATCCCCCCACCCGACCCTATCCCGAATAACCCCAATAACCGTTTCATCTGCTCGGCTTCATGGCGCGAAGAAATGCTGGGGCTTTATCTAAGACGTCTCCGTCGCCTCCTGCCCGAATCTCCACCGTTTCATAAGCCAGGATAATCATTATAATAACTAGCATTATAATAACTTTGGAGGAGTGAATAAATTCGTGGATTTCGCATACGGACAAGCTACGACGTCCCTGCCAGCCCGCGTGCTTTCACTTTCCTTCCTTAACAAATTGAAGATCATAAATTGAATTACGATTTTAGAAAATACGCCTTTTTCGAGAAATCAACAAATTCTACGCGGCCTCGGAGCGTGCCGGGGACGAGTACCGGGGACGAGTACGCCGGTGTATGGCCACGAGCATGGACACGAGTATGGGCACGAGCATGGCCACAGGTATGCCGCCGCCACCGGGTCTCTACCATTAACCACGCCGTGTTTACGTTTTCACCGCTCATTGATGAGTCAATTTATAAGACAAGCCGACTCGGTCTATCTCCATAATGAGCATTATTTCTCATACTTTCTAGTTATACTGGTCGTATCTCTCAGCCCCGACTGATAGATATTTGGAAACGTTATTCGCATACGCAAGCCACCAGCTAACCGTCCACGCAAAAACCTATTAAAAAACATTACGCACGTGGAAGAAGTTTTCGTTATATGAATTTTTTTAATAACCGGGCCTTGGATTCTCTCTCTCTCTCTCTCTCTCTCTCTCACTCTCACTCTCACTCTCTCTCTCACGCGCGCGCCCGCGCACTCTCTCATACAGTCTTCCTTCTGCTCCCTCTCCTCGTATTCTCCTTTCCTCATTTTAGTGCTTACACGTCGCAGCTGTGTGGGTATGCGCGATCGTATACACTTTTACGCAATGTACTTTTCGTAACGATTACGACTCTTCATACAGGCACATACATTTAATGGGACGCTATCTTGCCTTTAATTTCTTTCCCTCGTCCCCTTTCGCTCGCTCTCGCTCTCATTCGTTTACTTCGATGAAATCTAAAGTTCGGTGACGATCGCCCCCCCTCCCCTCACGTCGCAGCGCACACGCTATAAAATGAAAAAAAAAAAAAATAAATAAATAAATAAAAATTATCGGGCTCGAGTTGGTCGCCTCCCCCCTACGATCTAATACTATATGCATTTGATGAAACGAGCATCGCCGGCCGCACAACTGCTGAAATTTATTATTAACTGCATGAGTGCGGCAAGACGGCGTGGTAACACTATAATAATAGTGAGAATGTATAATAGAGAGAAAGACCGGACATTTATTACTGCACAATGCAGTGCTCGAATGGAAGGAGACGGAACGAGAGCGAGAGCGAGAGGTCGTAGAGAGGCGGTCGACGAGAGAGTGCGTATACGCGCGCGCGCGCGTGTGTATGTATGGCTGGCTGATAGAGAAACGGAGAAATAGAGGATATCAGCAAGAGTGTCCGAGTCGTCCTGTCGACTAATACGTCAATTCAGAGCATCCGATAGCGGTAGCAATCGCCACCTCCGGACATTGTAGATCATCCGCATAGAGAATGGGATATTAGATCGCGTTCGTTGCCGCTCATAGGTTAAGTGCACGTAATACGTGTCTCGGAAGGACAGTGGATTGAGTCGAAGTATAAAAATGAAAGGACATCGGTAAACACATTTTATAAGCCTCAACCGTATTCGAGGACCTGTTAATTCCAATCCTCCCTACTTGTCCGGATTTAAAGTATACGGATTAAGCAAGTGTTCGTACGCAATAATATTTTATACGTTCGATAAGGAAAGAAGAAACGTTTGTCAATTTAAGCGCTCCGATATCTCGAAAAGTTTAAAGAATGTAATAATATCGCGCGCACGCACGCGAGAGAGAGAGAGAGAGATAGTCTACTTTCACAGGTCCGAGTGCATATAATAAATATAAAATGCCAAGCAAGTTTTAATTGAATCAAAGCGCGTTAATATTTGGGCCTGAAAAACGGCCTTATTCATACATCCGTCGCGCTGAAATAAAGAAGGAAGATATATCCTCCGTATTTAGTTGTTATTGCGTTTGGGTCTTGGAATGGGAAATAAATGACAAAATAGGTAATTCCGAACGGCGGACGCGGAGCGGCAGAGTTACCTCACGATACATCTAATGGAGACGGCTTGTTTTCGGGCCCGTTTTTTCTTCAAACCGTTGTCCCGGCCTTGCGGAGGAGCGACCTCGCGTAAAAAGATCTCATTGAGAGCCCAGCTGAAAAAGCACTTTCTCAGCCCAATCGAATGTACAATAATAATAATTGGTTATAAACTTGACACTTTGGTCAATTATCGTCGTGTCTCGGCGCGCGCGTTCGAGAGAGAGAGAGAGAGAGAGAGAGAGAGAGATGTCTCCATCGCCGTCGCCGCCGCCACCACCACCACCACCACTACCACCACCACCAGCAGCAGCACCACCAGCTACACCACTATCACCACCACCCGACATCCCGGGAAAGAAAAGGAACTGCGGTTTCGGAAAGGGGAGCGAGGGCCGGTGCGGGGAGCGCGGGGCGAGAGGGTGGGCGTGAGGGGTGAGGGAGGGGGTGAGAGGGGAATCAACACGCCGAGTCACGCCGGCTCACAGATAAAATAACGTAAAAAGCCCGCGCTCGGCCAACGCCTACGAAACTTTCTTAGGAAAGGTGCGTTGACCAAAGGCCATTGGGGGGGAGCTGAGCGGCGCGCGAGTCCAGTTGCGCAACGAGCGGCCAGGATAACGCGCGACGGATTGCGCAACCGTCGCCAGCCGGGAACATTGGACGGCACGGGCGGCCTTCCTATCGCCCTCCAGGATATTCGGATACTCTCCAGCTCCCCGTAATTGTCCTATTATCCCTCAAATCCTATATCTCTTCCGCGTTCGACGTTATTGCACTGCCCTTATCAAAATTGTCGTACCCCAATGACTCCAATGTCGGACTTTTAACATTTATTCTACCATTTAGATACTCAACGTCCCTTTCGAATTTCAATATCACTTAGAACTTGCTCCTTCCTAACGAATGGCCGCTTCGTTATGATGTAAAATTACGGCCATCGGCGGATCGTAACCTTCCCTATCTTCCTCCCCCCCCCTACCCGCCTTCCCCGCGAACCTTTGAACCCACTTAGGGACTCGAAAATAACGGGCGGCTTTTAAAAAGTCCGTCCGCGTTAGGAAACGCCGAGGCAAAGCTGCGGGCGTGTAACAAGCCTCACTGCATATAAATCACGATTCGTACGTTGAAAGGGCAAGTCGGGGCGGGGGAGGCACATGGATATCACATTCGATAACATTGAGTTATGATGTCTTATGAGCCCGTGGACGTAAGTGTAACAACGTTTGGCTTGTACGGTTCCGACCCAAATGCAACTCGACGACCCACAATGGCCGATTACGTAAGCCGACTATTAATGGGAAAACAGTTCCTCCTTCTTTGTATGTTAATAATATCTGCCCGAGAGCAGAGTATCGGGCCTCGGTGTATCGCTACTCCTTGCACGTACGCGCCGTCGATTAAATAAAGCTAAATAGAAAAGGAAGAAAGGCTCTAAGGATCCCTAGCGCCAAAGAGCCGATCCTTGCGGCGGTCCTCGTCGCGCCACCCAACCATTACGAGTTCCCCTAAAGTCTTAATAAAGACAAATAGGACGTCGTAACAGGACCAAATAAAATTGTCAATGGCCCGTTCGCCCGGTACGCAGATCAATGCATTTATACCTTCAGTGTAAGAAAAGCAGCTTAATTATGCCACGGAGCGATGCGGTTCGCGATTCACGCGTTACGATGGCGTTTCCGGTGCGAACGGATCCGTTACGCCGCTCAAATTCAGCCACAATATTTTTATTATAACAATAACAACAACGACGACAACGACAACAACAACAACAATAGTAATAGTAATAGTAATAGTACGTCGAGTTGTTATTTATTGGCGAGCGATCGGGACGAAATATTATTATATTCATCGGCCAGGCCATTAAATCTAATGAATCGAACGAGTTAGTGGTACCTTTAAAAAAGCACCGTGAAGGCGGGGGAGGGGAGGGGCAGAAGGAGATCGTAAAAAATTCATAAACCTAATTGTGAGCTTAGTGCAGCATTAGGTGAGGTTAGGTTGCAAAATCTATTAAGCGCGGAGCAATTAATCCGTACCAATAAATATAATCCACTGGCACGGGAATTAATCATTATTTCGCTTTAATGGCGCGAATCAAGGGGAATATTATTTTCACATTTTTATTATGACGAAATTGTAAATTTTTAATCCCTCCGCTTTCCGAATGAATAATACTTACGGGCCTTAAAGTATTTTTAATTGACGCGAGGAGGACTTTTTATTATCTCCTTAAGTGGGATATTACTAAGAAATAGAGAAATGGAATATGGATGGAGAGAAAATGTACAGGGAGGGATAAGGGGGAGGGGGAGGGGGGGAGACATAAAGCTGTCGACGTATGACTTTATTGTCGCTTCAATGAAACGGTTAAAGGATAAATTTCATCGATTTTTAAAAGCCGCTGCTCGTCGCCGTTTCTATTAATTGATTTTATCTGTAAATGCTGACAAGGGCGGCCTCGTGCATACCTACGCATACACACGCAGGCCCGTAAATTAAATTACAGCGCCGATGGGCCGATGGGAATGGACGCGTAATGAAGAAAGGACGTCATTTTTTGGGGGAGAATACGGGGTATTCGCAATGAAAAGAAAGTACGATGGCCGGAGGTGGATAAGTGATTTATCGTTCCGAAATGGCTAACGAAACGACGAATTAGAATACTAATGTGGCGATTTCTCTTAGATTTCTGCTGCTCGAGCCTCCTATGCCTCCTAATGTAGAATATTCCTCGGCTAACCTCCGTCATTTACAATCCACGCGGAATGTCCAAGACAATTATCTCATTAAATATAATGAAAGTATGAAAAACGGGGAAGGTTGTGTATGTATGTATAGCTCGATACCATGAGCTGCGGCTTCCAAGGCATTTCTGTATTCGTAAACACGATTATAACGAGGCAAAAAAGCCCCACTTACCCGAGTATCTTGCCGGCCTCGGGGCTCCTGTAGAAGTCGCACCGGTGCAGTGGCTTGCGCGGATCGTCCGGTGTCCGCTGTCCGGATGCATAACAGAGCGACCTGTACAGCTGGAACTGCAGCACCCCCGCAACGAAGTTTCTGAAACAAGGGAACAATCTGAGTCTCTCTCTCTCTCTCTCGCCATACAACATCTCCGCCTTTCCCCCCAACCCCCCTCCTTCGTCAACCCCCGGCTGGGGACAGTCCCGGTAATAGGCCGGCAGGGTAATCCGTATGCGGGATCTCCACGGCGATCGGCGGACGTATCGCGTATCCCGGATATCGACTATCGATTACGCGTGGCCAAGCTCGGTTTTTCACTCGGCACTCCGCCCTTTCGCGCTATTCTCCGGCAACAAGCCCGTCATGAAAATGTTTTGCGCGCTCTGCCCGCGAAAGAAATTTATCGCTACTCGAGGCGCCCCCGGCCCCTCGGCTTTTTTCACTCGCCCGACTATTTACCTCTTCTCCTCAATGAAATTTAATTGCTTGCGCAAAGCCAGCAAAAACCGCATTCAATTTTCACGTAATTTACATTTTATATTGCATACTTTACGTCCTCCTCTTATTAATACTAATGGCCGTCGTATGCTCCGCGCGCGCGCGCGCCCGCGTTTTGTATTTGTATTTCCACCTCTTCGCTCGACTGTGTTCCCCTCGTGCAAGCAAATCCTTCATTATCCTCGGTCCTCTGCTACCGCACCACCCGACTCTTATTTTTTCTCTTTTTTCTTTTTTTTGTTTTTTTTTGTTTTTCATCCACGCAACTACTGACTGATATAAAAAGACTCGAGTCCCTCTTTAATCCGACGAGTAATATGTGATATATTGCAGTCATATTTTATCCTTCGTCTCTTTCACGTATGCGCTCCGTACCGAGCCTTTTCTTTCTTTTTTTTTTTTTTATTATTATTTATTATCCTCAACTTTTTATTATCGTGCAATAAGGCATTGCGTGAATAATAAGAACGGCGTAAGATAATCGCCCGGGCAACGTCGATAATAATAATAACAACAACAATGCCTTATTATGGGAATTATTAATGTAGCCGGGGGATAATGTCCATTTAGTTTGGACGAGGTGTCTCCGTAGGAGCTTGAAAAACCGTAGCACCACCGGCCTCGGGTAATTCCATACCTTTCAGATAATTAATTATATAACGGAAGCTCAAAGTGGATAGATTTTATCTTAAGTCAGCGCTACAATTGATAAAAAAAATCTCGGCACGTCTGGCGGGGCCCGAGAACGTAATGCTCCCTGCCCGTGTCGGTCCGTCATAAAAGATGTTCTTCGTTGCCCCGCTGAATAAAATGTATGCGAGAACAGGATCGCTTTGCGCTTTATGAAAGTGTTAGAAAATGTAGGTAATGTAGGTCGCGACCGACTAGCGTACGTTAACAGTTCCTTAAAGCAAGAATACTTTGGCCGCACGAGCTCACGCTGCGTACGTGCATCATCGCGTATTTCGCATTGCACCTTCGTGCACTTTACATACATCCAGGCTAACGTTGTACAAGACGTCCTTTACGTAATTGCTCTTACCGGCTTTTACGAGCAAATAATGCACTCTCTTTATCTCTCAATATCCATCTTGGCTAAAGTAGCCAGAGAGAGAGAGAGAGAGAGAGAGAGAGAGAGAGAGAGAGAGAAATAGAGAGTGAGAGACTGACGTACGTATACGCACACGTGCGTGCGCCTGTGCGTGCGCCTGTTTGACTTGAGCGCGTAAGCCAGCGTTAAAGACATGTATTTACTGTATCGCGAATATTTTCGGACCGCCCACATCGTCAGCCGCCCGATAACGCACTCTAATTATTGCGAATACGCGGATGTTTACAATTCGCAGATGCTGGATGCGCGGATGATCGATGTGTAATTGCACCGGGCCGTTTATTATATATACCCTTATTGATGCGGATTTTATTACGGCGCTTACATATTTCCTCATAAGCTCACGATGCTATCCCCCCCCCGCCACTCTCACAATGCCACCTTCATTCATGCGAGTATCCATCCTGCAATTTATGATTTTATTTATCATCCGACGAAAGCGATTGCGTGGTCGTTCAATTAATAATAAGATAACCAATTGTGTTGGCTCGCGGAGCTCAAATTAAGAAAACGAAATAAATAGGGCCATGCGCCCGCCCAGGCCCCCTTACATTACCCCTACGTATCGCGTACCAAGGATTCCTCTTATTATTATTGTTATTAATATAAAGCGGATGTGTTTGAAGTAACATACCCTTTTCACTTTTGTAATTGAACCTTTCGGTCGCGAGTTATGCGCTTTCCCGATCGGCCGATAAATCCGCTTGAAACAAAGAGGTCCCGCAGCCGCGTAATATATTTGAAGAAAAAAAAGAGAAAAAAAAAAAAATTTCACGTGCTTCGTTTATTTAATAATCGTGGATTCGTAAAAACAAGTTTTGCAAAGCAAGTTTGCGAATTCGTAGCTCGAGCGATTCATTGGTGGTATCGCGACTCCGTTGCTGGCCACGATTTATCTTCCCGACTATACGTGACTCGGACACTCCGTATATCATCGGTCCTCTCGGTGCCACAGTTGACAAGTGTTCATTACCAATTGTGTATACCCGTGCGGGTAACCGTGCGGCCCATTAGACCCGCTGCTCAAATAAAAGCTGCGGCTTTCGTAACTGTTCGCCAGCGGAGTTACATACTCGGCCCCTAATGATCCAGCGTCGATTTAGAGAAATTTAGAGAACAAAAAAACAAAAAAATTAAAAAAAAAGAATAATAATAAAAAAAATAAATAAATAAATAAGCCGAATAACAAAAATTGATACGATAAAGAAGTAAGAAGCCGAAGTGGCGAGGCGAGGCGACCGTGGCCGTGAAGGAATTAGTCGATCGTCGATCGTCGATCGTCGATCGATTGGTAGACACGTGTCCTCGGAGATTTCTCCGGGATTCCGGGCCGTTCCAGTTTCGCAATACGTCCCGAGAAGCGCATCGTCCGCCCCTCGCCCTCCCCCTACCCCTCCCTCCCGCTCGAGGAAAACAATGCCGCGACCCGGACAACGTATTCGGGGACTAGGTATGAGTGCGCGACGGCGACCTCGTACACGCTGCACGACTCCAATTAATCCTTTAGTTTGGTCGCTGCACGGAAACGGACCGCCGATTTCGTCTCTGGACTTCCTTATTGTGCGAATTCGACAAAGGCCCCGCGGCCGGCACGTGCAGGGCCCGCAGTCGACGGACAATGCCGGGGCCTCGCTTAAAAATCAGCAACGCAGCAATAATAGAACGTCGGCAGCGTGTAAGATGGCGGGTGGGGGTGGGGGCGAGGGCGAGGGTGAGGATGGGGGGCAGGGGGGAGGGAGCGACGGGGAAGGAAAAAAATCGGTTCCACCGAGCTTTCAACGGACTAGGCTTACGATTCGATTTCAATCGAGCTCACGCTCGCCGGACTTGAGCATTTTCACTGGCTCGGAGCTCGGCGACGTCGATCGCTACGGTGGCAAGGGCGGGGACGGAGAATTGCCGTAACCGCATTACCTTCGATATTAAACGAGTCAATAATAATATTCTTATGCTGCGGTACAAATTCATGCCGAGAATAACTTATGTGTGTGTGTGTGTCTCTCTCTCTCTCTCTCTCTCTCTCTCTCTCTCTCTCTCTCTTTCCGAGCATTGATTCTTATTAAACATTTCATCTTTCATTACGTTTCATGGAAATTTATATGTTTACATAAGCACTTTGGATCAAGGTATCGCCATTTTTTCCTCTGCTCTGCTCTCTCTCTCTCTCTCTCTGTCTCTCTCTGTCTCTCTCGAATCCAATAGCTTCAAAACGTTTCCTTTTTTTTTATTCGATTCATCTCATTCGCTTCTACGAAGCCTTTGAGCATTCATTCTACTTATTGCACCTAAACACTAAGAAGAGTGCAAAAACGTAACAACACGCTAACGCACTCGCATGTTATTCATTAAGGGAACAAAAAAATTAACATCCTATAATTATGTATTATTCATAAATTATTGTGTAGCTCAAAATGACTTAGTAATTATTCATGTTTATTATTAAAAAGAGCCATTTAAGATATTGATCTAATTAATCGTTATTTTTTTTTTTCGATTCCACGGCGTCTCTCTTTCTCTCTTTATTTCGCCGCCTCCCTTATAATAATGTTAATAATGATAATAATAATAAAGATGACGATGACGACGACGACGACGATGAGGCTAATATGTATATATGTATAATTTAGATTGATAGCGTGCAGTCGGCGGATAAATAGAAAATTATATATCTCTTTAAGAAAGATGTATTTTATATTATTATGATTGTAAATATATGAAAAGTATAATATAAATGACCTATTTCTATTAAAAGCTACATAAATTTCAAAGCTACCTAGGCACGGATATACTATAGCCGCAACATTAAACCAAGTTCATTCGTTAGGGCAATAGATTAATTTATATATTGCAACAGCCGAGTAGGCTCAATTGATTTTAAGTTATTGTATTATCCATGGAAGTGCGCCGGTACGCAGTAGAAAGCCCATAAAGCATAGAAAATATCTAAAATAAATATCGCATAATTAATTGTCGTCCTCGTAACGTAATTACGAGTCAGAGAGTGAGAGTGTGTGAGAGAGAGAGAGAGAGAGAGAGTTGACTAGGCGAATGCAAATATAGAAAAGGAGTAAGGAGACAGATGTGTAAAAAATAATGCCGTGCAAGTATATAATAAACGAAATAAATTTAGAAAAATGTAAATTGAAAGTAGTTTTATAATTTAGTTACTTAATAACCGGTGACTCAGTAAAACAGTATAAGCTATTCAAATAAAGTCCGTGTACGTGAAACATCAGTTACGAAGTGCAATCCAAAGTCAATCAAAAGATTACTCTGATGTAATCAATTAAGAATCCCATAATGGCTCCCGCAACCCATGGGTTGAGTGAGCGAGAGAGAGAGAGAGAGAGAGAGAGAGAGAGAGAGAGGGAGTAATGGTAACGTAAGATTAACGCGCTCACCTACCAACGTGTATAATTTCCATGTATATTCATTTAGTCTTTACACGGCTTAAAGGAACGTATAACCCATTATTACAATTATTACCTCACGCCATCGCTAATGCCGACACCGTAAAGCGCACCTGCACTCCTCCCGCGTACTCGCTATTACGTCGGCAGGAGGCAGCGGTACTCGGCGCTCGTCCCATGCGGTTACCGACAGCGAGAGTGAAAGAGAGTGAAAGAGAGCGAAAGGGAGTGAAAGAGAGTGAAAGAGAGTGAAAGAGAGCGCGAAGGGGCGGGGTGGGGGCGAAGGGGGAGGAAATAAATAGCCGATGCTCCAGATAGGATGGGGCAGGCCTCTCGCGGGTACGCGGCCGGCCATTGTTAAGGAGGCCGAGCGCGTCCTCCTCGGGGCTTCCGGGGCCTCGGGAGCGTAATTAGGAAGAGCGCATCGGCGCGGATAAATTAGTGCCGCGGCCGCGTACGAAACTGGGCCGTGTGCCAGGTCTGACGCAGGCAAGTGAGCCGGCTTGCCGGTCCTCGACGACGAGGGGCTGTTCTGGGCCCGCTTTACGCGCGTCGGGACGCCGAGGAGCCCGACGGAGCCGTGGAAGTGGGAGACGGCGAGGGGTAAGGTGAGAGACAGAGACAGAGAGGTAGGTAGGTAGTGAGGGGTGGGGGTTGAGACGGTGAGGCAGAGGGTCGGGGGAGGGTCGAGCCGCCGGCGAAAAGGAGGCGCGAACGAGAGGGAGAGCGAGAGGGAGGCCGAGGGAAAAGGAAATCGAGATCGAGCGGCGATCGGTCGCGTGTGTCCCGGGGGAGTGGTGGTCGGCAGTCGCGCTCTCTCGCGCGAACAAAGGACGCGGGGGGGGACGGGGACGCTCGCGGGCCCCTCTACGGGGGCCGGCGCGCTCGTTGCGAAGGCGAAAGTGCCAAGCGTATATAAGGCCCCGGACGCCCGGCAATCAGCATCCAGTTCACTTCTGGACGCACCCGGAACATCGCGAACGCAAAAATGAGGAGCTTGGTACGTCGAAACGCTCGTCCCACGGCTGTGCGCGTTACGGGTTATCCAAGTGCGACCGATACTCTGTGCCCGACCGATATCCACGTACATAATCCAGCTCCCGATCTAACTCGTCATCTAACTCGCCTCGACCTCGTCATTCCCAGACTCAGGCGAGAGTGCCGCACACGCGCACTCTGTGCCCTTACAATCCCTGTAGCCGCTCCACCCGGGGACGGCAAAACGCTCCGGTCGACACATTGACGCGGCCTCGTCCCATTTACGATCCCAATTAACGCACGCGACTCGCCGAGGATACGGCTCCACGCTCTTCTCGTCCCCTTACTAACGCTTTCGTTTAATGAACTAACGTTTCTCTAAGCCGATTTGTCAAAATATTCCAGATCCAGGTGGCCCTTATCGGCCTTATTGTTGCGGCGGCCCGGGCCGAGGAGCCGGAGAAGAGCCTCGAGGCGAGCAAGAGCGCCGAAGCGGCCCCGGAGTCGAAGAAGCAGGAGAAGCGCGGACTCCTCGGCCTCGGCTACGGCTACGCTTACGACGGCGGTTACGACATCGGTGCCGCGGGACACCTCCAGGGTCTCGAGCTTAACCAAGGCTACGGCGGTGGATATGACGACGGACACCACCATGAGAAGGTCATCACCATCTACAAGAACGTCCCGGTGCCCTACCCCGTCGAGAAGCACATCCCTTACCCAGTGGAGAAGCAGGTCCACGTACCGGTCAAGGTGAGCCCCGTCCGACCCGAATGCCGTTTCAAATTATTATTTCGGCTTCTCGTAGAGCTCCGAGGCCCTTTAGGACTTCAGGAGACGCGGGATTCTTAAGGGCACGAGTTTTACGGGCTAAACGTTTATGTTGCTGCAGGTACCCGTGCCACAACCCTACCCCGTAGAGAAGGAAGTCCCAGTACCGTACAAGGTCTACGTGAAGGTTCCAGTCCACATTCCCCAGCCCTACCCGGTCGAGAAGAAGGTTCACGTGCCGGTGCACGTGCCAGTAGATCGGCCATACCCTGTAAAGGTCTACGTGCCCCAGCCTTACCCGGTCGAGAAGCACATCCCTTACCCAGTCAAGGTTCCAGTGCCACAGCCTTACCCAGTCGAGAAGAAGATCCACGTACCAGTGAAGGTTCCGGTTCACGTGCCGGCCCCTTACCCGGTTGAGAAGCTCGTCCCGTACCCGGTGAAGGTCGCCGTCGACCGTCCCTACCCGGTGCCCGTGCCCAAGCCCTACCCAGTCGAGGTCGAGAAGCACGTGCCCTACCCCGTAGAGAAGCACGTGCCATACCCGGTCCAGGTCCCGGTCGACAGGCCCTACCCCGTCCACGTCGACCGCCCGGTGCCCGTGGCCGTCAAAGTCCCCGTTCCCCAGCCCTATCCGGTTGAGAAACCCGTACCATACCCAGTAGAGAGGCCCGTACCCTATCCAGTCAAGGTCCCGGTCGACAGGCCCTACCCCGTCCAAGTTGAGAAGCACGTCCCCTACCCGGTCGAGAAGCCCGTCCCCTACCCGGTCAAGGTCCCCGTAGCCGTACCTGTTCACAGCCACTACTACGGCCACGACGGCGGAGCCTACAACGACTACGGCGGCTACTCTCACTGAGTCCGGACCCTCCCCCCCCCCGCCCCCCCCCAACGCGCGGACTCCGACTCCGACTCTGCGACGCGATAAATCATCTGTAAATTATAATTTATAAATCGAGGATGTAAGCAAAATGAGGTACGCCGATCGAGGTCGGCCGACCTTTGGGCTCGCCTCCTTCTTGCCTGTCAAAAGCGACCAGGAGACTCTCGGCCTGCGTCTGTCTAACGTCACGCTGACTCCTCGAGCGCGAGGCAAGGATGCCGAGGACCCGACGAGCCTCCATGTAGATTATTGTTTTGTACCGTCTTAGGAGATTAATGTATTTTTTATACTGAAAACATATAAAGAACACTGAAATATAAATGCAATAGCCTCTAAGTTCATTTTATCATGCAGCTCGTACAGCCCGTGCAAGCTCGCCTTCCTTTTCACAATCCCTGGCTCCTGTACACGGCAAATACAATACACGTCGCTCTCCGAATGTTGCAATTAATAAATAATCCCTCGGAAGCTAATTACCGATCGCTCCCCGACTCCAGCATCTGTATTACAGATGAGGATAAACGAGCATTCGTGAATAAAACATGATATTTGACGCAAGACTCGGGCCGATAATTAATAACGGCTATACGCTTACGATCTGCGACCGAACCACGACGATCTCGCTCTATGAAATTCGATTGAACGTTAGGGGGAGGAGTTGTATGAGTCGTGTGAGTGCCGTTTGGCGGCTCCGTGGCTCCGTGGCTCCTGGGTTTCGCCAGAGCCGAATGGAAAAGCCAGCGGGAAAGCCGGGAACGGTGGAAACCGATTTCAGACAATTACCGACGAGAGCTTGACGCGGACAGAGACGGCTGCGCATCTCGTTGCGCAATCTATCGATCGTCGGAAATAAATTATACGTTCATCCCGGGTATACGTGTACCACGAGCCTTTCGCGCATTCTCACACGAATATTTGAGAAATGTAAGCATCCGCAGAATTTTAACGAACCAGCGTCCATTGCAGGCTCTCGATGCATACGAGACAGAGAGAGAGAGAGAGAGAGACGTCAAACGTCGAGACCGACGACGGATTAAGATCAGTCCGCGGGCTCTCGAAAGCTTGCGCAAGCTCCCGCGCCGGTCCCATCAACGTCCTTTGCTAATTACAGAGAATACATAAGTAGCGCGCTTGAGACGCTACTCGGCTCTTAAAATAACGAGCTGCTTTTTATTCCTTTGATTCGCTCGGCCAGAGGCACGTGAAATCTAACGTGAGAGCTAATCGACAAGTGCCTCCGCACATCTCGATCGTTAATCGTTTGAAGTGTAACGACGTTGCGAGATCCTGCGGGGAACGGGCACTCGATTATTGTCGATTATTTAACGAATGGATGATTATTAAGTACCGTCCCGATCCGGCGATCGATGATCAAAGATCCAAAGGAAGCTGAAGCTTCGAGCAACAACGACTCCGTTCAGTCAGCTTCGTTCTCACCCACTCTTCTTCTTTTTTTTTTTCTTTTTTTTTTTCATCGAATTTTCGTAAGCTCCGTCCGTCATACGCAGAGGCTCTGGCGCATTATGCTCGATTCATAATGCAAGAAAAAAGCAACTCGTGAGAGAGAGAGAGAGAGAGACTAGGTGAGAACGGTCTTGAGATATACGTACGCGGCTACTCGTAGCTCTTAATTATACGCAACCTACGTGTTAGTTACAGTCAACGGCAAAGGCTGCATACCCTGGCCGAGCTCCTCCAATGAGCTACCGTTTTCGCAATTTTCCCGCCATTCACTCCGTCTACCAAATGTACTTAATGCGATAACAAACAGTCGTTAGGGTAACTTGGTCACCTCGGACACTACTCTTTTCTTTCCTTTTTTCCTCTAACCCTCGCAACAATGAATAAGCTTTTGTCAAAAAATAAAATAATGCCGCGCTCTCGCAGACCTTGCCTTTTATCTACCGTTCGTATGATTCTTAAACGCGGAATGCATTGTGTAATCTCAGATAGATATTATACCAATATCTATCTAGACTATGGAATTACCATTCTCACAATTAAGATAAAAATTCCTCTTTTTTTTTTTTCTTATCCTTTACTTCCATACGCGCAGTCTCGTTTCTCTTGTGGCATTGATATCCGATACAATTGAACCATATCCAATGCGCCGCTTATTCCCTCCACTTTATGAATTATAACTTAATGCACAAGCGCGCAGTCGCATACACCGCTCGCTTGCCTTTTTAATTTCACGAAACGTAAAAAAAAAAAGAAGATTCCGAAACTCGTCGCGAGTTTCAAAATAGATAGGAGCCGTCCCGCGACGAAGCTTACGTGCATTTATTCTCTGAAGAAATATGTAAGAAAGTGTTGCGCAATCCATTATTAGCGCATACGCGTCGCCGGAACTGAAAGTAAGAGTCTTCCTTACACTATATAATTTATTCAGATTATTTCGAGCGTTAGTCGAGGGAAAACGGCTAATAGTTTTGGCCGTTTCTTCGATAAATCCTTAAAAGTAACTTTTACATTTACATTTACAAACAAATCCTTACCACCCTCAATTTCATAATCGATCCTTTTATTATCATTTGCTTATAATAACCGTATAAAGTTTTGACGATTTAAACGTAAAAGTCGATCGTACAGTCGAGACCGAGTGTAATAATTTTAGGACAATTACAGTAATAGTATTATTAATAAGTAGAACAATAAGAGCATTTAGTAGGATTGGACATGTAAGAGAAGAGATTTTAATTGTCAAAACCAATCGCTGATGCCCCTTTTACGTGGCGGTATTTTTCTGAACTATCCGGCATTCCTACAGTCGATAAAGAAGGTAGCGCATGATATGACAAGTGCGCTCTCATAAGAAAAATCTACGATGCATTTTTTAATAAGGACTCAGCATTAACATGCCCGATAAACATTAAATTATTACGATATTGAGACGAGGAACTGATGCGTTTCACCGATGATGATACAGTTTTGAAATTAATTTACAAGGAGTTTTTTATATATAAAAAAAAAAAATTTTACCTATTTATTTAATTTCAATTTTCTTTACGCTCGACTATCTCGCTAAATAAATAATATCCATAAAAAAGTATTGTAAATACTGAAGTAAATAAGAGCATTCCGTGCCGAGATACTCGGATTTGGCTGCATTATATAACGTTAATTTCCATCAATAGTATCGGTTAAATCTTGAAATTTTCCTAACACTAAAAGTACATTATATTTACTTAGGAATAAGAAAAGAAAAAAAGTGCACAAATAAATGGATTTGTTATAAATGTGAGTAGAGGAGTATGGAAGGAGTATGTTGAAGGTAAGGGTCTTAAAATTATTATGGGGACAATATCCTTGTAAATAGGCAGAAGTAAGTATCAGAAACGTGTGCGGTAGAGTTGCAAAACCGTATTTAAAATGTACTCTCACTCTTAAAGGAATCACGCCATGCCGTCATTACATAGCACATGCAGAATCGTGGGAGCCCATGAAACAAGGCTCGCTATCAACCTATTTATGGGCGCAGTTAATGTCGGCTTTGTAATCTAAATTGCCCCAAGGGAGACATGGAAATAAACAATACATTTGAAAAGAAAAGAGTAGATGTAAAATAGGAGATAGAGAGACATTCCTATTTTTAAGGATGAAAATTTGTCCGGATCAGGACAGACGACTCTATTTAAAAAAATACATTGGCGAAGCGATAGGCCAGGATAAGGAGGATCCTAACAAGCTGATGAGAACTCTTCGTATACCTTATCAAATTTTTAAAATCATTGCTTCAATGGCACTGGCTTCCTTTACAATAAAACCCCGGGCAACCGTTACAACAAAGCGATTCTTAAGCGATTGTAAATTAATTTGCACACTTGTCATGTATGGTTTTCATCTTTTCTCATTCTTCTCATCCGGATGCATAGAAATACAAAATAATACGCCCACAATCTCTGAACTGTAATTAATGACATTGTTTCATATAAAATTCACATTCGCTCACGGATTTGGTAACTGTTATTAAAAAAACGCACGTCATAAATAGATTTATTACTATTGAATAACGTAATAGTGAAATACAAATTAGTTGTAAATATTATAAATATTCCGTATGAGAATACGTCGAGAAATCCAATAGATTTCTTAATTGATGTTAATGCAATTGAATGGATTGTTAATAACAGGATTGTTGGTTGGCGGATCATAATCACGGTAGGATTTCATATATGTCTTTTAATAGTAATCTTATTTGAATTCGTAAATGCAATTCAAGCTCTGAATACAACTAATGTAATAAATAATTGCAGTTCAACGCGTCGAATAAAAATTTACTGAGAAAATCATAGTTTTGTATTCTTGTATCGACAATACCGATTATTTATCTTGGGGTTATTTATTTTTACCAAGCAATTTCGTTAAAGTTTCTATCTACCCCTTGAATGAAAATAGCAATTTTAAGTGCCAGTGCACGTCGTAACCTCGGTAACCTCTTATTTCGTTTAGGAAACAGTATTGAAAATAAAAAAATGTAAAAAGACAGGTGACGAAGCCTTTGGAATCGGTGTTTCGGGATCGGTAGTTACGCATTGGAAAAGTCAAAAGTCCCTGGTAATTCCGTCGATTGTAAAGATTTAAATTCCCAATTAAGACTTCCTCTCCTTCTTTAATAAGTTTTACGAGTCTCGTAGGATGTTGATCTCGTGTCCGAATGTCCGTCGGCCGTTACGAGCGATAGTCAGACAAGTGAACGAGAGCAGATTTATCCGTGTGCAGACGCCGTTAATAATGATATACGAGGATCGGATAGGAATAGCGAATAAAAATGGCGTGATGAGAGCTCCTATAAACGCGGTATTCATCATTTAGTCTACGAGAGATTCGCTTATACCTGCGGGATATCGCATGTCCGCCCCATTCCCTGCACTTTTAGCTACCATTAATTTTTTCCCCTCATCATTTCTCAGGCTCTTTCGGAGCGTCTGCTGAAATTAACCGCTGCATTTAAATATCAGTTTAATCGCCTACGTAATTAGGAGAATCAATGCCGAATGCGCTTCTATTAGAGTCGGCAGTTACTACCTCACTATATTTAAATGCTTTCTCGTTTCTAATTAAGTCACGTGATTTAGTAGAAGATCGAGCTCTGAAATGTACTTACAACAATATCGATTAAGCCGTCACTTGACATTTATTGCTGTAAAACACCCGACATCTATTATTAATGTTGTTATTATTATTATTGTTGTTGTCGTTGTTGTTGCTGTTGTTATTGTTGTTGTTATTGTTGTTGTTCTTATTAGAAGCCACGAGGGTGGTGTATTGGAATGGTTGCAAAATCCATTTATCAATGAGCTTTGAAATTATTACAAACTATTTACATAATATAATTTTTGAACGTCATGCAGTACTAAAATAGACATTAAATCTCACTGAATTTGAAAGACAGTGAGCCAGAGCAAGTAATAATATCTAGCATTATGCAATGTAAGTTATCGATTGAAATGAACTATAAAATATATATGTATATATTTATATAAATGAAAATTATTATTAATCAAGTCAAAAAGTGATAAATATATATATATATATATATATATATATTGTATTACGGGAAAAAACAATAAGGAAATCGTTTAATAAGGAACTTGTAATAATTTCTTACTTTTGTTTATGAAATTTTGAAAAAGAGATTATCGCTTTGGAAAATGAAGTGTATGAAAATGAAGAAACGCCTGTTCTTAAAATGTCTCTTGCACGTTATTTAAGAAATGGACGAGCTCGCTTTTTAAACGATTTCCTCGCGAGAGTCATTAATTAATGAGCAACACCGTCCGGTAAATTTTATGGGAATTCTCTGGGATTTCAATACAAATTAGGATAGAAAACGCGATTATTAAAAACGCATGAATTATTCATGATACCAAAGCAAAGCAGACAATAGATATCATAATTGCGATTGGGCGGAGGTGGCGGGGGGAGGGGGGGCCGTAGCATTATTTCCGCAGGGAATTGGATGATGGAAGATGGAAGGGGGGAAGGGGGGTATTGTGTGGCTATTGTACCTTACGAGCAAAGGCGATTGTAATTGTGATTGGTAAGGGGATCGAAGAACCATTTGTAAAAGCGTTTGGAAAAGCATTCGGCTAATAATCGGGGATAGGGGCAACGAACGTTCCGATTCCGTGGGCCGCGGTCATTAGCAAAGACACCGCTCGCGTGATGAGCATCTCCGTGAGGGGCGACGGAGGCGGCGCGGTACCTCCCCACGGAGAGATGGGATTTCACTTTCGGTGCTCGCTATCCGAGATTCGTTCCGAGGAAAGCAGAAATTCCCGGGCCGCGAGCCATCCTTCCGAAGCGTTGGACCGACACGTTATAAAAGTGAGGAGCTCGGACGTCCAAACACTCAGTCACATGTAAGCCATTAGATTAAAAACTCTTATTATTGGAACAGCTCGGCACACCCCTTTCAATTTATCGACTTGCGCGCATTCGTCGCCATGGGACATGCGGTACGTCTACGTTAATTTCCAATCCTCTATCCGATCCATTGAGTAAAGTGAGTTTTTGCACGTGTGCGAATGCCGAGCCCTGTCTTTTGGGAATTTAGTAAACGAGTATGGCAGAGGGGGGGGGGTTAGGTTATTTGGGTGGTGGATTGCGATGGGAAGGACTCGATGGGGACATTACCTTCTTATCTTACATTATCTTCTTTCCTTTATTTAATAAGATCTCGGCCTGCCGAAGCCGATTTCCTTACACTCGATTTCACCGTAATGTTTACTTACATTAATCTATAAATATATAGCGCATAGCAATGATATTGATGGCTTGTGCCACGATCGCATCGATCGCCGAAGTCAACTCGAAAATCAAAAGGATCGAGCTCATCATCGACCGATCCTCCAATCGCAAGGTCGGATTCGTCGTCACGAAAGTGCAACCGATCGATCGCAAAGACGAGACGAAGGAAAAGTCCGCGCTCAAGGAAGCCAACAAAATCGACAGAAATACATTGAACGACGAGGAGCTCGGTAAGAATGAGAATACAAATTTACTTATATTGTACAATGATTTCTTAAATTTAAGTAGCTGAGTAAGCGAGTAATTAGATAAGTAAGGGCGGGAGGGAAAAGGTGGAGCTCTGAAAGTTTCTTGACCTCGTAGAGTGACAATACGAGGGGGTCGATAATGTCAGTTTCTGTTGGACAGAACACGTTCCAGAGGCGGTTCCGGATACACAGGCTATAGAGACCGTGGAGTCACCAGACCTCGCCGGGTTCAGCGGCTCATCGTTCCACGAGGCTCCGACCTTCGAGACATTTAACGATCAGCATACAAAGACGGTGACGATCGTGAAAAACGTGCTAGAACCTTATCCGGTCGAGAAGACTGTCCGCGTACCTATTATCAAGAAGGTTCCGTATCCAGTGGAGGTCCCTGTAGCCGAGCCGTATCCCGTCGAAAAGGAAATCCCATACCCGGTGAAGGTGGTGGTGAAGGTACCGGTGAAAATACCGAAGCCCATAGCCGTCGTCCAGGAGTCGTACTATCCGGTACACGTACCTGTCGAGCGTCACATACCCCACCGAGTTTACATACCGGATCCTTATCCAGTCGAGAAGAAGATCTACTACGAAGTAAAGGTCCCGGTACCCGAGCCCTTCCCCATCGATCGCAACATACCCATACCGATCAATGTGCCCGTCAAAGTACCGAAGCCTTACCCCGTGGAAAAAATCCTGCCCTTCCCGGTAAAAGTGGAGGAGGAGAGACCAGTGCCAGTACCCTTTTACAAGCCCTATCCAGTACCCGTAACGAAGCATGTACCATTTACCGTGGAAAAGTACGTGCCGTATCCGGTGAAAGTCAAGGTCGACAATCCGATTCCTGTACCATACGATAAGCCGGTACCGGTGAAGGTCAACGTCGAGGAGGAAATACCTTACCCCGTGGAGAAAGAGGTCCACTACGCGGTCGAGAAAGAGGTACCATACCCGGTGATCGTTCACGAGGAGAAGCAAGAAAAGGCCCCGGTTCGTGTCAAGTCGATTAAAGCGATGACCACGTCGTCCGAAGAGGGTCCAAAAGTTTACGAAGACGTGCTCGAGTGAAATTCCCTGCCCAATTTTATGATTTATTATATTTAGAAATCGACTACCGCTGTGTTATTTAGTTTTTAGCAATACCTTGCTTTTATTATGACTATAAGTCGGCATGAATGGGCGACGAATGCTTTCTGTAATATTTAATGATCATTAACAATATCCGAACAGCCAGTTTTCTTTTATTCGATCGATTTTACTCGAATTCCCTTTCCCCGTCTAATGCATCCATACAAATACATATTATAATGACAATTATTCTATGTCCCATATGCAATCCCATATGCTACGCATTCACTAACGAGCATGGGATCTGTATTTTAAAGACGACAATGACCCTTTGCTCGTCCGATCCCTTTCGGATTCATTTATAAGGCGGTATTTGCGTAAAAAGTAGAAAAATAGAAGAAGAAAAAGTTGATTAATCGACGCTGAAGGTTGGCTAGGCTGTGTTGTCTGCACATTTCAGACGAATAACCCCCGTATTAATATAATAATACGGATTACTATAATCACCTAATTTTCCAATGGTTTTCATACGCATAGTTGGAGGCATTAAAAATAATAGCCGCTGAAAGAAATCCAAATGAAAGTTACAAAGGGTAATTATGTAGTCACGCCGTCCGCGTGTATATCTGTAGCTCTGTCTGTATCGGCCGTTATGGCGCGGTAATCACGATCGACCATAACTTGAAGAGTGCGTTCGCATAAATTTCATTTTTCCTTTTTAATCACATTCTATTAACTAAACTAATTGTTATAAGTACACGTTTTGTGAGAAATTGCTCCCGGCCATTTCGAATGCCCGCAAAAAGCCAACAGGATTGTACTTAAAGTGCAATTTTCAGAAAAACTTACATATTTTCTGCTCAGTTATAAATAATAAATATTCTTTCCAGAATACTTAAAACTACGGTAACGGGGAACTCGATAGTTTTAAGTATTAAAATTATTATATGATTGAATGGCTTTATAACTTTTCGTAGAAAGTTATTAGGGACTGAAAGCCTCGAGAACTTATGCCGAAAATCTCTGTTGTAAACAACTGAATAGGAGATGAAAATATTTATATAAATACGTATCGACTAGACGTCCTATCGGCACGATAAGAAATTTGTATTTCGAAAAGAAAAAAAACAAAACAAACCAAAAAAACACGAAAATATTCGAAAAATGTTGTAAGATATTGTATTTAAAGGAATAAAATGCATTTACACAATTGTGTATTATTGATTCTGTCTTTGGGGTGGGGGGCGGGGGGGCCCTCGAAAATAATGCTCGTGTCAATGTAATCGTGAAGAATTGAGCATTGATAACGAACGGGGCATTCGTCAGCTAATTAGGGAAGCAGAGAGGAAGAGAAGAGAAGACAAGGGGGTAACGATCGATTTCCCAAGTCGGTGTGCAGCAGCGGCTCGTAATATCCGCGAAGCTAAGAGAAAAGCGCCGAAATTGTTATCGGCGTGGTAGTTGGCGGTAATCGGCGGTAATGTCGGCGATAATCGGCGTGGTAGTCGGCGGTAATCGGCGGTAATCGGCGATAATCGTGACTCGTTATCGCCGCGGCGACGCTTATCGGGCGAGAAATTGGGGTGCGGGTGCGGGTGCGGGTGGGGCTGGCCACTAGAGTCCTGGACGAAATAATACGACGACAGGTGAGCGAGGAATTCCAACAAAGAGCAGCGATACGATATTGCTTCACATAAAACTTTACGCCGTTCTTGAAAAAAAGGCTCGTAAACGTTAAACGGAAACGCTGCCAAAGCGATAAATAAAGTAAATAAAATGTTAAAATGAGCATGGGCCCAGGCGCGGAACCGAGGGCAATTACGAATTTTTAATGGGATTAGAGAAGCGAGCGGCGGGGATAATAAAAGTTTTGAGAGAGTGTCGCGCGGTAAGGAGCCTTTGTTGTCCGATCGAGAAAGTCGTCAATGGGTATAAATAATAAAGCCGTGGCCGGGCCTACGGCATCCAGTTGCTATTGGTGCTTCAGCGAATATCCAGTATCGCATGCAGTTATGGGACGCTTGGTTTGTAATAAACATATTTCCAACCCCTTCTACTCTCTTCTGGATCGTCGACATTCGTTAAATAGTGCGCCCGAGGACGTAAATTTCAATATACGAAACCTAATGATCCGATAGTGAGTTCGATCCGTTGCCTCGACGGGGCCCTTAGATTAGAGAGGAGGGCCTGACCTTGAACGAAAGCTCGAATACAGAGAGAGAGAGAGAGAGAGAGAGAGCTCCTGGTCGGGAGCCTAGAGCCTCGCTCGAATCAGTGACTACGAATAAATCATCCCTGGCCCGCGACAGACAAGTGCTCCTCCGCTCGGTCTCCAATCGTCCGTGCTCGCCGGGACCTTCCCCCATCCAGTTCGCTTACCGATAACCCCGATAACCCGAGTCGACGTGCGATCGGTAATCCCGCAGGTCGATAAGTTTCCTTAGTCGAGTTTTCAATTTATAAAAGTTCGTTAAAGTGCTGTTTCGACCACCGGCTTACTTTTATGCGTGAATGTTAACGAAGTGGTGTATACATAAGCGTAGCGATTGCCTCGTTGCGTCGTCGATAATGCCGTTAATTTCTTAATGATTGCGGGTGTATGGGGGAGGGGGGGTCGGGAGGTCAGACGAATAGTAAATACTGCCGATGCATGACAGAGCGCAAGACGGTGTTGGACTAAGAGGTATTAAAATTTTCCGTTTCAGCTCTTTCGCGGCATATCCACCTTTATACTGTATGCCTCGGTCGGGGCGGCGGTCCTCTCCACGAATAAAAAGGACCTGGAGCGGGCGGCGGAGCTCGCGGTCGAGCGGGCGGCCGAGAAAGCTGCCGAGCGGGCAGTGGAGAAGGCCCTGAACTCGGGCAACTCGTCGACCATCACAGTGACCGTGAAGGAGTCCTACTCGAACGCGCAGAAGACGGCGGAGGAGGCCGCGGCCCCGGGTTCCGAGTCCACCAGGCCCTACAACCCCAAAATCTACAACAGCCAGTACGCTTACGAGGCCCGGCCGTCGATGGACTCGTCGATGTACAAGCCAACCGGAGCCGATATCGGGGCCGGTATAGGGGCCGGTATAGGATCCGGTATAGGGGCCGGTACCGAGACCGGGACCGGGATCGGTTCCAGGGAAGAGGGAGGGGAGTACGCCGGGAGTAGCAGGGACGTGGGTGGCGAGCAGTCGTCGGGCGAGTACGAGGCATCCTCGGAGCTAAGCGCCGAGAGCATGGAGGAGCACCGGGCGCCGTTGTCGAACGCGGCCCCGGTCAAGGAGCGGCCCCGGACGAGTTTCGGCTCGGAGATCGACGTCGGCGCGGATTTCGATCACTTGGACGTGAGCAGTGACGCGAACTTTCGCGGGAACTTTGGACTGAAGAAGGCCAAGACCGGCAGGACGCAGACCTTCTCGAGGTCGTACTCCTCGCCCAAGAGCGTCTTCCCCGAGATAAAGGTCGACGTCGACGACCACGAGGACGCACAGATCTTTAAGATTTACGCGAGCCAGCTGCAGAAGGACGGGTGGTCGAGCGCGAGGCAGAAGGGCTGGGTGAGGCACCGGCCGCTTTGGGACGACAAGAAGATCTCCCGCGGGAGCCAGGAGTTCTGGGACGGGTTCCGCGACATGTCGGCCAGCGAATCGACCTTCAGCAAAGGCAAGGATCAGTCGTACAAGGACAGGCAGCGGAGCTACGTGACCAATCAGTTCAGTCTCCCGGAGAAGACGATCGACTTTGGCCACATAGATCATCTGTCCTTCTATCAAGGCTTCCCCCGACAGGAGGAGGAGCCGCGAAAGCGGACGCAGTCATACAGAAGTAAGTCTGACGAGAGCAAGGGACCTCTCAAGCTATTCCTCACCATTCCTATAGCGTATCCACAGATGCCCAAGCTTCAAAGGGACCAAGATCAAGGGAGAATAATCGATCACGCGAAATACCTAGAGAAACATGTAAATTTATTTACGTAATCCTATAAGCGATGGCTCGCAACGTTAACATGTTCATAATTTTTTGTTTTTGAAGGACATCGACAGAGGAGCCTTGCCAGGGAAACAAATCAGGTCTTACGGACTTGAAAGTGGAGGCTTATTTTTCATTTCCGATTCGAGCTCGACGCCCAGCGTCAAGCGGAAACACGCGTGAACCCTCGTACCTGTCAATCCATTATCAAAATATCCGATAGCGGTTCGGGCATCAAATCGTACATAATTTAAGATTTACTTTAGAATCAAGATAATTATTGTTTTTTTTTTCTGTTTTTTTTTCTGTTTTTTTTTTATTAACGACAATTTTAATTTATTATATTAATATGTGCGTGGAGCTCCGGTTCGACGCGCGACACCGCTTCTAACATTAATTGGTATTATAAATTATATATATATATATATATGTATACAATAGAAACGAACGCTTGGATTTCGAGTGGAATTGTATTTTAGTCGTAATTCATAAGTTAGCATTACGAATTTTTGTATTGATAATGAGTTGGAAAGAGCTCCCCGCCCCGCTCTCCAACAAGGACCAACGTCAATGTCCAATGCGATTATTCATTACCATGAGAATACACGCTATTCTTCTTCATTTGTACCAAATAGGCACGTAATCATAATCATGTACTATTAAATAATAAAACAATTACCATATATCTCAATGAATACGTAAGCTAGAAAAGCGCACGAAATGCTCCATCGAATCTTGCACAGATTGGGAAAAGCAAAAATTCGAGCTCGTTATGAATCCTTTAATAATAACAAGAACAACAACAACAACAATAACAACAATAACAATAACAATAACAATAACAATAACAATAACAATAACAATAACAACAATAACAAATAATAATAATAATAATAACAACGACAACAGCAATAATTAGCTTTGTTTTCTTCACTCACCTGATGTACGGAATGTTCGCGGGAATGTGATACTTCGAGCCAGGATCAAAATCATCTTCCGATCTCAAAACCGGTGGCTTCGTTCCCGAATATCGCTCTCTCAAGCGATGCCAATGGCAATTGTACTCCTCTTTGCTTATGGATCCCTTAAAGACATCCCAGCGCCACTTGTCCAGGGCTATACTGTACGGCAAAAGAACCAATTTCTCCATAGCCAGTGAGAATAGATAATTTATGTCGGCAGCTCGCTCATCGAAGAATTTATTCATCAATCCCAGAGTCTGTAAGTGCTTTGGAGTCGCTACGCTTAGAGCAATTGCCTCCCCGACCGCTTCATGAAAGCCTTGAATATAAAAAGAAAAGAAAAGAAATAAAGAAAAAAAGAAAGAAAAGGTTTATTATCATTACAGTCGATTTAGATTTAGGAAAATTTTAAACTCTTTTACTTTTTATCATTATTATCCACATCGAATGATACTCGTTTCGTCGCGTTTTATTTATTTATTTATTTATTTTTTTTTTTTCTATATATATAAAACTTCTTGCGGCTTCGTTCGAGAGAATTATTAATGATCATAAAATTGCTGAATCGTTACTTTTCTTAACGTTTTGAAAAATATCATTCCTCAGTGCGAGCAATTAATTTCTTCTATTGTAACAATATAAACTTGGAAGCGGAAATGTTCTTTCTTTAAAATGTAGGGAACGTGAAAAATTTATAGGCCACTTTTAGGTGCTCGTTAGCCGGCGTTCGTTCATTTCATTAAATCGAAAGTAACTTTTGCTTCCGTTTTTTTTACCTGGATTAGCGCCATCTCGGAATTCCCGAGGCAAATGGCTGTAGCGCAAAAAGTATTGAATATGAGCCATTTCGTGATGAACGGTTATGAGATCCTTCATTGTTACTTTCGTGCACATTTTTATTCTGCAAATAAAGTTTTTATCCGATAAGTATTTACGAATCTACGAAAAGAAAAGTCTTCTTCTTTTCTCTTTTTTTTTTTAAACAATTCAAATGCATAACGTTCTCCTGCGTTTTGACGTTTCACTAAACGTACAAAATTAGATAAGGACAAACATTACATTTAATGACAATTTCATTTTTCAATAAGACGTAGTAATTCTTCTGCTTCTCGTATTAATCAATCATTATACGATTAATAAAAATGTATCAATTGTGAATTTGATCCATTCCACGAATGGACTTCATTGACGAGATAAACTACAAAGGCCTATGATAACCTATATGAATTTGTCAAATAAGAAATATTTGATTTACCTATAGTCGATACGATTGCAAAAGTCCCAAGCTGAGGCTTGACATATAAGAGATCTATCGCCTGGATCTGTAAATAAGCTTCCACCCCAAAATTCTGGTGGCAGTGCGCTCAAGTTCAAGGAGAGGAAAAAGTCCTCGCCCACGCGAAACATATCGATTGGCGTATAACCCTAGAATAACATAAGCAATTTTATAAAAAAAGTGTTGGCAGACGCGTTCATTCGGTACAAATGAGCTCGATCTTACCTGAGCGTGCATTTCCTGCGTCACGTCCAAGTAATTTTTTCCCGGATACGGCAAGGTCAAGTCTAAAATATTGGTCCATGACTGTCCCCAAATATTTCCTGGTAAAATATATGCTTGATTTAAGTACGGGATGGGTTTATTGGGTGGAATAATAGCAATTAGCGCGAGAACAAAGCGATCGTAGGAAGGATTAGGCAAAGAGCACGAGAAAGAAGAGCAGTTACCGAGAATGTGGGACGGCAGCGGCGCATTTCCACTAATCTTTTCTGGCCCATAAAGGTCCCTGAGCTTCCTTCTTACGTAAGCGTGGAGCTCTTCGTACAAAGGCCTGATCCCGTCCCAAATGTTATCGACGTCGTGGCCGAAGTCAACGGACTCGTAGGGGAACTGCCAATAAGCCGCGGCGTTCGTGAAATCTAAACGAAAGATTTTACGGTCAATCGGTATTCCTATAAATATAAATATATAGAATTCAATCCATAGTGTTGGCCCTCGCGTCTATTTACTGTTCAATCGGGCCGCCTCGTTGTTCAAATCCACCAATTGCTGATAGAGGCTCTTCATTTGCGAGCCGCTTCGTCGTCTCCATTCTACCCATATCCACTGAAGCTCGTCCCAGTCTCGGCTCCGGGCCATTAATTGCGATATTTCTGCAAGAATTCGTATCATTATATTATGAATTACGATCTGTAATTATCGCTTATCGCTAATACCGATGGATTGCCGCAGTTAATTCATAAATTCTAATAATACTCGGAATACGAAAGTAGTAACGTCCAATGAAAAAAGGGGCGCGTGCCTACGTTGATGCATTATATTCACATTAACAGTGCACACGTGTACGTGCCAACGACGATTCAAGGATCCAGAGCTGTAATTCTTATATGCTAATGCCGACGTATCCTGCGCATCTTGTAATAATCAATAACTCTCAAGCTCTCGAGACGTCGTCGTCGTAGTCGTCCTCGTCGTCCTCGTCATCGAGCGTATTAAACTAACGCACGCACGCACGCACGCACGCACGCACGTATTAAAAACATAAATTTTTCCCCTCTTTTCTCTTCTTTTTTTATCGTTTCAATTTTAAATATTTATTTTATTGCACACCGTCGCTTTTAATGGCATGAATTATATACCGCGACGAGGGCGTTCCTTAGAAATCTCGCAATTACGTTCTTACATGTCTCGAATGGGATATTCAATTCAGTCGTTAAATATTGAAATTACAATTATCAATGTAAACAGCTTGGTTTCTACCATTGAAACCATTATGACTTCATCAAGGAACTCTAAGTTTGTGCAACAATATAATACACATTTAAAACGGTGTATGCTTTTAATTGCAATTAATTTGTCGCCGATTTATGGTATAGTATAATAGGGTAGGGTTACCGTACCAGGAAACAGACGAAAACCGCAGTTTAATGGCTCCTTGTAAGCACAGATCGTTGCGCTGTTGTATATTGAGAGCATGTCGTTGATAATGCGGTTGTACTGAAACATAAGCCGTTATCTGCTGTTAACGCAGCTTCCTCGCCATTTTCATTGCGTGTCACGGGATTCGTAGGGAGGATGAGCAAGGTTCGACTTTCGGTGTGGGGATGGGGAGGGGGGGGGGGAAGAAGGGGATGCATGCGATGTCGTATAGGGCACGCAATTGGAGTTAGTTCTGACTCTTGTTCCGTGTACTTTAAAGCGTAGGTCTCTTACCCTGTCGAGCTGATCTGGGCGCAGAGCCGCTGGACCGACGGCCGAGAGGTACCTGAGCCGCCTTCTGATCGTTGGATCCCTCACCGTTTCAGGATCGATTTTGCTTATCTGTAGCCAGGTTTGATATTGGAAATCGGCGTAGAGTCTCTGCGCTTGTAGCTGCAAGTATAATAAAGAATAGAAAAAAAAAACCATTGACTTATAATGCAAATGGATAGAGAAAAGTGGAAAAAAATGCCTTCGGATCATTGGAATTAATTCGAAAGCCGCGCTCTTTAAGCACGAACGGGACGAATATTAAGTGCAACGTATCTATGCGGAATGTACGGCTGGGTGGGGGCGGCGAAAACTTAAGCGGCAGGTTGTTTGGCGTTGTGTACTTTGCGATTCCACGGCTTTCGAGATAAGCCTCGTGGCGACGTGACGCGACCCGACGCGACTTTCCCACGATGAAAACCCGAGAACTTATTGTTGTAGAGCACGTCAAAGCCGTCCACATTGGACTACATTATTATACCACTACCTCGCTATGAATAAAAAAAAAAAAAACGTTCTTTTTTTCTTTTTGTTTTTTTTTTTACATTTCCTCTTTTTTACTGCTCCAGGAGCGGTAAAGGCTGCGGTAACCTAGAGTTTCCCCGCTTACGCTTTAAAGGTTAAATTAAACTTTCAGGGGCTAAAAAGGGTTAGTCGTCTTTGGTAAAAATATTATTTACGATGTATTGAAGTGGTGAGAGAATCGGGCGCGCGTAGAGGACAATTTCCAGGCGTTAAAGGAATAGAGCGATAAGCGCATTGAAATATCTCCTCTGGTTTTCGGAGGAAGCCTGCATGTAATCTACGCGTGTGCGTAATCTTTCATATTAAATCCAAGGTCGGGTAATTACAATGCGAATAGAGGCTCGAGGCGAAGCCCGCATAACATTCGAGATTATTATGAAGAAAAACGAATTCTCGAACGCGCGCTTATTTTTGAATGCGCAATCCAAGTGTGACAAAGTCCTTGGATGAGTTTCACTTTTCACGAGATATTTTTACGGCAGATCGTCCCAGTTCGTCTTTTAATTGGTACGACTACGACGACGACGACGACTACGACGACGACGACGACGACGACGAAGAAGAAGAAGAATACGAAGAAGACGTTGGCGTTGGCGTTGAAAAACAAGAGAAAAAGAGAAAAGAAAAAAAACGGTGGCGAGTGACCGCGCGCCGACGATGCTTTTTTTTTTTTTTTTAAGCGCCTGTTGCTCAATCCTCGGACCGATGAACAATGGGACCGGCTGGGAACCTTTCCCGCGAGGGCCCGTCTTCGTCGCGGGCCTATCGGGAAACGCGCGACGGACGGCCACCGAAGCACGAACGGGGACGAAGGATCGGGTCGAGGCCTCGGGACCCGGCGCTTTTCTCCGTTTTCATTCGACTTTCTTTCTTACCTCCGCCAATTCATGCCTTTCGCAGAATTAATGTCGGCCGTAATTATTCGATAATCTGCTATTTGCCACTCGTCTACCACTCCAACGCGACAATACCTCTTTCTTTCTTTTTTTCTTTCTTTTTTTAAAGAAGTATTGCGCCTCTTAGGAGAGGCGAAGCACGAGGTTGACGAAGTTTACCGCCCCGTTGAAATACTTTATTATCGATCAATGCTCGATCGATATTTCCATTCATTTTGCCGGCGAGCAGTCGACACTGCTTGTAATAAACATTAAATACCCATATTATACTCATTCGAAGCGGTTATAATACGAGAATCAATAGCAGGACGACATTACTTACTGTTATTACTATATTTGGCTGACGTTTAAACGTGACACCTTTTACGATTACTATTTCTTATATTTTTAGAAAAGTCATTTAGCTTCCGGTGCGACTGTTTGCGAAACTTCATTTAGAAATCGAATACTCGGGCACTTATTGTTCGAGAAATATAAAACATTTACACTCGTTCGATTTAAAATCGAGCCTTCCGTTCTCGGAACATTGATAGCATCTGCAGTAAATGTAAATACGTTCGTATGAGTAAGAGTGGTGGTGTCGGTGGTGGTGGTGGTGGTGGTAGTGGTGGTGGTGGTAGCAACAGTAGTAATTACAATTATTTATTAATGCCGTGTAGCTGATAGGCATCATAATTGTTCCAAAAATCTATAAATATATTTATGTTTACCGTTAGGACCGATAGAATGAAGGAAGAAACTACGACTGGCTGACCTTACTGGCTAATAAATGTGTACGAATTTGCGGATTAAAGGGTTCATCCAATGAGCTCAGATGTTCTTGCACGATCGGGCATTTCCGATTGATCTCAAGAATTCTTGTGCGATTACTGCTAAGTAGAGACACCGCTGAGTCGCTTCAGCCACGCGAGAGCTGGCTTTTAAAAAAATCATTTGTTGCGTGTAAATACCGGCAAACACATTGAGCATTGAGCTCGGGCGGTGCCCTATAGATAAAGTAGATAAAATCGGGTCAATCGATGAAGGTTCAACGCTTTCGGAAGGCCGGTAGATGGGCGGTGGGGAGGGGGCGGGCACGTGGCGGTTCGGGTAAAACGGAGCCTAGTATCGGAGAGATTGAAAAGTTAGAAAGAGGTCAGAGAGGTCAGGAGTTATCATGCACTGTTGTCGATTTCGTAATCATGCGAGCCTCGTCAAATGCTTGTAGTCCAGTGGATTTGCAGCTATTGAAGGTCTATTTGACGAACCTAAGGTTCGTCCGCGCGTAAGTTGGCCGAAAAAACCGTTAAAATAATATGTTAAGGTACGATCGCGAGAGGCTGAAGGAGTTAATTAAATTGCTTACCGCCTGTAATTGCGTGACTTCGTTGACATTCGTCTCATAATTCCATTGGGCAACGACGTTGTTACTACAGGTTTGGGCGCCAACGAAATCGATACTGGCGAGTAGGGTCCTGTAGTCATAGGTATGCGCTCTCCTAGCACCATTATTGTGGTAATTGACCTCGTCCCGTGGCAGTTGTTGCTGTTGGTGCTGCTGTTGCTGCTGCTGAAAAGGTCTCTTGCCCTCGTTCCTCCCATCGTACCTATCCTCCTGCACAGGTTTTCTCTCGTCGTTCCAACTGTACCGGTCGTCTTGGACTGGCCTCCTGCCGTCGTTTCCCAACTCGAACCGATCATCCTGCTGCGGCCTTCTTTCCTCGTTGAATCCGTATCCGTTATCCTCGAATCTGCCATTCTGCGGCCTCCTGCCGTCGTACCTCTCGTCCTGCAAGGGTGGCAGGTCCAGTTGGCAAGAAACCTTGCTTACGACGAGCGACAAGCATAATGCCGTAATAATCTGCAACGACAGGTTCTAATTCATTCGAGCAACTTTATCAACGCGGCACCGCTCCCTCCTCTCGTAAAAGAGTCCATCAAACAATCTCACTCCTAACAGAACAAAACCAACAATATATATATGTATATACCAATAAAATGTCTGCATTGTTATACTGATTTGAAACGAGACTTTTTAACAATAATTTTTTCACTCGTAAGCAAACGGCGACTAAGTGCGGCTACAAATATTTTATAATTCAAACCGTTTGATAAACTTCATGAATGTTAACAGTCTTTATGATTGAATTGTTTTTTTTTCATACAGAAACTTTCAATTTTCGATTGATTTAATCTTTAACAATTATTACTATTCCTGGCTACCGAGTTCTTTTAATATTAAATCATCAACTAATATCATTACTAATAAAGTAAAGCCTTCTCAATGTCTAAACCTTTAATTATTTAAACGACTCCCTTAATAACTTAAGCTCCTTTTCTTAAACATTTATATATTATAATAAAAATTCGATCTATTTATATAAATTATAAATCTAATATAAAGTTAATTCGCTCGGACGAATTCAAGATAATTACGATTTTATTTACATACGTAGGAAGGGAGTGAGTGAGTGAGAGAAAGAGAGAGAAAGAGAGAGAGAGAGAGAGAGAGAGAGAATATGAGCTACGTCAATATATTAATGTATATATTGTAGCTTAATCATGCAGGTGAGAACTTTGAACCCGAGCTTCCATTCCATTTATTTTAGTCGTCTAATTAGAGGGACAGTGAAAATAACCATTCGTCATCAATTAATGTTGATAATTGCATTGATGTTTGAGTGAGTACGCGTGCCCCTTCGCAATTACGCAAGAATTAAATTTCTTTTTAAAATTTATCTTACTTTACTTGCGCTCGATTGTTTACAGCATTATAAAAAGTTCTCAATCTTTAAGACCCCTTGTCCCTTGAATGTCTTTATCGTTTCGCTAATAGAATTGTATAGATCTTAAATCTGCTTGATATAAGCATTTTCGTAATTGGAATAAATTTGTTATTCTTCTCATAAATAGAATAGCAAAAAGCTTATTGCTTAAAATTTTTATAAAAATTACGGGATTCTTTAATTCGGTAGAGAAATATTAAGTCCATGCATCTTTGCTATTTTTTCTTCTTCTTTTATTATTAAAATGCTCGCATTTCGCGTTTTGTAATCGTAATGCTTGTAGACAATTATCGTAGAAAAAGGGGGTTAACGTCTCATTTAATTGCACACTAGCGCTGTACTGGCAATTACTAGAGCCTGCGTGTACGATGTATTGATAAAAAAATCTTACTTGAAGCGACGATGTCCTTCCCGGCATATTAAATAAAAATAATACCGTGTAAAAATTTTATCAGATAAGCGAGTCGATGTATCCGAAAGTACGATGAATAAATAAATATCCGAATTTTGAATAATAAAATATTTCCGCGTCTCTCATTTTCATAGCCTTTCTATGCTCATTTGTTCGGCCTAATTGTATTCTTCTGATATTGATTTGACTGAACTTTTTAGGTAAACAATAGTAATTGTCGAGAGCAATGGTTTCGTAATAATTTTACATACATAAGAGCTCGCGCGATAGCGCTATCCTAACTTTCCTTTTTTCCTTAAACAGAAGAATATCTTCGTCTCTAGCGCCGATCCGTTAATTTTGAATAGGTTTGGAGCACTTGACACCCTACTGACTGAAATTAACTGAATAATGAGAGAGCGGCTCGATTGTTGAAGGAATGTCTGAATTGTTGAAATTGTTGAAAGTGGACATGAAAATAAGCATCTCGTGCAATAAATCTCGACTTGTTCTTAATGGCCGCTCGTCTTACATTACGTTTATATTACTGCTTTGCATTTTATTGTAGGAGTAACAAAGTGTTCGCGCAAATGGCTTAATAGTAAAGCGGCAAGCTCTTTGTGGGACTTAATTATCACCGTCAATGATAAATCGAAGCCTTTAAAAATCATAAACAATACCGTAGGCCGTGTCGAGTCGGCTACGCCCATACGTAACGCAAACGCGGAATCGTCGGTACGCGAGATGAGCGAGAGACGAGCGAGAGATGAGCGCGAGACGAGCGCTCCCGAGACGGAGACGCTTAATTTTCAGCCAATGTGCGCCACTCGTGTGAAATCAAATGCAGCGCGACAGGCGAAACGACAGGCTCTGACTCGCGTCCCTGCGCTCGTATACGTGCTTTATGCATCAGCGACGAGAGAACGGCGGCACGCTCTCACTCCACATAATCCATTATCCCGACACGACTCGAACGATCCCGTCCCGCAGCGCTGTATCGTCCGTATCCTCGTAACGGGCCCCCGGCAAGGTTGCCCTCTTCCTACGGCTTCGTAATCCCATCTTCTTTTTTACCTCTTGGCCCGAATTATCATTAGCATTAACCTCTCTCTCTCTCTCTTACTCTCTTACTCTCTCTCTCTCTCTCTCCCTATCTATCTCTCTCCCTCTCTCTCTGTCTGGCTGGCTGGCTGGCTGCTACAACTCGCGAGACTATTGTTCATCGCGAGCATGTGAGTTATGTCAAGGGAATAAACGATATCTATCTTGCACATGGCTCTTTCCATCTTTATAATACTACAAAAAATCTTTTAAATCCAAGATAAACTTATAACTTTATCAATGGATATCTGCCTCTTGAATCTATTGACGACGAGCGATTTTCAAAAATACCTCGACGTTTTCTTAGTAAAGCTTTCGCCCCGCCAATTTATTATTAACCTATAGCAAAGGAAGCTTGTATAAGAGAAAATAAGTGACCCGCAAAGTTATTGTCAATTTCTATTAAATATAAAGTAGACCCCTTTTTCAGAAAGTAGATTTCTTTCTTGTGAAAAAGTTTCATTAACAAGTGCACAAGGTTTACGTACATCTCTCCACAACGTTTCCCTACAACACGTAACGGAATCACAAATACTTATTCGGAATGGTCAAAAGAAACTAGAGATCGTTGGGAGACAAAATCCATTAAATGCCTCGGAAATAATGTGGCGATTCGCCGAAAGCGTGTGCACTACTTATCGATAACCCGACACTCGGTAATGTAAGTAAGGATGCGTAAACAGGGCTGGTTTTAATGAAGGAAATGAGGAAGCAGAGTATCCGTAAAAATGCAAAATTATAGGAGAGCTCGTTAAGAAAGAAGGCTGAAAACAATGAATTTTGCCGACGAGATTCGTATAATGCACTTTAAAGTCTCCGGTCTAAGCGTAATCGCTCAGCGCATGAGTATAATAGTTCAAAGCCGTGAAAAGAAGGTCGTTACAAGCAAGCAGAATAATAGAGGGCTTTGAATAATTGACAGACAGAGTATTTAAAGGTAATGGTGCGGGCAGGTGTTAGTCGGACGATTGAGAAGCGTCGTCGCTTTCCGTATCGGAGCGTAGAAATTCTTCGTTCCCGACAGAGGAACGACACTTCCGAGTCGTCGAGCCGCATAAAGAACGGTCGGGTAACGTTAAACGAGGCCCCGTGGTCGCGGGTGGACCACGAGGTGGTCCGGTCATCCTCCGTCCGGATCTTGAGGATGGAGGCGAGGGTCGCGTGGCAAGGCGTCGTGCACTTACGTGGCGCAGCCTCCAATGATCGAGGACGACCCGGAAGACCGGGCTGCGCACCGCCTCCATGGAAGTCCTTCCTCTCGAAGTCCAGGCGAACGTAGAAACAAACGCGAATGGTCTTCTCGGAGTTGATTGTCAAGAAAGAAAGAAAGTAAAAAAAAAAGAAGAAAAAAAAATGAAGAAGAAGAAACACAGCACCGGGTCGAAGAGGCGGCAAAGAGAACCTCTAGAGCAAACGTTTACGGGAAGAAAGAAAGAAAAAAAAAGATATATATATGTAGAGCAAGTGTAAGGAAAGCGACACCTTTCCTCGCGCACAGAAAGGTGCGGGCGGCGGCTACTTGTTCCGTCCTACGTACCGAGCTGTAAACTAAAAGCTCGGTAGGACCGTGCGTATACATTTATCCCTGCGCGCGTGTGTCGAACGACACGCGGGAGGTCATCCATAGAGTCGCGGGCCTGAGAAACCTCTGTCGGAAGGGGGGGGATATACACCTGTTGTCTTCGTAGCCCCGGTCGCGTCTACTCCTCGCTTCCTCCGTGCCGGTGCGGGAGTAGCGCGCATGCGCCCGCGCGAGCTCAGGCGGTACTCGGGCACCGGCACGGAGGAAGCGAGGAGTGGAAAAAGGACGTCCGCGGCTTCGTAGCTTTAGGAGGGGGCAGGACGGCTGCCCGGTCCTCGTTCTCCGGCTCCCTCCTCAATCATCCAGCCGATCATTCTCACCATTTTCGGGTCTCGTATCCACAAACGACTGCGGATCTTCCGGCAATCGCAACGAGCCGCGCCTTCGTCGCCGCTAATCAATATGTATGCGAATGTACACAAACGTAATGATCTACGTTCAACCACGGATTCCTTATCTTACGCTGTATTTCCTTTCTATTTCTTCTTCTTTTTTTTTCTACCTTTTATTCAATTTTTCTTCTTCTTTTTCTTTTACAAACCCTCCCCATCCCTCACCCCCCGTCGACCCTCCCGACCCCACTGCCCACGATAAACTATCACTAGCAATCAAATGTGCCCTTGATGGATTGACGATTCTCGCCCCCTTCTCTCTCACCTCTCCATTTATCCTCTAAGAAACCAAGCCTACGCCGCGCACAACGACGACATGTACGCGCAGCGCGGAAATCGTACACGCAGTTTTCTAATTTTCTAATCAGAAAATGTTTCCTTTTCCTTTTCCTTTTTTTTTTTTTTTTTTTTTGTTTTGCACTCAACGCATGAAATGCAATACAAATATTTTAAAGAACCCAATTCAATACTTTACAATAGCCTTATTTCTTAATTCATCAGCTATTTTGAAATATTTATCAGGATGTTTAATGTTATGCACGCGTATTGTAAACTTATCATAGGATTTATTATGTTAAAACACAATTCCAAATACCTTATTGTCAGACAAATGTAACATTAATGCCATTTTCATAGCAAGCTTAGAAACACATCACTTCATTTATCATTCCGATAAAGTAACAAATCTTTTTTCGACGTAAAAAATCCGGTTTATTGAGAACGTTGCTGCTTTATTGCCTTACTGACTAGCCAAAGCCTTTTTATATACAAAAAATTTACCATAATTGTCTAATAGGATAAAAATGTAGCCATCTTTAATAGTTATATTTCTTGTTTTCGTGAACTCGGACGAATTTATACAAAAAATGAACGTCTATACAAGAAAATGAAAATGAAATTCCTTTCTATTTATTTACGAAAGGTTATTGGTATTTGTTTACTTCATAAATTTGTATGTACTTTACTTTGAGATTTATGGAACACGATTGGACGGAATACAACGATTGCCGAGTTCTTATCGTTTTTTCAGTCCGGATGTTTCTTTCATTTTCGATTCTAGAATCGATACTTATGAGTAATTATTAGGATCTACAATATATCGAATTCCAATGAGTAGATCATCAATTAATTTGATAAGCTATGATTTTGAATTGACAAAAATTTATTATTTGTTTATTAAAACAAATATGTAAACGATTTTTTTTTTCAATAATTTAATAATTATAATAAAACTTATTGTCATTTAAAGACTAAATGACGTTGGTTTTTAACAATTTTCAACTTTAGATTAAAAATTGTTGGAGAATTTTTTAAAAACTTGCCATCAACAGGACCAAAATAATTTACCTTCAACAAATGAAACCGTCAGGTTATTTACTATTCGATAAGAACTAATTCACCTAAGATTATACATAATTTTTTGTAATCTATCACATATTACATTGTACAATTATTCTGATGTAAGTAAATTGGTGAATTTTCACACGCATTATTTCATATTTCCATGTCACCTTAATACAGTGAATGGTCTTGGTGCTTGGATCGTAGGAACATATTTTGTGATCATTGTTGTTTAAATTACAGGTCTCTTACCTTGTAAACAGGGGACTTTAATTACCACATTAGAAGACTACAGGTTACATTTTTGTCCCAATACATCTAAAAATTTTACTCTGTACGTATAAATAAAAAACGATCATTGAAAAAGTAAGCTTTTTTTACTCCTTAAGCTCACAATAAAAAGTAATAATGATATTTATAAAAAAAAAAAAAAAAAAGAATTCATATTTCAGTAAACAATGTACAACATATTACTTTTGCAATTTGAAGCAATTGCATCACTTCGATAAACAATTAGCTGATTTTTTTTTTTTTTTTATTAAAAAGCGATTAAATATGTTATTAATATAAAATACTTAAAATATTAAAATATTTTTTTTTTTTTTTTTTTCATTTTTTTCTTAATAATTCTAGTTACAATGATACTTAGTACTGACATTGGAACGTTATGAAGTAAGAATCCCAGTCGTTCCGATTAGGATAATAACTACATCTTAAATTGTCGATGATCGTAGTACATTGAATGAAAAGGTAAAAATTATTAAAAAAAAAAAAAAAAAAAAAGAGACAAGGTAAACATGATAATAGTATTTGATAATCAAGTCATTGAAAATGAGTTTGAATTATTGAGCTGAAGCTACGTAATCACGAAATAAAGATATAATCATACTTCATGACAAAAAAAGGCTATATACGAAAATGACATTTAATTGATTGTAGCTGGAATTACAGTGATTAGATCGGTATACGGAAGAAGTGTGTACGGTCGCTATGGAGACGTTGGTACGAAAGTTGAAAATATCATTTGACAAAGGAGCGGAGAAAAAAGTCCGCTCCATCAAAGTTTTTCGACGATTGACAACACTATTCTGTTGTTGTTGTTGTTGTTGTTGTTGTTATTCATTTTCTGGCTAAAAGAAAAAAAAAACCTCGAAGATGCTTGCCTGTGTTGGTGGAGCTCCGAGGAGAAGGTTACCAAGAGACCATTTGCACCACGTAAATGCTAATCCAAATGGATTAATTGTAACACGTGTCAAATAAATTTAATACGCAATAAAGATGGCCGTCGCCGTTCAGTACGAGCTTCATTGCGATACAATAATATGTAAGGAGAATAATTATACGTAATTATACGTAAGGATTGCATCGGCTTTCTCATAAATTAGAAAAATAACGAAGTCGCCGCGTCTCCTTGAAAACGAGTGAAATTCAAATTGTCAAAGGACACGCTCGCCGAGCATTATCGCATTGGAAAATGACGTTTGTTTACGGAAAGTAAAGCGAGCCGGGGCTCGTAGCTAACGTACGCCCGACTCGGCTCCCCGGGCTTCGCTCATCATCGCTCAGAGGAAAGAATCGTCCGAGGACGGGGCCGGCGTCGGGATTGTCGGGGCGGCGGCGGCGGCGGTGGCGGGGGTCGGGGAGGGATCAGTTCGCTCACCGACGCCCCGAAGCGTAACGACAAAAGCCATCCTCGATACCTGATCGAACGAGAATCGAGAGGAGCGCGGGAAGGGGGTGGGTGGGTGGAACAGAGGGAGAGATCCGCGGGGATGGCAAAAAAATGGATGAAAAATGCAGGCGTAAGGCGCAGTCGTCGGCGGGGAGGAAAAGAAGAGGGCGAACGCGGCTGAGGCCAGGCGATGATGACCTCCGCTTGCGACAGAATCGCAGCGCTGCGGCCGTGGGACTACTGGATTCCCACGTTGACAGAGAGGAGCATCCTGGACGCTACTCGGCGTTGATATTGTTCTCGGGTCCGACTCCTAACGACGAACGCGGAGACCCGATCCTGGAGCGAAGACCGACTGACCTTGGCCCGTCGTAGCCTTAAAAACCCACGGCTTTCCTCCGTATTTCGGCGGAAAAATACCGCCTGAAGCCGTCGGCGGCTGTCCTTCCTCCCCCCAGCCCCCCTCCTCAGCCCAGCGACCCGAAAAATGTCCCTTGCTGGTCCCAGTTGTGGGTAAAAGAACTAGGAACTGTTGCATCACGAGCCTCTCGATTAAGTAAACAAATGCGCGTGATTGCTTGAATAGCTTTGGAAAGTTCGACACGTATCTTGCGAAGCGGCAATAAGAGCGGCGGAGAATTATTTAAATTCGGCATACAGTTTCGTCGTTCTGCCGGCGATTTAAGCATAAAGATTTATATATTATATGTTATCGGGAGAAGAGACCGATAAGCGGAATATGTTTTTACCGGACCTGTGCGGACGGCACGCTTTCAACGTCTCCGGGAATTTATAGATCGAACCTAAAGCCTCCGGCTCCGGCTTCTTTGTTGGCCCGGACGATGACGACACGATCATACCGAGCAGGAGGATTTATTATATATTTACATAAATACGTATACGCGTGCATCGCTTGTCGGAGCCGTGCGGCGCTCGAGTAATCTTGAAAAGAAGAAGAAGAAGAAGAAGAAGAAGAAGAAAAACACGAATAACAAATAAAAAAATAAAAAGCCAAGGTCGCCGAAAAATGTCGGGATTTAGCGCGACGCTCGATTACGCGACCCTGGCCAATGAAATTTCGGCCATTTTTTCCGGCTCTTCCTTCTTTCTCTTTCTCCTTCTCTTTCTCTTTCTTCTTGTCGCCTGTTACGCGACTCTGATGCAAGTCCCCCGGCTTCGGGCTGGAGGAACATCCGCGGCTGCGGGCGAGTTGCAAAGTAGGCTCTCTCGCGACTGACCCTGACTCACTGGGACACATTTTAAGCTAAGCGATTGTCGTCGTCGGGGCTCATTTGAATATTTACGGCCATACGTGTCCGGCCACTCTCGGACGATCTAAACATTTCGTACTTGGATCCTTGCCACTTATTAAATACCCTCGGCTAATGTTAATGACAAACAGCCGAGGCGCACTCGCTTACCTCGTCTTGCACAATATAAATCTCGTCCCCGATTTGCATATCAATGGCTCTCTCTCTCTCTCTCCTCTCGTTCCCCTAGCGCTGCTTTTATAATTAGGTTCTTGTCCAGTAATATCCGCGGAAGCGCAAAACTTCGTCTCGAAACTCGTAAAATTACGAGGCGCGCGAAATCCTCAAGGTTCAAGGATTCCGACAACGAGGATCAGGATCAAGAATTGAATTTACGAATTATTCGAAGCCAGCGCCTATGTTGAAAGCCAATGTCTCCCTTTTACGAGAATAACGATTATTATTAAGAGAGTCATCGTTCATTTGGTATAAGCATTGACTCGAGGAGTTACAATGGGCAGGTTCTCTGGCCTCTGAATCGTATCTAGAGCGTTCGTAACAATAGGCATCGATCAACGCCAGGATAACGTGACCCTAGATCTTGTACGAAAATGCTAAATTTCGTGAATAGATCCTGCTGGATTTAATTTTCTTTCCACCCTATACAAATTAACTCGATCATTACTGCTGTTTAATCACGACCTGTAAATCGTTATCTCTCTTTCGTTATATCCGTTTTGGCTTTCTCGTCGATCCGTGAGCGGGATTACGTGGCCGATAAATTGGTGTAGAGCGGGCCGACGGGCTTGGCTCGTAAGTCAATAGCGTAACGTTATCGTTGCTTGAGTCAGCGTAGGCCTGGAAAGAGAAATGAGGCGAAAAGAAAGCGTCGCGGAAAACCATGGAGACCGACATCGGCTCCATTCCGAGCGTTCAAACAAACCGCCTTGGCGCGGCCCTAGGCTTCACGGGCTCCTCGTTTCCTTCCGGCCCACGATACTCGCGATGCTCGATCGATAGCCTCCCGCGGCCGATAGGATCGGGAACGTGCGATTCCACGGGTCTTTCGACATCTCCTTAACGCGCAACGACTTTATTATGGAATAACCGAGACCTTGTCCAATGTTCGGTCCCGTGGACTTTTCGTCCTACGGACTCCTTCCGTAGGCCAATAATACCCAGTGCATCTGGATATTGACGCCACATCTATCTTCCTCCAAGCGAAGGGAGTTTAACCGCTTCAGTAACAATATCATAACTCTGATCTTATCGTCGGAGTCGGACAGAGTCCACGAGGACCATTAACCAATAATACGCCTTTAGCTTTACGAAATAATTGTTCAAACGACAATGTACGTAAAGACGTATTATCCTTGTTAATTTTAGAAATTTGTGTGAACCCAGTACACGTATTCTGGCGGTCGTTCAATTCAGGCTCTTACTCGACTCTTACTTACGAGGCTTTGAATAAAACGAAAATGACGCATGTGAAAATCCTATATTATTCACATAATAATCTCTTTCCGCTTGTTTTATTTTATTCTTTCCCCGCCCCCCCCCCAGCACGCTTTGCGTAAAAATACATATTTACATTACTGTTGCGTTCACTGGTTTTTCTCCTCTCGCCGGGATGAAGCTCTTATCTCCTCGCGGAAGGTGTGAAAGATAGCGACAAGAGGCAAAACACGCGCGCGCGCGCGCGCTCGTGAGTACTTGAGGGAACGATCCTTTCCATTTCCTCGTTTAATAAAGCCTCCGTTTAATAAAGAATCGCAGCCTCAGCAACGAGCCCGAAAAGAATTAAACGACTAATAATAACAAATTAGCCGAGGGACTTTAAGAGTAAAGCTGTTCCGTTATTGATTCGAGCTATAAATTTTTATCTGTAAATCCCCGCTGACGCGCTCACTGCGTCCGATTGAATGGCTTAATTGCCGATTGGAAAATAAATGCGTTTGACGAAGGGGGCGCGCGAGGGGGAGGGGGGCGCAGCCGGCGGGAGGTGCGTATTAAGTAAGGAGAGCCGGGCGTACGATTGAAGAAAAGACACAGTCTCGGCGTGGCATAATGGCCTTTTAAAAGCAATGTTTACAATGTCGTAAATCAAGTTGCGCGGCCAGCCTTAGAGGCGCGCATAATGAGAGGATTCGAGGAGGGTCGCGCCTCATCGGCAACTCGGAACTCGCTCCGACTCGGAAAAAGGCCGAAGGCACCTGCTGAGACTAGAATATCTACCCCCCTCGCCCCACCTCCTGCCCCCCATGCCACGGATGAATCGGTCGTAGAGGCAAGGGCGTAGGAAGCGCTCGCGTTCCGCGAGAAACGCGGCTCGCGATACCGAGGAGAGACCGCACCCTGAGGACATCGGCGAGGAGAGTCCCACGATGATCTGGAACGGACTCGGTGACGCACGTACGTACCGTACCCGCATGCGTCGGCCCGGGGACCTTGAGCTATTCTAATGTAACGAGGCTCTTACTACGCGTCCGTTGCGTAAGCGCTGCAGCGCCTTGGCCGCGAGCACGAGTCTGGGTTCACACTAAAATGTGAAAACATCGAAACTCACTCCCCATTGTTTTTATTGCGGCTAATGAGTCCCGGCGTAATGTACAAATGGCCGAGGGAAGGCCCTACGTTATCTGGCCCCCAATAACCTTCGTCCACGTTCTATCCCTCGACTCAACTCGACTCAACTCGACTCAACTCGGCTCAACTCGATTCAACTCGTGCTTCAGGCTGGATCCAACTCTTTCGGCGGGAGGGAGGGCGATTGAAATTTGTGTGAGGGGGGGGGGGTAATTGTCCGAGGCTTTTTATTTGACGACGATTGCCGAGGACGTGCGAATGTCGGGGAGCCGAAGTATCCGTGAGGTCACAAATTCTTAAGAAGCGATTCAATTTATTTAATTTCTTATTTACTTTAATGTAGAAAATGGCCCGCGTTCAGCCGCAGACCGTAGGAAATAAGTAATCATGATATTATTCCTGTCATTGTTTCACATAACGACGATTCGTGCAACTAATCATCCATTTTAAAATATAGCCGACATAACGTTATGCCTATTTCCGGATCTTTTACTCCACGAACCTTGATTCCTCCACACTTGGTTTAGCACAACAAAAAAAAAAAAAAAAAAAAAAAAATCTGCGATTATTGCCAGTTTTTAATTGAATCACTTGAATTTTTTACAAGGATTCCACTTTAATCGTAAACGTATTTTGAATAGAAGTGCAGAACTACATATGTTTTCAACTATAAATGTATAATTTAAATGGTGAACAAGTTGTTGTGTACTCACGCACTCAGTTGGGAGCGAAACATGTCATTATTTACATTGAGGAACTCAAATGAAGTGCACGAACGCTATTGATTGGCACAAAACTATGTATTACAAAATATCCAGTGTTTAACAGAAAGAGAGAGAGAGAGAGAGAGAAAACTTCAATCCAGCATTGTATCGACATTGAATAATAATAATAATAATAATACAATTGTCCTACATATCATATTATTCTAATAATCCTTTTTAACAAACAAAAAAGAAATGAAATTTTTTTTTTATTTATATGGTGTAGAAATTAATATATTAATATCTGAAAGAAAATAAAGGATATTGTATTATTTTATTTCTAGATATTCTACAACAATGATTAACATTACAGTGTAACAATTGTGTCCGTAAAATATGCATTCGAATAATAAAAGCAATGGCCCGGTAAGGGTAAAATTCCCTGGAGCGACTAGAAATATTAATTATTCCGAAAGCATGGCTTACGATTATTTAATTATAATACGTAGGCGTTTGACATGTACGGGTTTTTCCCGTACATAAAAGTAAATTTCTTTACAGACGGTTGACGGATGGGAAGAGCTTCAAAACGAGTCATTGGAGCGGCATTTTAAATAATAAATCCAGATAACACGTAAAAAATGTAAAGGGATGTGGAGAGACAATGAAATGGAAAGTTATTTTACATGTAACTCGATGTGATAAATGAAGTCGAAGGAGGAATGCCGATCGCATTCAATAATGCTTATTCATTTGGTATTTACTCCGCTGAAGCATCCGTATTTTTTCGTACGTCCGTGCATGACGATGACATCAGGTCAGGCAAAAACTCTATTTAAATAGATAATTTACTTATATGTCGCCCGAGCCTCTATTTATTATTACTACTACTATTATTATTGCTTTTGTTGTTGTCGTCGTTGTTATTATTATTGTTATTATTATTGTTACTGTTATTATTATTATTGTTACTGCCGTTATTATTATTGTTACTGTTATTATTATTGTTATTATTATCCATCCATCCATCCATCCATCCATCCATCCATCCATCCATCCGTCCGTCCGTCCCGTAACGTCTCTTCACGTCGGTTAAAGTAACAGAGATCCATTGCTGAAAATACGCTCGGCCGTGATTATCATAAGCAAATAAATATTGTCTCTGATTTTTAAGAAGCGCGCCGGTAAACGTCGGCCTCGTCTGGCGCTTCTTCTTTTGTTTTTGTTATTTCTCTCTCCGGCTTCCGCATTATTTCCCAGTGACTGGGATCGGGAAAATTAAAATAATCAATATTTCATGAAGAGATCGGGCGAGCCGCAGAGGCCGAGGATCGGGCGGACAGTTAAATTGCATAAAGCGAATCGGAGGCAATAATTTTTTTCCTCTCCCATAAATACTTTGACTCGTAAATATTCAGCAACTGGTCGAGGGTTGGGAAGGTTGGGAAGTACTCCGCTTGAGGTTAAAAAAATATGCAAGTGCGCATTGTAAATTCTGCGCAGCGGGAGGACACGCGCTCGGCACACACCTGCTGCACTCGCTTTTGTTTAGCATTAAGTGCACTTAACGCGGCTTAATTAATATTAAGTGAACGTGCGCTGGGCCATTGGTAGAGGGTGAAGGGCGCGCTGGACGGGGTCGGAAGGCCGGTAAGGCTCGCCTCCGAGGATCGTACGAACGCATGCAAAGGTGTGCGCATACATCATAGGTTACGACACCCGTAAGGAGCTCTCCTTTCAAATGACTCTACCGCTCTCTGCTCGCTCAAAATTTATTTTTATTTACACAATCCCGCGTACTTTTCTCTGACGTAGGATCTTTTTGCGGTTTTGCAGCCAATTTACGAGCTATGAATTCTTTTTTCTTACCTTTTATGGACAACCTACCGATTTCATTTTCATATTACGCGCCCGATATTATTTATTCTCACACGTCGTTATTATTTACCTATGGCTTCATTAACATTTCTTGAATGGACGCGTAAAGGGAACGGGAAAGAAATTATTCGCGCGCGGATGCGTTAAAGAAACGAGAAGGTGTCAAACGACGATATGCCTTGCACGATGAAATTACAAATTCATTTGACGCACAATAGAATTCGAATCAAAGAGACGCAACTGTTAGTAGATGAGTTCTCCTTTAAAACAAAAACAAAAACAAAAAATAAATAAATAAATAAATAAATAAAAGAGCTGGTGAAAAAAAAAAGTCTATAACGAAAATGGAATATTCATGAGAGACGAGAGTGTTAATTAATGCGTCAAATGTAACAAGCATTTAAAAATACAAAGGCTGGCCATTGTTTATTTCGCTATTGACAATTTTTTATTTGCATCGAATCTTTAACAATGTAAGGTAATAATAACAATAATAACAATATATGCAGATGCATGCATGCCTGGCGAATGATATTTTTTCATTTCTGTTTTTATTTTTAACCTATAAGAAGCTCAAGTTTGCCAACAACAACAGCAGCAACAACAACGACAATGACAACGGCAACGGCAACGACGACAACAATAACATTGTAAAAGCATGTATGGGACGAGGCGTTAATTTCTTCGTACGTGAATGTCCTGTGTTTTCATTTGAACGCTTAATTGACCTCCTCGTTCCCTCATTATCAGCTTTTGAAAGAAAAAAAAGAAGAAAAAAAAAAGAAGAAAAACAAATCAACGTTAAGGCAGCACCGGCATCTCCACAGCTAAATCACCGTCGAGTCCGTGCGCGTTCCCGTTTACCTGCTGGACTGCGCGTGCTCGCTGCTCAGATTACGTAAGGACACGACGTGGAGGTCTAGCCGTCGGCACCGGCGTTCCGGGACGTTCCCGAGAGCTTGGACAACAATCGGACGACCCTCAAATAACCACTCGGCGGGATAAGCCGACCCGGAGGAGCTGCGCGTGCAATACTCGGGGGAGGGGTGGGGGCGGATTCGGATTCAAATACAGCCTGAAAAAGGCCGTTTCGAGTCCTGGAGGGGAATAAATAACTTCCAATAAGCGCGTAAACGCAGAGAGAAAATGTATGTTCTCCGTGTTGGAGAGTTAATTGTCATAACGCGTCCGAGCTTGCAGGCAATAAATAAACGTAGCTAAGGAGAGACGAACGAGTCAAGGGAGCCGGTTAGCTTGAAAAAAAAATGAAAAAAAATTCCACGGGAATCGTCGGGATGCTTAGCAGCAGCGCTCGCAGTTGCCGATCCAATATCTCGCGAATCGAGTGAGCCGTTCCTCGTAAATTCCTAGACAAAGTCATGACATAATAGAGTGAGGGAGAGAGAGAGAGAGGGGGGGGGCGGAGCGATGCTCAATGGCGCGTGCGGCTCATGAATCTCGGCGAGCCGCTCTTTTTCATCAATCTTTTCTCTCTCTCTCTCTCTCTCTCTCTCTCTCGTTCTCGCTCCTCCCGTTTCGCAGCTCCGCGACGCGATACCGTGAGAAAACCTCCGATCATTAATCGCGAGCCTATTGCACGTGTGCGAGTGCAGCCGTGAAAACGGGGCGCCGCACTTGCCGCTCATTGCCGATCGATTAACTATCCTCGAGCTGTCTTGTCTGGCCGGCGAGTTTTTAATCGCCCGCGCGCCTGCGCACCGCCATCCATTCGATAAGGAGGTCTCGCGCTCCGATCGATCCCCCCCTCCTCCTCCTCCTCCTCCACCCTTTATTTCCTTCTCTTCCCTTATCGATTCGTCTCCTCCGCGAGGTCGAATCCCTCGCGTACTCCTCCCTCGCAACCCCGACGTTGTTGATCCCCGGGTAACCTAGCCACGGCGCCCGTCTCACCGCTACGTGGATAATCCTTCTCTCGAGCTTCGGCTAATTCGACGACGGACGACGATTCATCGGCGACGATCGTACAGGCCGACGATCTTTGGGAGACGTGGCGGATACGCGCAGCGGGAACCCTTACGACGGACGGCTAAAGAAAATAGAGGAGCCTCCCGCCCCTGCCCCCCTCCCCCCAATTCGTTTGCTGCATCTGAAACAACGGAGCTGCTTGTACGGCGTATCAGGAGAGCGGTTAGGGAATAATAGCCAAAGGAAGAGCTCGATTACGCAATAACGTGCTATGTAAATCGCCGGGAAAGCGATCCCTCCCGAACGTGTTTGAATTTAATTAACAATGAATGTGTGTGCGCGCGTGCGCGCGCGTGCATTGTCGAGCCGAGCGAACCTCATCAGCGCGTACTACACTTTGATTCTGCGCCTCCGACGAATCACTTTCCCTCCGGTAAACATTGCCATTAAAGAAATAGATCTCCCCGGCCGTGTTCCTGCTTGCACTTACCGACTCCAAAAAATCTGCCAGTAATTGAAATTCCTCTATCAAGCGGGCTTTACGTCACTTTGGCATTTCATAATATTTATTATACTAATAATAGATTTTAACTGCCGGTAGCCCACTCCACCTTCATATATAAATAACGCTAAATACAATTCCGCTATTTATACGGAATATAATGCCTTATAGGTGATACAAGCTAACAATTAATTACTTAATTTTGCTCCGCGTATTATTAATCGTATTAGATCGTCGGCGTTGCTTTCGAACTATTTATTAAACGCCGCGAAAGAAAGAATCCATTCTCGTATTATGAAATGTACTTTAAATATTTTGCACAACTTTTATTACAAAACTCATTTTAAAGATATTCTTTCAGCCAATTCTAATTATCCTATGATTTCCTAATACTTGTGCGTTATCTCTGACAAAGTTAAAAATAATACTTTAACTGCTACACGTTCCAAGATAAATACTTTTCTAAACATTTGAACTGTTTTTTTTTTCTTTTTTTTTTTTTATATATATCTCTTTTTATCATGAACTTGTAATTTTCAAATACTAAGTTCGAAAAGATATTTATTAAAATACTTATTGTTTGTGCGCTGAGTGTGATTTACTACACGAACAGTAACAATAATGAGAATAATAAATCTGCGTAAGATAAAACTTCACTTGGAGAAACGTGAACAGCATTTATGCTATTTAACAGTGTTGTTAAAGCTTATTTAAATTAAAATTCTATAATACTTAAGTAGTACATGACTAATCGCTTAAATAAAATTACAGCCCAAGAAAAATTATGCTCACAACCTTCGTATCGTTTATCTTGCATATTAATTTCCAAGATAGCATAAACAATTCCATTAGAGGTATATTAGATATTATAATTTTCCATATCCTACGGATTTTCATAATGCAAAGGAGCGCTTAATATAATAATGGGAATGCACAATATATGAGATCGGAAAAGCGTCGTTTACGAAACCTATAATAGAACGAATTGTAAAGCGAAGGGAATGACGCCGAAAAACGGGGAACGTTTTAGGCATCAGAGGCATTTTCTTTTTGAAAATTCTGGTTTTTCACGGTTCAATTCACAAGAGTAGTAGTGAGTTATGTCAATGACAAGGAAAAGGAGTGGGGCGGTAGATTTTCATATTTTACGTAATAGCGAGGAATTCTGGAGCGTCCTTTATAACTTTATAACGTGTTTGATGAGAAGTTGCGAGCGCAGATTCGCCGCTGCATATATAACCGTGGAGCGAGTAAGAGGGAGGGAGAGAGAGAGAGAGAGAGAGATCTATTAGGATTCGGAAACGCAGAGGAGCTCGGGAGCACGCGCACGTCGGCCAAGGCAATCGGATGAGCGAGGGGGAGCGGGGGAAAGCGGTAACGGGAGACTCCGTGCGTGAAGGAGAGGCTCGATCTCTCTTGGGGAGGTCGATATCGATGTGGACCCATTATAACGCTGAGTGGCGGTGTGGGGGCGGCGGAGGGGCCCGTCCACTCGCAGGAGCTGCAAATATCGAGTACTCGATTCATTACTTTTGACTCCTTTACCTTTAAGAATAAAAAAACACTTGGCTTCCATTTCGAGATGCGCTACTCGTAGTAATAGTAGTAGTAGTTGTGGTGGTGGTGGTAGTAGTAGTAGTAGTAGTAGTAGTACTGGTAGTAGTAGCAGTAGTAGTAGGTAAGGCAATCGCTTCTATGGCCGATACTCGCTTTCACGGCTTTCGGTTTCGTTTGAAACGAAAGTGTGCGTTGAATTCTAAGATTACAGTTATTACACGTTGGGACTCAGCTTCTCCTTCAGTTGACGATCTACATTTAAATAAGGAGTCGTCGTTCGGTTCAAACAACTCGTCTCTCGCCCGTCTCGCACTACTAGCATTCAATTATTATTTATTATTGTTATTATTAATTATTCTTATTTATTCGTTCAAAGCGAATGCATTTATGCCTTAATAATAATACGATCGATAATATTTAGTCTGCGTTCGTTGGGTAGGCGCGACGGTGGCGGGATGGTGGCGGGAGGTGGGAGGTGGGGGACGGAGGTTGTAATACCGATATGAAAAATCGTACTATTGTAATAGCCGAGGATTACACGATTACGTAACTTATTAACAAAACTAAAGATTCCATAAAAGAAAGCATTTAGAGTGATAGTAAACTTTTTACGGCTATTCATTTTGTTTTCTTTCTCACACGCAGCTTTATATACTGTGATTGTGGAACTCCTAGCCGGAAATGAGATAATACTTTAATAAACAATAAAGTAACTATAGCTTTTTTGTATTTATTGCAATTGCTATTTCGACATGCAAACATCGTCTCTTAAGTAATTTTACCTGTCGATATTTTTGAAAATTAGCCTTTTTATTTTTTAACCAAATTGCCTCGGCACACCTATGATTATATATTAATAGGGCAAGGTGCAATCTAAAATATACACAATCACTCATTCTTCAAGTTACAGTAAAATTATATTGCAGTAAAACATAATGTGTATCCGATTAAGAATCAATTAAATTAATATAAACTCGAGTCTAAAAGATTTATATCATTTTTACTTTGACATAAATTTCGAATATCATTTATAAATCCGCAAAGGCGATTCAATACATTTATTTTATATAAAAAAAATTAATGGCAAAGGATAAATGACAATGGCGATGTTGGTACGAGCGTTTAAAAGTGAATCAAACTCTTGGCTTTTTTTCTTTTTGTAGTAGTACAAGTAATAAAATAAAAAGTACTGAATCGGAAACAAGAAGCTCGCTCAGTGCAAGAAATTTCTTGTTGAGACAAGTAACCTTGGCTTAAGTAAGTCCAAATAAATAAAATCTGTTCACATAATTCATGATTCGTGTGATAAAAAATAAAAAAAAAATATATATATATATATACACAAAATTATCGTTAAAGGGATTTTTACGAATCAAATGTCCTGCCAAATGCAGCTGCTGCAGACAAAGTGACATTTAAGATGATCTATTCATCGATAACGACAATGTCAAGATTGAGAAAAGGATTTATGTATGAAAATATGAACGGTATTTTTTAAAAGTATCTACTTATTTATAATCAGATCTTAGCCATTCGGCTGAATCGATTGCATGATTGTGCAATACACTTTTTACGAAAAAGTTCGTGTCGATTCAATTTCGCCTTCTTGATGGACACTTCTAGAACTCGTATCCGACAATCTCTATAAAAATATTGCAAGGTTACTTTTTTTATATAAATACCTTTTTTTTACCTTACAAATAATATAATCTTAAGTAAAGTGTTATTTTTCACATCTGTGAAAAATAGTAATTAGGTAGGTCTTACTTTTTTTTGATATTTTAATAATTAACTTTTGAGCTAGAAATCGTTGTTTTGTAAAGGATTATTTAAAAAATTCTCTTTCTATCGACAATATTACATTATTGTGTAATATAAATGCACGTATTTGAAAATAAACATTGAAAATTATCATCCTTTCGAGCAGTATTTTTATAATTTTATTCAGACTGTAACGTTTTTAAAAAATCCTTTTTTATTTTTATATTAAGAAATTGGATTTCGAAATAAAGAGAAAAGTTATTAACAGGATACATAAAAGTAGATATAACATAAATCTGTAAGTAAAAACTTTATCTACGCTTACTCTACCTTGATATTTGACGTTATTTTTAAAAATTAGTGGAATTTTTAGTTGGTGAAATTTTAAAAAATATTTTTTTCTTATCAATTATGCAATAAATATAAAAGGTATTTGAATAATATTAAGGTTAGCTAGTTAGTTCTGTTAAGCATGATATTCGAAACATTCCCCTCATGGTCTAGAAGACAGCGTAATAAGTAATATCGTAGACAATGCCATTACGAAGTGATATAGGAGGCAGCGTAATTAAAAATTTATAAATTTGTTTGACTACATGATTCTGTTAATGAAATTTTGAAATTATAAACGAACTGTTCTGTTGCTTAAGGAGTAAGAAATTCCTTTTCGTTGGAACACGAACGTCTAGGATTGTCTAGAAATTACATTTAAGTTAATAAATTTTACGAATTAGTCAATTTGGTAAGCAGATAATAAATAAAAGGAATTGATCGTAGGTGCTGCCATCTCGCGCCGGTCGCAATAAGTCTCCGTCTGCATCTCTACGGTCGGTAAAACCGATGCGAATCCCACAATTCCGTGGTGATCTAGCCGATCTATGTAATTTCTAAGTTATCTAGGCGCTTTGTACTCCTTGACTCGAAGCTTTCCGATGTCTGGCATAGAATTCGCTAGAAGTACGCGGGACAGTTGTGCCTCGTCGCCGAGAGTCGCGTTACTCAGTCAGTCAGGTGTTTGCCTCGATTCTATTCTTCAAAAGGGGATACGTATGCTTTGAACATTGAAAATAATAGGAAATAAAAACGTTGCGTTAGCTTCTCCGAAAGGAGTCTCTGGCTTTTGTAATTTAACGAAACCAGACACGCTCCACGCAGATCAGGTATCGCGTTAACAAACAGTAAATTATGAACTTTATTTCAGTGCACATTCCGCGAGTGATAAGATCGGCTGAGCCTTGCACTTTCTGCGGCTATCCAAGTACTCCTCGGATACTTTCAGATCTCCCGATATCGCGATTGTGAGGGGAAAGAAAAAACAAAAAAACACAAAAACAAAAACAAAACAAAAAAAAAACAATAAAACAATATAACAAAAAAAAAACAAAAAAAAGTAAAGAATGACGAGACTACCGCGATTACGTTACAAGAGCGATTGGAAGCAATATCTTCAATCAAGGAAGTCCGACTGCTAGCCTTTACTTTAATTGCCAATAATACAATGATCTAATGGGCGTTTGCGTTTTGATCGCCAGTCACGTGAAAATCAGCGAGAGAAATTTGAATGTCGATCTATTTAATTGTAATTTTCATAAAGGTCGTGCTAGGAATGGCCTATTGAGTAACGAAAATTAACTGTAACCAGATGCTCGCACGAACCTTTATAAATAAGCAAAATCTCTCTAAGGATATATATATATATATATATATATTTGTTGGAGCAGCAGGTTACCCAAGAACTCTCGAGAAGTTTAATCTATAATGTAAATCTAGCCATATAACATATAAACGTATAACGAACGCTACTACTGTACATGTCGATGAAAATGAAAAATTCTCTCGGCGCGGCAATTTTAATTCAACGTCTATTATTTTTTTATTTTTTTTTTTTTGTTGCTGTCTCTATTAGATGTCGAAGACAAGTCTTAATAAAAGGCCATTAGAATGTTCTCTGGTCTCGAAGGAGACGCTCGCATTCGATCAACGTTACATGATTGAATAAGGGAGATAGCCATTAGAAACTAAATCTCCGCGTTCTGGCACAGAACGGCAATTAATAACAAAATACATATCTCCCCCCCCTCCCCTCCTACCCAACCCACCCTCCCCTACCTCCGCATCTCCGTACCTCCGTACCTCCGTACCTCCGTACCTCCCTGCGTCTCGACCACTCGATCGTTGTTCTTATGCATAAACATATTCGTTCAATAAATGATATAATAATGATATTACGTCAGAAGGCTTCTGCAAAACAGGCGAGAAAAACAACGACGACGGCAACGAACCCGCGAGTCTTGCTTGTGCTTGAAATTAGGTTGTCACGGTAAACCGGTAGCCCTGCCGAGATACCCGATGAAATCAGCTGATATAATCGCATTATTTCAGCGTCATAATATCTAAAACAAACTTTGCAAAAACATATTTTCCACTGCACTTGGTCATTTAATGTTTCATTCTTCTTTCATTCTATTTTTCTGCAATTTTTTCTTCCTCTCTTTGTCTTTTTTACGTCTTTTTTTCTTCTCTTACACTGTACCTCAGTGATTTCCATTTTAAATACGGACAATCCAAGACGTATGAACCTGCCACCGTAAATACAATATTCATAGCTTCGACTTAATTATAACATATTAATGTTTAATGTAATATTAATTTATTTTTTTTTTTTTTTTTTTTTTATTCTTTCCTCTTTAAAATTCCACGCATTTTATCGAAGTGCGCGTGGTTCTTAAAGCAAATTATTCTATTGGAATGGCTTGCCATTGAAATAATTATTTCTTTGCATTCATAATCTGTTTGTAATAATAGAGCATTGAGGAGTGATCTAAGCGTTTTACTCATAATGTTACTTGGAATGACTTCCAGAGGTCCCGTACTGGGCTATATTTTTACAGATTTGCAGAATATACGAGTGCCTATTAAAACGACAGTTTTATCGTACAAACGTAACATTCAATTCAAATTTAGAAGCAACGGTCGTGACGATGTCAAACTTTTATGACAACGATCTGAAAGCTCGATCATTCATGTCAGCATAACTCAAATACAATGTGTAAGTGAATGACAAGGAGTTTCTTTAAGAATATCTTTTCTCGATATTCCACTTGCCATTTACATTATAAAAATCTTTTACGAGATTTTTAATATTCAAAACATTTATAAACTCTCATTGAACAATTACTGTCGAAAGTCCATGATTTATATAAAGCGTTAAAACTACTGTTAACTGACCTACGAGAAATCATATAAGCCTTTAAATCTAAATGAATATTTAATACATTTCCTTTACGTATCCTTAGATCGGCAATCTTTATTATTTAATTATACTATATTTCGTTCAGTGGAAATAATTATAATATCTGACGTTCCGCAATGATTTTCAAAATTGATATTACCATTTCTTTAATTGGAATTTATCTTATATCGTTTGGGTTAAGAGTTGCGAAGAACATTTATTAATTTTATACATTTCCGATAACTAAATTAAAATTCATTTCTAATTTCTAGTACTGACGCGCACCTATACATCCGAAAGACGCACGCGCCTACATACAAGTATACATTAAAACATGCACAATAAATTATTCATGCGATGGATAATTTTATCAATTTACACACATACGACACACGAATATACTACACTCACTTACGTCGGCATGCGCCGCTAGTACGTAACAAACAAAAATGCATCATACCTATTGTTAGTGTCCTGTATTGATGTATACACATACACCCATACGTGTATGTATATATATATAATATACCAAATTTATTTGGTTTATAAACTACTTATTAATGTTATATTTAAAATCACGTTAGAAACTATGGCACTGTAATGTTCAGTTTATTAAATAACAATAATTTGCATATAAATCTTACAATAATAGACTATAAACATTATTATAGAAAATGTTTAGCAACTTAAAATTTTATTTCAAACTATTTTATTATATTACAGCAAATCGACTATAAAATCATTTTATATATTTTAATGTTTCATTTCACAATAATAATTAATTTAAAAGCTGTTTTTAGTTAATTAAAATTTAATCATTACGTTATACGGCCACATTAAGTTACATTGAGTTTTTTTTTTTTTTTTTATAATAAAAGTTATCAATTACAAAATAGAAAATTGAAGGTAATTTTTTTTCCCATAAAAATAGTATATTTGTCTATATTAGGTTTGAATTTTCTTTGGATTTCTTATAATTGAGATTTTAAAAATGGATCTGTCTAATTAACTGATAAATAAAACAAAGTAATTAATATGATATCGAGAATAATGAAATGAAGTTTAAAGGCCATTAAAAGAATCGTAAAATAAAGTAAGTCGGTTAATGTTGTTTATTAATCAACGTGAATATTTGATAAGTAAGTACGTCCTAAAATTTACCTAACTTACATTAACTTACACATAACAACGTATTTTATCGTTGTTACAATTTATTGAATTCTTAAAACTTTAAGTGAGCATTTTACAATCGTAGGAGGAAAGATCTACAAGAAAAAAGCAGCGCGCGAGTCTCTGGAATGTCTATTGCAAAATTGAAATAAATTTATCGTAGCGAGGATATAAATATTGAATATTGCGAGCTGTTTGCGGGAGAGGGAGAGGGAGAGGGAGAGAGAGAGAGAGAGAGAGAGAGAGAGGGGGGGCGGCGGCGAATACAATTGACACGTGAAATGATAAGTAGACAAAAATTATAACAAACAATTTTATTCAGATTTAGAAATGAATAGGATCATAATAATAAGATTGGAATAAAATATTAATAAATTAATTTGAGATGAGAAGCGCATGTCTTGGATGATAACCATGGCCTAATTGAGAAATAAATAATAAAACGGTTTGCGTTATAATGTATTCTATAAGATTCCCATTATAAAATAATGAAAAATGCCCGTCTGGTTATTTTGCAGATGCCAGTAACGAAGCAAATGAATGTAGTTAGAATGAGTAATGAAATGGGATAAAAATCACGCAATCGCTGACGGTTGCGCAATAGATTACTACGATTCTTGGTGAAAAGCCTTCGATAGGAGAGGCGCATTATCAGAATCGGCGAGGTGAGGGCGTCTGTCTGCCCAGGTTACATTCGAACAGGGTTCGAACGAGGATGGTCGGAAGCGGTGTCGGAAGCGGTATCGGAAGCGTTATCGGAAAAAAGTATCGTTAGGGACTTGGTTGCTCGGAGCTTCCGGTTCGGATTAAGCTCACGGACGGAAGGAACGACGGCGCGGTGACGCATTCTCCCGGGACAATTAGCGCTACGAGGCTGACCACCTGCCCTCGAGTATCGATCCTCTCCGGGGAGAGAAATCTGTACGGCCGAGCTACGATCCAATTACTCTCTCGGACCGCATTCCTCCGAGCGGTGCCAACTGTTGCCCGGCTAATGGAAAAACTCTCTCTCTCTCTCTCTCTCTCTCTCTTCCGGATCTCTGTGCATCCGAGGACCGGAGCTACGCCCGAAACAGGTACAATGACCTTTTTTAACTTCTTGTTTTTGTTTGTTTTTAGGACAATTATCCCATTTGTATTCGGTGATAACGGCTGAAGGTCGTCACTCGATGTCCGGCGCTCATCTCTCCACAGTGAATATTTCACTGAGCCTTATGCCATCACGAGCCGTGCAAGCCATCGCCGCTGTTGCAAGAGCACATTCATCCTTCATGGGATCGCCTCTTATAAAAAAAAAAAAAAAAAAAAAAAAAAAAAGAAAGAAAGAAAGAAAGAAAAAAACCCGGCGTTGCTTTAATCTCGTACCGACGAAGCATCGCCTGTTACCAGCATTGAATAATAATAAAACTAACGAAACCTCAGCCCGTCTAATGCTATCCATTCCGGACAAGGGCTTTCTATCCGCAAAAGAAATTCATTCGAGATTTTCTTCTTACCTGAATCTACTTACGATGAGGAGGGTGAGGAGGAGGGGGAGGTTGAGGAGGAGGAGGAGGAGGAAGAACCAAAAGCCAAAAAAAGAGCTTCAAGCGCCGTTATTTTTAATGATTGAGAGTAGAGTATCCGATTGAATGAGTCTAATGAAGATTAGCCGTGCATTAGCGCATTATCAATTAACCGGTAAGTGTACTTTCCCAGTAAGTGTTAATGATTAACATTGTCGGACGGTGGGGGGGGGAGGAGCGGAAGAGTAAGTTAGCCGGGCTCTCGATAAATCAGACGATACATTGAAAACTTTAACTTTAACTATAAATTAAGCCATTATTTTATAGGAAAACAGGAAGAAAAGAAAAAGAAGAGGAAGAAAAAAAAAGAAAAAAAATTAGAAATCTTGGCGGCCGGTTTTTATGCGTTTAAGCACTCAATTATCGACTTCACTGGTAATAATGTATCGGCGAGCCTTGTGAATTCAAAGGTCTCGCTAGCCACAAACTCCCTCATATTTATGATCCTTCCTTATTGATTTTTCTTCCTCTACCTCGTGTTTTTTCTTCTTCCTCTCCATCTTCCTCGTCACACGCTGGAGCTTATAAATAATACCGAGCGTTGTAAATAACGGCCTATAAATTACTTGGGATAAGTTTTTTTTTATGTTTTAAAATGCGACGGATGATGAATCGTACAAGGCAGTTCCTATTATTCCTGCAAGTTTAGGCCAATATTGGGAAGGCTTTTTTTGTCAAACGACGTCGAAATCTGCCAATTTTACATTAACTGAAAACTTATTTTGAAAACAAACGTATTTAAAAAAATTCCTCATTAATTAAAAGGACAGAGGACGTTTGTAGGGAAATTGGCCAATGTATACGTTAGACGTTATATATATATATATATATAGGCTGAATAATTTCTTGTCCAGCTAGAAACAGTGTCGATTATGTTCGATCCTTGAAAATAGCCCGAATAAAATTTTTCGATAATTCTAAAGTCTTTGCAGGTGTAAAAATACATTATCGAAACCGTTTACGTGCCTCGGATCGATTGGCTAATAAGACAAAAGTAAAAAAGCTTACGTTATCGACACTGCACAATTACATTATACACGGTGTGCTTAGCATTTTTATTGAATTTAATCATTTTCAATGATTTTACAATTTTCTCTTTTTCTCTCTTGATTTTTAGGCTTCGGATTCGTGTACTTAATAATGCTAAAATACGTTTGGACGTGTTTGGTGTTTCGCAACAGACCTTCGGCTATATAAAATTAGCCTGAGCACGAGCACGTGCTACCCGGGGATATTCATAATAAATACAAAAAGTAATAATTGAAGTGCTCGGTAATGAGTTAGCGCTGAGACTCGAGACTCCGTAGTCCGCAGTGCTTTTGTAAGGCCAGAGCAGACCGTGTGAGAAAATCGGTTGACGTTGCCCAAGAGTGGACCTGAAACGTCAGTCGACCTCAGCGAGTGACGCTGACCTTCCTTCCTTCCTTCCTTCCTTCCTACCTTCCTTCTGAATTTAGGAAATAAAGGCTAATTCGCTTTTTGCTCGTCCGCAGCCTTCCGCAGTTTTCGAATGGATGGACGACGTGCGCAGAGCTGAGTTATACAGCAATACGTCGGCTGATAATAAAAAAAGTCCAGCGTAATTAAGAGCCGGGAGATGAAAGGCACCACCACCACCACCACCGCCACCACCTCCACCACCTCCACCACCGCCACCACCAACACGAGCAAGGCCTTGTGAGGCGATTGTGAGAAAAGTCACGCGCCCACCGCCTACAACGTCCATTACATTCTGGGAAGCTTCATTGTCTGCTTGAAATAACAATACGAAAAATCAGAAAGGAAAATGAGGATTTTCGTCAATGTCAACAACAGCGCGTTTTTGCGTTTACGGTATTCGATCGCGATTGAGTCCCGCTCAATCGTAGGATACGTTACTTTTTATAAGCTCCAGTGGCGCCTAACCACGGACTTTATTATTAATTAAGAGGCCACACGCTTCTCGCGAGTCTAATAATCCCCAATAACCCCTCCGAGGATTTAACTTTCTTCCCTTCTAAACTGCCCAAACTGCTTTGCTTACGAAAACATATGCCCGACCGGTAGAGCTCCCCCTCCCCCCACACCCACCACCCTCCAGTCGATGAGATGTTGCGCAAACGTCGGGGGTGGAACAGGTGGAGTTATTAAAATAATTAAGGATTGCTTAAGCCGATAAGAGCGACAGTGCCGATTGACCGATAGAAAAAGTCAACTGTTTGAGTCCGATCCGCCAGGATTTGTAAATCATAATCTATTTACAAAGTTGACGGATATGCAACACGTGCGAGCCATTCCGCGTTACGTAATCCGTCGATGTCGATCCGGCATCCGGATAAAGTTGCCGTACACGCGCTAAAAACAACAGGCAGGGCTTTTAACAACTCGTGCACCCGACGCATCGCCTGTTTATTAAGACAATGCACGTACTCGATCTAGTCTAGCTGCCGAGCATGTAGCGCAACGAAACAAAATACGTATATATAGATGTATATATATATATATATATATATATCAGAGCGCGTCGACTGGTACAGGGTGAATCCGGATGCATTCCAGCGTTGCCGATTAGAAATTTAAATGTCCTTATACTCGGAACACCGATCCTACATGCGCGTAAGAGCATAATTGCCTCTGATGCGGCAATCTTGACAAAATCGTAAAAACAGCCTTGCATGCGCCACGTTATCGAACAATTAGCCGATAATTAATTACCCCTACCTGTTTAATTATGTTTTTCTTAATCCTTACACTGTTTGTACAATCGAATACATCATTTGTTACGAGATTCGAATTGAAAAAAATTTAATTGGAGATGTTTTGTTATTTCTCTCTCTCTCTCTCTCTCTCTCTCTCTCTCTCTCTCTCTCTAGGTACTTAAATAGACTCGTATCTTTGAAAACAAAATCGTTTACAAGAAATTCAATAATTAATATGACAACTTGTGAAGAATAAGAGTTTGATATGGACTATTGGCAAATACCGCACGTGCACCTGTCCCTTACATTTAAAAAACAAGATTGGAGGCGTAAGTGGATAACGATTAGCAATGCCCGAATGGGATAATTCGTTGTTCGTTTGGAAATTATGAAAATGATAAAATATGGAATTTCAAAATGAAATTCATATTAGTAATTATAGATCAGTAATTATTATGAGAGATATCAATGTATACATGAATTCCAGATAATTCCCGTTATTTATTGGCTCGTTATTCAATTTTCATGGCTAAACTTTGGCAATAATCTATTTGACCGACTGCGAAACAGATATTACCTGTTTTTTAATCAACAAACGAAACAAAAAAAAAACAAAAAAAAATTAATTCAAAGTTATGAAAACGGAGCGTTAAAACTTTCGGGGGGGGGGATATTAGAATATTACGTATGGGACTGTGATCGAAAGTAGTAATTAATTAATGAGTGGTTACCGTCGAAAGTCTAACACGAGCACGGATCGCTGGATCAGCGTAGTATTGAGATTCGGTCTGAATTCGAAGTGCCCTTCGAATTAACGGCTCTAAATCGATTATCGAGCGGGATTAACGCCCCCTAAAGGCTCAATCTTATCGTCATGTCATTACATTTCGGCTGCAATACGCGTTATCCTTTACATCGCCCCCATCCCCCCCACCCCTTACATGAATTCTCTTTTTTACAGGCTACTCGGACGCTATCAACAGCTTATGAGGTTGCTGCAGTCGTTAGAAGAGCCGGGGTGGGAGGGGGAAGGAGAACTAATAAACAGAAATATCGATATAATACATACGACATAATAATGCGCGTCGCGGTTTAGGGAGAGTGGGGAGGGGGGAGGGTACACTAATAGACTCGTTTTATATAAAGAATGTCGTGTTGCAAGAGTTTGCCACCCAGTGGTTCATTCACGGTTACGAAAATTAATATTTAGAAAAATGTCGATACGGGAGTACGTTACACGTGGCGAATGCCATGACTTTGCGGAACACTATCCCCGATGTTTTTATCTCTGACGTGCATTTCTCTTTAGCTTTGATTTTACTTATCCTCGCTACTGCTCGGACATATTAATATAATAGCAGGTGTAATTTAAAGCATAATGAAGAAAATGACAGGCTAAAACCTTGTTTACCAACTTCCTTCTTAAATAACCATGTAGCTTATGGAAACTTGTTTGTCACTTAAACGACTTATTGTTCCCATCAAATTTTCTCTATTGCCCTGTAATTTCAAAGCTAAAGGACGGAGTTATGTTTTTTCTGAGAATCATTAATGCCGATAATATCGTTATTACATGCTATTCCTTAATATTTAAAAGAATAATTTTTTCTACTTTCGTTATGCCTGCAGGTAAAGTGCATATCAGGCTTAGAATTTTCCTATTGAAATTTCCTGGCCATTCTTTATCTCGTTCACTTTATCTTTAGATTTCTTAATATTCCAATATATACATAAACATATATATATATATATGTATATGCATGGGTATACGTACATGTTTGTGTGGATGCGTGCAGGGATAAGGGAAAGTTTCTGCGCATTCTCAAAATAAAGTAACAGATTAAGTATCCCCGTATCGAATATATTAAATGGATTATAAGTGCATTAAAGTAGTATTAGAAATTTTTATATCTTCTATTCGATTCTTAAAATACTTTTCTCATCATCCTCTGAACATATAATTATGCAAATTTCTACGGCACGGCAATTTATTTTCCTAGAAAAAAAAAAATAAGCCGACCTGATCGGGAATTAGAATGTAATTTCGATTGCTCCTTACACCATATGTATCGATAATATATTCGGGTCTAATGGCCCGAGTAATGCCATCCTATACTACTTAGGACGATCTAAGTACTTAAAGATGACTTACGTGATGTTACCTTATACGCGCTTTATATATACACGTGGGCATGTATTAAGGCTCGATCGCTCGTACCTAATCTTATCGATTTATATGTAATTAATTATTTTTAAAGCAAAGTACTTTAAGATCGTCAGATTAACCGTGAAATACAAATATTCGTGGAACATGTGAAAATTTACCTGCCACTAATTTATTACAGCCACGTTGCCTGAATCTTTTCTACCTTCAACGTAATATATCGGCGTGCAAAACAATGCGCAAAATGATTGAAGAAATTCCACTTATGGAATTGATCTGGTGCAGTGAATCTCGTGTTTTATTCTAATTTCATAAAATATAATTTATTAGAATGTAACAAATGACAAGTGAATTTTTAATTGCAGAGCCGCGGGCAGTGCATTTATGCATTTATTTTTAATTCTCAGACAAAGTAAATTGCAATGCATGGGGCTTTAGTCACCGGCGGGCTACTTACATTATTTTCTTATTTAATTCCAAAGCGTTTAATAATTCATGCCAAATGCATGAATTAAATATAATACGAAACGAAAGAGAGAAAAATCGAAAATCTTTATTGCACGACGTGCTTGAACACGTGAATTATATATACAGCATGAATACGTATATATATATATATGTTATATACAGAAAGCACTGGCATCGGCAATTTAATATCTTGAGTAATTAAAATTTACGAACACTTTCCGTCGAGTTGACTTATCGAGATGAAAGGCCTTGCATAAGGGAGAACGAAGGGAGCTACAGTGGCTTCATGAACTTATTCCCGTGCGCGTGGATGAAATGTTTCGGAGCCTTAAGGGCGTAAGTAAGTAAGGATTAAAAGGAGCAGAAAATATTCGAGAGCAGTGCAAAAAGTGAGAGAGAGAGAGAGAGGGGGGGGAGAAGAGCGTTTGGCATATAGAAGATACGTATACAGAGCCGAGCCGTAAGCAAGGCCTTTATTATCGCTGCGAAACTTCCTTTTCCGAAACGTGCGAGGCTGCTGTCACGTCAAGACATTCACTCTTGAAGAAGTTGTGAAAAAGCCATATTATTTGTTGTGCTCGTAATATTTTTTTCTTCCGCCTTCGGGAGCCGCTAAAGTACCAATGCAAGGAAAATATAATGAATATCTCTGGGGAGAGGAGGAAGACTGGATCCGGCCGGTGCCTTTGACCTCGTGACCACTCCAGACACGGTGTTTATTAATGTGCCTCTGCTTCCCCTGTCTCCTCGCTTGAGACTTACACATCTTTACAGATGTATAATTTTATTAATTCCATTGTAACGTTCGTGCGCTGCATCGGATAGCTCCGGGCTCCCAATCACCAAAGAATAAAGGAATGAGTAGTTTTTTTTTTTTTTTTCTAAATTATACCACAACAAGTAATTGCAGATATATAATACTTTTTGTAATACTTTTTATTCCCTTGCATTTCGTAGCATAGTATTTTTTGTTCTTTTTCGTTTCGTTTTTTTTTTTTTTTTGTTTTTTTTTTCATTTTATTATTTCGGAAAAGGAGAACTGCTTAACTCAAATTGAAGCAAAAATAAAATAAAATCATGTGAAACGTAATGGATTCATCGAAATAGCTTTCAGGTAATAATCCCGCATCCTCATGCGATGTAGCATTGCTCAGTGTTAAATTAAACGCGCAGACTTATCACGCTCCTGCCAAAGAGATATCATTGTACTCGAACGTATCGAGGAAAGAGAAGAGGAAGAAAAATGTAACGAGGGAAAGGAGGAGGAAGGAGAGAACGAAAACAAAATATACATATATATATATAAATAAAGTAATGAAATAAAAATTAAAGCCTTTTTTTATGAATAACTAATAAGAAATGTTTTGTTTCCTATTGACTGACTTCGTACCTATCAATTGAATAATAGGTAATCCATGGTTACGACGTCGGCGGCTAATCCAGCGATTTTATGCACGACTTTATTGCCCGAGTTTTTTGACTCCAGCCGGATAAATAAGTTAATGAATAAACAAACGCGCAGCCTTCGTCTCAGACAAACGGCAACAGATTTTCTTTAGGTTCGGCGAGACGGGGAAGTAGAAGGCCGGAAGCTGGGCAGGCGCAAGGCTGCGCACTATCGCTCCTTTAAACGATTCTTCGGAATAAAACTCTGGCGCTGACGGTAGCTCTAAAAATACGTGGCTCTCTTGCCTCGCTCGGATCACATTCGCGATCCGCTTGAATGAGATGGCTCTCGTTCATTTATAATGGACTCGCTCCTCTTAGATTTCGTCGCTAAATGACTCGGAGGAGAAAGTCCCGCGGGATTACAAGAGTTTCCATTACCCGTAAATATGCTTTACCAGCAGCTCCTCGCGAAAACTCCATTTTCGACAATTAACCTCCCACAAATGGAATCTTGACTTTTTATTAGAATAATAATTATGATGTTGATGATGCTGACGACGACGACGACGACGACGACGACGACGACGACGATAATAACAATAACAATAATAGGCGACTCTCGTAACGAAAAGTGACCAAGTTTTAACAGCGTGCGATGAGATTCCCTATTTATTTACACGCACTGCTCCCTGTCCTCTCGACTAACCCGTGTCATTCCTCGTGTGATCGAGCACCGGCTGATTCTCCGTATTCAACGGCAAAACTCTGAGCGGCTTGATAAATAGATCCCGATGTCGAAATAGATTCCGCGTAACAATTTTCAATCTTTGGAAATGAAACTGAAGAACCATTGTTTCTTACTATCTGACTCGATTGTTATTTTTATTTAAACAGTTACGGGAAGTGCTTTTCGTACAATTGAGGAGCCTAATGCCACTTTCTTTTTTATCGATGGGCTCTTTGTATAGAAGAAATTTCAAAAGGTGCGCATAAACGGCTACTAAAAAGCGGCATTTCGATATAATAATAAGAATATAATTCGGAAATAATAATAATAATAATAATAAGAAGAAGAAGAAGAAGTATCTCAGTCGTACGATCGTATGATTGTTAATGAAAAAGGAAATCGATATTTTTTTCTGTCGCTCGATCGATGCTTTTTGTCCCAATGTCGATCGGATATGAATTTACAAATAATTAATATTTTAACTGCGTTACACGTACTTGAGTAGCAGGAGAACTTTGAGACGGCAGATCTGCTTAAGAATGATTAGATACTAAATCCGAATAATAAAATCTAGCGGTTTCGTTTTAACGCCTTTCTCGGCTTGGAAAAAAAGAAAAAAGAAAAAAGAAATGAGCCAATAAAAAGAAAACTGTAAATTGTTCATCCATTCGTATTCGTCATTACGTACATCTTCCATAAATAAAACGTCTCTAATTACGATATTGTTTATTGCATTAGCTGTTACACGACGTTATAATAATAAAGCCGCGAGTAAAGTTTATTTACGAGATGAGGACTTGTCACCTACTTTATTGTTAATTTTTATTTTTCAATTCCTCGCGAGCCGAGATTAAAATCCACTTGAGCGCGCATTCATCGCGTACACGTAGTAGCAAATTAGCAAAGCAGGAGTGAATTTTTTTTTTCATGCCAATGCGGCGATGTAAAATAACAACGAGAGCGTTAAGCGCATAAAAAGCGACGGTTGCTATTGCTTATTGAGGGTATAAGAAAAAAGGCGTTCGATATATCTTTTAATAAGCGATTGTCCTCACTGGCTTGCAAGTTACTTTGACGATAGATCCGCTCCGGGTTTCGGCCGGCATTATTACGACCTCGCACGAGGATGTCACGCGAGAGCCATGCTTTCCGAGAAGGCGACTCGTCGATCGACGCACGTTTTGCTAATTTTCGGCGGTATAAGGTTCGTAATCGCCTTTGCGTAAGCGGGCCTGACATAAAGCCGCTTTCACAAGCGCATAAGCGTTGACGGAGCTAAAGCTTCCGTTAGTATCACGTTTCCTAGTAATTATGTCCTCGGATCGCCGAGGAGAGCTCAGCTGGCAATGCTTAGCATGACGTACGAGCCGACGGAGTAGGCCGACTACTTTGTGGAAAACCCATAACTTTATTTGAATAAAGCAGTTAATTTTATTGCCTTTTAACTCGAGCCCTTGACTTCTCAACTCGCAATGCATCGGCATCGCATCGGCATCGCATCGGCATCGCATCGCATCGCATCGCATCTTCTATAGTCGTTCTATAGGAAGTGAATACGAACGACGACCGACGACGATTATCGACAAGTATTATCGAGATAAAGCGAAAATGCTCGAATCGGCTCTAAGGAGTTTCTAATAATTTACTTATTTATTAGCACGAGCTCAAGGTGATATAAGAGCCTTTAACACTGTCAGTTTCCTCTATAAATCATTTTCAAATGCCGCTGAATAACCGATGCGAGAATAAAATTAATATATATATATACATATATACATATATACATATATATATATATGTATATATTTCTAGTCGTAATGGGCCCTATGGAATATAAGAACGAGCCTCGCCTGCCTTTTGCCCTCTCCTTACCTTTCCCTTACAAAAATCCGCAACAAATACTCTTAAGCGTGTAAAAATTACTGCTTAAACCTTAGCCGCGGAGTCGTAAATTTCACTTAAATACGCTTTAATTGTTTTTGCCTTTACAGAAAGATTAAAACCACAAAAACTAAATCCAATGCGAATTCAAATGGAAAACATAATGCACGTGCTTATTGCTCGAATTACATAATAACTTAAGAACTTATATATTATACATTATTCAGTTAGAGCGGAGCAACATAACTTTGAGATGAAAATCAAAAGTAATGAAATCTCGATAAATTAAAATGAGATTGCGATAAGCATCTGCACGATCCACATTTGATAAATAATTTTTTGTAAAAGATAATCGCCGTACAGTAGCCCAATGACATAATAAGTACATTGACATTATTATTATTGTTGTTGTTGTTGTTGTTGTTGTTATTGTTGTTATTGTTATTATTATTATGACTGCTGCTACTATTATTTATTAATAAATGCATTGAGCCTCGATGTATGTATTATATGAGCATAAAAGCTAATGTAAGTTATTGTGCGTAGCGATCAAAACGTCTAATTCACGTCTAACAATTACGATTGACGTATCGAATAGCCCGACACAAGTGTAGGAATAAATGAAAAGTGCCCGTATTTAACGCATGAAAATATTATTAAACGCGAGTACGTCGATGGAAAGCAGTTTATCGCAGGGATTAAGAATGTAATTAAAGGATACAAATGTAATTAATGACGGATGGAGAGAAACGGAGCGAGCCAAACGATCCGTTTAATCGATCAAAGAGTCTAAACGCGAATGAAAGGACGGGCGGAGACGAGCCGAGGCGCAGATCGCGCATGATAATGGCCAAAGTCCGCGTCGTAATCCTTTGGAGAGCGCGAGCACGGCACGAGGATCTCGAGTGCGCGACTCCCACCCCGTCGGGAGAGCCGGCGCGGGGCACAAGGGTCGCCTTGACCCTCGTCGGATGCTCGTGGACGACGCCCCGAGCGGGTGGGGATAAGGTCCTCCACGGGTCGACCTCCGCGGGCGCAGATATATAAGTCCCCGTCGGGGCCCCCACCTCACGTCAATCGAGCTAATACAGCACACGCACGAGCATCTGCTGTTGCGGTCGTCGTCGTCGTCGTCGTCGTCGTCGTCGTTGTCGTCGTCGTCGTCGTCGCCGTCGTTGTCGTCGTTGCCGCTCTCGCCAACCCCCCCAGACGCCAAACCGCCGCCACCGCCGCCACCGCCGCTACGACCGCCGCCACCGCCGCCACCGCTGCCACCACCGCCACCGCCGCCACCGTAGCTACGACCGACGCCGAACTGGCCAACGTTCGCGCCAATTCAAAGCAGTCCAGCGCTAAGCGGATAGCGCCGCGGTTATAGGCCAACTCCACGCGCACCATCCCACCGTAGACGTCGACCACCGTCTATCGAGATCTAGAGGGAGGGAGAGAGAGAGAGCGAGAGAGGAGGAGGAGGAGGAGAGTGCCGCCTCTCTTTGGGACTTTGACGACTCGTAAAGCGCGACGTGGGTGATATTTGTTCGATCGCCAAGGAGGACCGGAGCCACTCTCTGCCAGTGATCAACATGAGACTCGTAAGTAGCAGCAGCGCCAACATCAACAGCTAATCTTCCGGGCTATCGGCATATACACGATATATAATAAGAGGAGTGACCTTGAGGCCCTACTACGTCGGTCCGCGCAAAAATTCCAGGATAATCCTAGGGGCCGAGTTTTTAGGAGTAATGTTACGGTCAAGTATTAAGTCGTGGAGCGCATCTGGGTCCGGTGGCCGTTATTATTGCGCTTTCCCGGGTTTAAAAGCGCCACCGGCTGGACCCGTGGCCGGATGAAAGTCCCGTCGGGGGAAAGCGCTCGATCGTTAAATCGATTATGGCCTGTCGAGTCGCTCGAGTTTCAATTTGGGCCCCGGGTGGCGAACCCGCTGTGTCCCTTGCCATCCGGGATTAATTGCCGACTCGTCCCGAGTATCGTGGAGCCGGTGGAGCCGTATCCGCGATACCCTCCCTATCTCGTGATTGTAATTATAGGACCGTCGCGGCTGGCCAGGGAGGGCCGGTCGGCTTCATCGGTCCAAAGGAGGGATCCATTGACGTGGAGCCGCGCAGCCGCCGAACGATAAGTTGCGTGACAGGCAGCGGCTCGTGTGTAACGTCTCGACTTTCTCGCTGCTCCTGCACGTCTTTCCCTTTTGCCATTTTAAAAAGATCTCTCTATTAAATTGAAAATGCGTTTTCCTTTAAGCGGAGAGGCCACTTTCTAAGCCATTGTCTTATTATCTGGAAAAGCGCGCTCCGGCCGAGCGCAGGCAGAGCGTAATGCGCGGAGGAGCCGCTTATTGATATACTTATTGGACGCGGGCGAACGGGAAGCCCATAAGGATGGGGGATAAGGACCGGGAGTCGGGATCGCGGTACCGAATGGACGCGCCGCGAGCTTTCGAATTGACGCGTTGGCGAACGTCGGTGACGTTTAGCACGTGCGGAGAATTTTTTTAAACGGCCACGGGGTAGAGGAGGCAGAACAAAGCCGAGTTGGGTCACCGAGCGAGCTTCCATATGGACTATCTCGCTGTAGCGGCGATAGGAGGTGGAGGAGTAGGGGGTGCGGGGCGGTGTCGGGAGCCGGAGGTTGTAAGGCCATTGGAATCGAGGCGAGAGAAGTTGGCGCTCCGGCTATCGGTCAGACGATCGGCGTCGTATAAATCCCGATATAAAGAGTCCCGGAGCAGTGAACCAGATCCTGGAGTGGGCTGCCCGTTGGTATAAAAGGTGCGCGTCTCGGCCCGATCTGGATACGATCCCGATTTCATTCAAAGCTTATGTTTCTCGGCTAATTAGCCACCGCGAGCCCGATACCTTTCTCACCACGGCGTGACTGCTTATTCCTCCCCGTTCCCCGTTCCCCGTTCCCCGTCCCGCGTAACGCAACACTCTCTTCCCACTCGTTGGGCGTCCCTTGGCACACGCGCGCGCGCGCGCACGTCCGGGGCAGGAGTCGGTGAACGGCACCGACTCCACAACCTCTCCGCGGCTAAATCATCGCAACGATCCGATGAATCAGAGCGTGCGTTATGGAGCGTTGCAACATGCGCCTGTCCTACGCTTACCCGGGCCCGATTTTTATTAGCCGCGGGATGACCGGTCCGAGGGTCGCCCGAGCCCGAATGTCGGAGCGGACCGCATCCTTCCCAAGGACTTTGCATCATTCCTTGCGCTGCTTACGTTCGGCTACTCACCAGACACGATGACTTATCCTTTATTATCCATTCGTAATTAGGTTAGGACGTCCTCGGTGTTCCTTACCATTTCAATACATTCGTCATCTTCATCTTTCCCATTAATGTATCAACTAAAATTTTTTCTGCATTTACGCCCCCACACGTAATGCCCGATACCAGAAAACCACAGTCCTCGCTTCGTTTATAATATACGCACGAGACATAGTGCGTGCGTGCGTCCGTGCGTGCGTACGCTCCTATTCCAATACATACGTATACTTGTACGTACACGTATATATATATATATATGTATATATATAAATTAACTGAGAAGTAGAGCACATTTTTGCAGAGGTAATTAAAATGGTGTTCCGTTTTCATAAACGAAAAGCGACAAGGTAATTATTATAAATTCCTTTGTAACTTCAGAAACATTCACCTTTACAATGAAACTCTCTAATTATATCGTTGTTATTTAGGCTTTGTTATTGAGCTGATGAAGGTATTGCGTATAAATAATTTGCCGCGTGGTAGGATTGTCAGTCACCCGGCCGGTGGACTCAATAGGAATCAAAAATGCCCTGGTCGCGAGAAGTCCTGGTGGCTTGTGGACCGAGCCAGAAAATAGATCATTCGGATAAATTATCGTCCGCGTAAATAAAAAGCGGCGAATAGGAATGGAGAGTAATGGTAATATTTCCAAGTACATTGATTGTTTCATTATGAAACGACATTTTCCTATTGCATATCGGCCTCTCGGCGGTACTTTTTTTTTCTCTCTTGCCCTCCAGCGAGTAAAGCGAGCCCGGGACTCTTAGTATCACTGACATAACGATCGCCGTCATCGCCGTTGTTTTTATTATTATTATTATTATTATTATTATGTGGCGCGATAAAAAGTAATTCCCACATTTTTGTCACGGGGAATTATCCGGGCTTTTTGCTTGGCCCGGCTGCCCGGAGATCCCGGACGATTGCGTCAGTACGGGCCGAAACGTGGCTTCGCAAGCGGGTCCTCTATCCCCCTGGCCCCCGTCCAGCGATCCGAGAACCTTGGCTCGGTATCACAAGAGCATCTCCGAGGCTCGGAGTCCCTGGCGAGTCACGCTCTTGCGCAACGGCCGTGACAAAGCCCGGGGACGCGCAACATTTTGGAAAAGCCCGGGCTGCCTGACACACTTCTCTTCGCGAGAGCCCGAATCCCGTGATCGGGAGCCTGACGTTGGGAAAGGGAGAGAGGGGATAGAGGATCGGCGACGGAAGCCGCGAATCAGCTCGGCGAAACGACAACTGGAAGTCACGCCAAGAAAGTCCGGGAAGTTTCGGCCTTGCCCTCGGCACAACGGCTGCTCCTGATTGCACTGCCTTTTTTCACCGCCCCCTCCCTTCCCCACCCCCGCCGCCTGCCTCTTTCCATTTCTTATTTCTTCTCCCACACCTCCCACTCCCTCCCTCCCTCTCTCTCTCTCTCTCTCTCTCTCTCTCATTGATTATAATGATTGAGGCAGTGCCACCGAGACGCTTTACCTTCGGGATCGTCCTGGCAGTCGGATTCGCTCTCGGTAGCTGGAATTAGACACGAGCCGTCGGTTCACTTTCCATTCGTTTCGCGGGACTTTGATCGTCCACTGCTTACCGTCATTTACGGCTCGGATAAACGTAAACGCGAGCCTCAGCACTCCGTTGCCCTACTCTTTCCCGACACTGATATTACAAGAAAATTCACTATAACAACAACAACAACAACAACAACAAAAATAATAATAAATATAAGGATAATAATAATAATAATAATACTTATCCCCATTGGGAGTGTAAATAAAGAGCAGATACTGTAAGATAATTTTACGTGGATCTTACGGAATTCCAAAGCCCTCTAATTCTACTACTACTACTACTACTACTACTACTACTACTACTACTACTACTACTACTACTACTACTGCTAATCCTCGGTGTAGCGATTAACTAATTATTCGGCCTCGTTGTACCTTTCGTCGGCAGTATAAAACGACGGCATTAAAAAGCGAGGAAATTTTCGGTCCCAGCCAAAATGCCGTGCGCCTTTATAACATTTATACAGAGACTGCGCGATACTTGTCCGACCGTATTACAATAATCTGCCTGTTCCTTTAAAGTTGCTAATAGTCAAGCGACTATTTGTTTATTCATCATTTGGATGTGAAGTCAGTCTAGGCATAAAGAGACTCTTTCTTAAATAACTGACTTACTTTCGAGTAAAGTCGAATTCTCGTTAGATCCTCGTGGATCCCCGTTAAAACGCAAAAGAGGACTTTTCAGAAATTTCACTTCTCTATGCAACATTTTCTCTTATATATCCCACGGCACTCCTCCCTCAAAGCCATTCAATAGGACATTAATCGGAGACAAATTGTAAATATTAGTAATTGTGCATATTAGTTTTTCGACCCGCAGTCACCGTTCACGGCGACATTTTATCCAATCAGACATTACAGAGTATCTGAATAGCAAGAGGATAACTTAATCGAGAATATAGAGATAGAGAAATTATGATTTGTGAATTGTGATTGGCGATTGGCGAAACGTCGAGCATACGAAAGCGTAGGAACGCGGTTAGAACGGTAAAAGTTCATTTAAAAACAAAAAAAAACAACGAAAAAAAAAAACAAAAGAAAAAAAAACAAAAGAAAACGCGTAAATAACCTTATTATTTCTGATAATTAATTGAAAATGAAATGTAATGGATAATGAAATTCATTGGGTGGAAGGTGATGACGAATAAAAGAAAAAAAACAGCGCTCGTATTAATGGGTCGTATTTGTATTAGGTACTGAATATTATTACAAAGGCTAATGATTAACGAGGCAATGATAGTTTCGCCTCACTATATATAGTGCAATGGCGGGTATGCGGGGCAGCGGACCGGGGTGGGAGTAAATAGTCAACCGTCGAAGCGAATAATATCGGACGGGGCAGCAATTAAAAGTGAACAGTACCTGGAGGAGGTACTGATTTTGCAAGGAGGCTGACCCGTAGGCATTGGCTTCGCGACGCATAAGCTAGGTCATAGCTTTTCATGGACCGTATCGTACATGTAAAGATGAAACTCGTCCCTCATCTCGGAGATTCCTCGCGCCACTGAACCTCAAGCGGAACTCGGGCTGCTCGCGGAAATCACGGATCGCTGAGCGCAGCCAGAGGTAGACGCGTGTGCTCTATCGCTGCGAGTATATAACAGACGAGCGGGGAACGAGGGGGGGTGGGGGGATAGATAATAGGAGTATTGCCGGTTGGGAAAGCGCTCTATACTTATACCGTAACCTTTATCACTTGGAAACTCGGGCCCCGGCGACCCACGATTCCCTGGCGCGGGCCTCTACACTTTATTGTGCCCTCGAGCCTAGCGTGATTAATAAATTCAGTCATGCTATCGTGCTCTTATTATTATTACGAAAAATACGAGGACAAGTGCGCCTGGCTAAGCGGCAGCCCGGTATTATGATACGCGCGGACGATGAAAGAACATTGATTGGAAAGAGGCCGCGGTGTGCCAAGTCGATCGGCCGTTAAAGCGTTAGAGAATTTTCCGCGGCTAGAAAAGTCGGCTCGGTCAAAGTTGGGAAATTTTTTAGGGAAATGGGCTCGATTATCAACATTGGACGTTGCATGTACGGACGCGCCAAGTCGCGAGTAGCGGTCTTACCGCCACCCATACAATTACGATCTGCTTCGCTATTTTACCGATGTACCGATGACCTTCCACCACCCCAAACCCCCGCACGCGCACAAATAACATTACCTCAATGTCGCGGCTCTTCTAAGGAATTCTTATTCTTTTCCGTCCCTCCTTGATTGGCCCGGCAATCCAACGGCTTTAAGCAAAACCTTGGCTAATTATTATTAGAAGTTCCTAAGACATATTTCTCAAATGCTCCATTTGCACGCTCTAACGGGGACTATTTGACTACAGTAAATATAATAATCTCTCTCCCCCCCTCTCTCTCTCTCTATATATATATATATACATATGGATACGGATATGGATATGGATACGGATGTAATGCGGGGCTTGCGTAAGCCTGTTCGCGCGAGCCGTTTCCCCTCAATATTACGAATCGCCCGTTTACTGGGAGTGATCGAGTACTTTGACCTTGGGTTGCCATGTAACGAGCGGTATTTTCTTCGGATACTTTGCGACTGCGGGGAGGCGAGCAGCGGTTGCACTCTTCGCCATTTATTGCTGTATGAAAATGCCTCCTAAATCTCGGGGATTTAGGAATACAAAACTACGCCCACTTGCGCGGACGGATATACCTCCGGCTGAAATGTAAACAGGTTTATTCAAAGTGAACGTCCGCTCTCGGACGGAATTTGTCAATGATATTCTCCGTTACTTTTCACAGGCCGCCGCGTATTGCGACAAATTTTCGCAGCTCTAAAGCCCTCGTTAGCACTCCAAGCGCTAAACTACACTAGTTTAGCAGCCATAATCCAACGCTCTGACCTCTCCCGGCTCTCTCATTATTAAAATCCAACAGGTGAGAAGAGTGAGGGGGCGCGCGCGCGCGGAGAGAAACTAACCGAGGAATGGTTATAATTTTCCAACGTTTTTCCCGCTCCGCTCGCCACCATTTTCCCCCGTTTAATAATCCTTTTATACGGCTTTAAAAGAGCGATAAATGCCGAGGAATGCGCGCAAATATGGACTTATGAATCGTCTTATGCCCGTATTATTCCCGCGTTCGGCCGATGGCTCGTTGCGCGCAGACTCCGGGGCCGGAGATTTATAGGCCCGAGAGCGGCGAGCGCGGTTCCCAAGTTTTTCGGGCTCTTTCTCCTTCTACGATCCGGACCGATCTACCACCGCGCGAACAAAGCCACGAGCGCTCTCGCCTCCGCCGCTCCGCCGTTTAATAAATTTAAAAGCCAATAAGGCTTTCGAGGCCCAAGAGGCCGACGATCCTCATTCATTCGTCGCGCGAGACTTTTCCTTCCTTCCTTCCTTCCTTCTTCTTCTTCTTCTTCTTCTTCTTCTTCTTATTTGTTATCACGACCAGTAGATCGGAGGAGTTTTGCGAAGAGCGAGTACGTGGATGCATCCGCGACTCTACCCGCCGATGCGGGAGCCGCGAGCCGATCGCGAGATTAATCCAGCCTCCGTAAATTATAGCGATCCATTAAAGTAGCACCTTGGGAATACTCTGATCCCGACTCTGATCCCGACTCTGATCCCGGCTCTCCCATTCCGAGCGTGCGGCCGATACACCCAAAGTGCACTACGTCGCTGCCGGATTACGGATACCTTCGTCGTGCACCGTACTACCTACTTGTGTCTCCGAGCTCTCTCTCTCTCTCTCTCTCTCTCTTCTCTGCCCCCCAGCCCCCCCCCAATCCCCGGCAACAGCTCAAGCGCGGTCGGTCCCGTTCTTTAGGGCCGCGCTTTGGCCGCACGTGTGCGTACATGAAATTTTGCAGCACATGTCACGGCAGTTGTAGTGCAATTGCGAAAAACGAAAGTCCTCGGTGCATATAATAAAAGCAGCCACGTAGATAATCGCCGCGTTTGCCCATTCGCATGAATAGCTCCCGCATGCAATAATTAGCCGGGGACGGCCGCGCGCTATCATAATTCTTTTATTTTTCGATTTTCCCGGCTCTGAAGTTCCTCCTCCCTTATCAGCGACTCCCTACGGCTAGCCCCCTCCCACCCGCTACCTCCATAGAGCACCACGTACTACGATAAACAACGCGCTCAACCGTAGCTCAGCCACTAATTACCCGCTGAAGATTGTTGTTGCTGACAATAACGGGATCGCGACTCCTCTCGCGTTCCTCTCGACTGAAAGAGAAGTAAACGCGCGATTCCGGCAGCTTCGTCGGCTCAATACGATGATATAAGTGCATTAATAGAAAGCCAATCAGGGCCCGGGCATTTTACAACAAGAAATAACACCGCCTGCCTCGCAACGATATGCGTAATATATTATTAAAAAAAAAAAAAAAAAAAAAAACAGAGAGGGGACGTGGAGAAATTTTATATGCAACGATGACGGGGAAACGAAATGGCGCCCAGTTTATTCTCTCGAAGGCTCCGTAAACGGTCTTGCCGACTCTATGTGTCCCTTTATCCAGGCCTAGCGGATAAAAATAGAGAGAGAGAGAGAGAGAGAGAGAGAGAGAGGGAGAGCTATCGAGCACGTACGTGGGCGCTTCCGACATCTCGCGATTCTTATCTCAGCCGAGGCTCGGTAATTGTGGTATTTACAACGAGCGTGGATCGAGAACCAGACATCGGTTCTAGTGGAAGACGGACACCGATCGACTCCTCCGTGCTCTGCCTTACCGAAATTGATAAGGGCAAGGAGTGAGTGAGGGAGATAGAGAGAGAGACTTTCACTAGTCAGGGCTCTGAATCGGTCTTATCTGAAAATCTGGGCATCTATTGCTGAGCGGAGCGCGCTCAGCGTATCTCCCGTTCACTCTCTAAAAGACAAATAGCACTTTATCGGGCCAGTTGCAGTCTCGGCTCGGCCGCGCGTTCTTATAGCTCGAAGGGGATCGAGGAATCGCGCGGCTCGACAATTTCGCGATGGAATGCAACGAGCGCCGTGTCCCTCCCTGGACTCCCCGAGCGGGCGCTCCGGCCTCCTGCCGCCGAGATAACAAGCGGATCGACGAAGTGGACGGAATTATTACTGCGGAGAGTGTGAAAAGGGGCGGGACATATTGTGGCTCGAGGTGGAGGGAAGGGGGATGGGGGCGGGTAGGCGGATCGAGAGATAGCGCGAGAAAGTCATTTACACATTTGCCTTACTGATTTACACGAACCGAATAGAAAAATCATAGAAACGCCCGATCATAATTCGAAAGCGAGGAATTAGCCCGGAGTTTTTAAGAGTCCTGCCGCGGCCTCTCTACCTGCACCCCCGCGTCCCTACGCCGGCCCCTACGCCGGCCCCACCTTCTCCAAATCCTTTCACGGTTTCTATGCACTCGGTGCACTTTAGCGTCGCTGTCGAACCGTGACAACTGCACGCCACTCGCTCTTTATATCATAGACACATTACGCTCGAAAGTGACGAACCGCCACGGAGTGGCAATTTCCATCGACCTTTTTTCATCCGAACCCCCACCCCCCCCCCCCCCGCCCCACCCCTCCCGTTTCTGCTTTCTTGCGGACCCGCTCGCCGAGCCAGCACTTTTTCCCCAATAATCCTCCCCGTTCTGCGCTTTTATTCCCCCGAAACGACCAGAGCTCTATCGAGATGCCATTTTTTGAGTGACGGTAACGCGACGAGATAAGGATTATTCCTTTTCATTGATAACTAAACGTCAATAAGTCTTTTAAATGATTTATACGAAATTGTCGCTAATGGGATTTAATAGCTCCGACGCGGATCTCGAAACTGACGTATTCGTCAGACATGACATGACAGTGGCCGATTTTAAGTTTCATTATTGCCACAAAGTGTTATAAATTTTCAAGATAAATAATTAGCTCGTTCTATCTCTATCGGCAACCAATAAATGGCCTTCGAAAAAAAAAACAAAAAAAAAGAAAAACGAAATTTTGACGCTTTATGGCCAACGGGTTAAATAATCAAGTAGCCGAACTCTATACGCACGTACACGTTTTACGGGCCGTAGTATTTACAAACACGAATTTTCCTTTTTCCTTTTCCTCTTCTTCTCGTGCTACTCGACTTTAAAGAGCCGAGCCAACGATGCGTTAGAAGCGTCTACGAGGAGGATGGATATCTCACTTTCACCGCTGGCCAGTCAATGCTCTCGAATACATCAGCGTCAGACGAGCGATTTATACGGACAATCAAAATCTTCCATCTATTCTGAATATTTAACGGCGGCTGAATGAAAAGCATGAAAATGTACGCGTGTCCGCTCGATTTTTCCGCTGGATTTTTCCGCTGGATTTTTACTTTCGAGCCTCATTATTGAGACGATATCAACCGCAATCGGAATCAACAAAGCCTTTGCAATTAAGCTCTTGATTGTATTATTAGCAGGCGAGATTTGCACGGTATTCCCGTTCCTTAGCTTAATTATGGCTTCGTTCCCTGGATTGTTCGATAATAAATCAAGCTAGAAATTATGAAGGAAAGAAAATAAAAGAAATCAAACATAACGCGCTGATAACGAAAAAAAATGAGATACGCACCGTAAAATTTACTCGCTAATCTTCGATCTGCGTAACCATAATATAATACGAGCATCCATCCATATGTGCACGTATACGTGTAGATAAGTGCAGCGCGCCCGCTCACGCGTATTGGTACACCGAATAAAGATTTAAAGGAACTCTTTTAAACTTTCTCTCGATAAAATTATATATTTTTATTAAACTCTGACGTGTTTTATGCCCCGAACGAATCATTGGCTGTTTTTTTTTTTTTTTTTTTTTTATTTTATTTTTTTAATGGCCGAATAGCCTTCGAGGATCATCGGAACTACACTTTTCTCAAAGTAAACCTGTATTTACACGCGGCTCGCTTCTCAAGAGAGTAGGATTCTTATTTACGATAAATACGCAGGCGCACCAAAGGGAGAAACAGTGTATCGTCCCGAGTTAAATGCGTAAAATGACGTGCGACGTGACGCGGAGATCGACGAGCGATATCACGATTCGGGATCAAGACGAGAAGGACGAGAAAAATGACAGGCCCGAAGCGAAATTCACCGAGAATAAGTGCATCCTTGGGCTCCCGACTAATTGAGATACCGAGAATTCCCCAACACCCGTGTTTACGGCCGGTTTTCCTTTACTTTTTCGAGAGGAGAAACGCTGCCGGGGTTACCGCGCCCCCTGCACGACACGGCTCGAGCCTGTCGCGAGCCATGTTAACATGACGAGAGCTGCGACTCCGGGCCCCCGCCCCCGTCCCCGTCGTCCCGTCCCCGTCCCCGAACCCGTCCCCGAACCCTACCGCGACACTTAAATCATTATTATCGAGTCGGTGCGTCAGGGCTACGGGCTACCGCTTGCTTTTGTGCAAAGAAGAGAAATCCCATCTCGAAATTGGCCGGCTGCGATCTCCAATGGATCATCGGGTCTCGATGATTATTGCGTTTAAAACCTCGTAGCTCGAGCTTAGTTTTCCGCACGGGGTCGGCACTGCTTTATCGGCCCTCATGAACTGGGGCAAAGGCTGCAATCGGCCGCTAGCGATCGTGTTCCGTAGGCGAGCACCGTTGTTACCCCCCCCCCCGGTAAATCCCGATGCCGATGGAAATCGACATCGATAGCAGATCGACGCGCGATCCGCTGTATTTACTTCGAGCCCGGCTTAATTTCTTGTAATAAGCCTCCGCTTAATAATAATTATCCCCGATTGGAGCTGCGGCTCTAGAGTGTCTAAGGTCGGCTGGGTGCTCTAGTCTCTCTACCCAGTGGAGCCGAGCCGAGCCGAGCCGAGTCGAGCCCAGCCCAGCCCAGCCGGGCCCGGCCCGGCTCGGCCCGGCCTGTCCCATACCAGACCAGACCAGCTAAGCGCTACGCTTATATTTAGAATTCATTAATACTACGTTCACCGGACTGGGGATTACTTAATTTTAATAAACATCGAGGTAAATTATAAAAAGAGAAGAAAAAAACCGTTTACATGACATAATCATTAACTCCGGCTGACTTTATCTCACCTTTTATCTCGCGCTCGTGTGACTCGAATTTCTCGGGACATTTTTTACGACACTCTTTCGTCTCCATTACCGATTTATTGGCTAATTCCGGCAACTGGGACTTCCGATTCTTTCTTTCCTCCTCCTTCCCCCCACCCCAACCGTCCGTTTTAATCATACGTCTCGTTGTTATGCGTATCTGGCACGTAAGGCCGTCTCCTGCGGGTTAATACTCGATAAATAAAATCCGCAGCCCGGAGAGCGTGTAATTTTATCTCCGAAGAGGCTGAAAAGAGAAAACAAAAAGGAAAAAAAGACAGAAAGAAAGAAAGACAGAAAGAAAGAAAGAAAGAAAGAAAACCTCGCGGACGTGATCTTAAATTGTTTTTCATAGCCGCTGGGTAATTAGTGGACGGTAAAATAATTATTACCCTAAGAAAAAAAGTGTTGACGTGTAATTTGAATATGTCGGTCGGAGGGAGCGGGGGGGAGGATGATCGTTTTATTGAAAGATTGGCAGGTCATCTGGGCTTTTTTTTTTTGAAATACAGTGACGATCGAGGGATGCGTTTGGAGCGTCGTGTCAGCATTCTTAGCCAAAAAAAAAAAAAAAAAAAAACGGGCTCTTTTAATTGCTTGAGTGCAGGTAACGGAGGTTTATAATAGAATACAATGGAAGCTGCGTTATTGCCTCATTAAAAGCGATAAATATCTAATGGTTATGGCGAGTACGTAAGCAGATATAGCATATAGCAGCCTTCGTTCTACAATCGAACGTACACACGTATTTGCTTAGTCAGTTGCTCTTATTATTGTACAACAATCCCAAGTCTAAGGAGTTACGGGACCTTTGCTTTCTTATGCTTTTCAATTCCCGATCTAATTAAATGAAATACAAGGGAGATAAAGCCGAGGGCCGCCGACGGTCGACAGGTTCGTCAAAATACACGAGGTTCGAGGTGCGCGGATTCGATGTGCACTTACGGGATCCGGGAGCGGGGAGTCGGAGTGATAGCAGTTGCCAGCTGGCGATGATAAACGGTAGGAAATATTAATGAACCGGGGCCACGTAGCGTAATAAGAGAGATTTATTTTAATGGCAGCTTGTCGCCAAAGGAAGTCGAGCCGTTACCGAAAGCGAAGCTTTTGCGCAACTCGCGTTAAAGACGTCATCTCCATTAAGTCTTTCCCAAGTACAAACAAACGGCCAACCGATTCGGCATTGTGTGCGTGAGCGCTCACGTAAACACGGTCCCGCAACGCGAAAATGGAATGTAAATAAATACGGCGGCGATCGTTACGCGGTACTCTGGCTGTACCCGCGCCGTACCCGAGCCGTACCCGCGCCGTACCAGAGCCGTGCCAGAGCCGTGCCAGAACCCGGACAGCACTGCTCGCCTTTAAAGCAGCACCACAGGAGCAGCGGCCCTATCTAGCTCTACGGGCGTACGTTGGCCATTAATAGACGCGTCGTACCGACTGGGATTTAACCTCGTCGAGCCGAGCGGCTCGGCGCGAATTCGCGTTTTCTCCGGTAACCCGAGATAATGGTGGCCGGCTCCGAGAATGCGCGGGAACGCGTGTAATTCCTTTAACCGCGCCGATTTACGTGGACTGCCACGCGGAAACGTAAGCGCTTAACCGCGAGGGCGTATCGGATGTAGCCAAGCCGCCTTTCGATCGCCCGGCTCCTCCGATCGATTTTTCTTTTCTTATCCATTTTCTTCTTACACCCTTCGTCTCGTTCTATGGGTCGCTTTTTCTTCTTTTATCTTTATTTTTTTTTTTTTCCCCCTCTTTTTTTTTTTTTTTTTTTTTTTTTTTACTCGCCCGATCCCGTTCGACTACGATCATTTATGACGCGCGAATCCGAGATCGATGTTGTTTCGCACGGGCTGGCCTATTAGTCCGGTCGGTCTGGCGATCGGTGCTTCCTGGTGCAAATCCTAATTGGGCCGCCCGCTTCACGAAAACCAATGAAAATTGCAGCTCTCGTGGGTGCGTGTCCTCCCGTCGCCGTCGGGGAAATTCGAGACTTGTCGGACTAATGACGGTAACGAGCTCTCGATCCAACTTGTCATTAACGAATACGCGGAGGAGGATATTGAAAATTAAAAATTATTAAAAATTACTGGCCTTGCAAATTGTAAACGTCAAGGCTCGCGATGCTAAATTATCGATCGTTTCTAACGATACGGCAATGGCTTCGCGCGGATTTTAACGGTAATGACGGAGGATGGGTTTTACGAAAATCTTTTCAAGACCTGCTAATGACGGCTAATCAGCGTTAAGTCCGCGATAACCGTTCGCCAAATAATCTCGCACGCCATTCTAATGGCGATAAGCCCGGACAGGAGTAAAAACTAGCCGACCAATTAAACAGTAAAATGGTAATTGTCGGCGGAGGCGGGGGCTGGGGGGAGGGAGAATAACCGTTATTCGCGATAGCCGCGCTAAAAAATAAGGGGGATTATTCAATAGGCCTCTCGGGCCCGAATCCCCAAGGACGGGCAGGCGATTGGCCGACTAGATAGGAAAAAAAGAAAAAGAAAGAAAAAAAAATAAATAAAAAGGCTTTTCCTGAAAACGCAATTTTCCGATCTCGCGATGCGCCGCTGCGTAGGCGCGACGTAATCCCGGGTCACGGTGCTCGCACATGTGTGTCACCTCGGTCGTCGACGGTGATACCCACGACCTCGGGGTACCATCTCGAGTCGCGCGGAGTTCACTCGCGACGCCGTCCAGGACGAGGCTGCGAACGGACACGAGGCGATCGCACCGCGATAATTACCATGCACTTGTAATGATACAAGCCCCCTCCACCGCTCACGGAGAACTTGACACTGTTGACTACTGTGCGTGCCATGGGGCACTCCCCCCCCCTCTCTCTCTCTCCATCCCTCCCAGGCCAATTACGAATGCGCATATTACGTACGTGGAATCGTGTGTGTGTGAGAGAGAGAGAGAGAGAGAGAGAGAATTCGTATTAATTATTGTAAAACAGCGTTTGAGGGATTGGGAGGGGGACGGGGAGAGAGAAATGATCAATCTGGACGAGTCGTCAAAGGCGTCACGTGACACTGATTAGGGGGAGCGGTAGTTAACTAAGGACCGAGATAACATAGCGGCGCCGAGGGGCCATTGTGAACCTCGGCTGAAACGGCGGCTGAAAGTGCCGTATTATCATTCTCCTTCTAGGCACGATCCAATCAATTTTTAATCCAACGGCAGTCGGTTCTCGCACGAAAAGCCGCTCTCCGCTCGTTATACTTTCGATTCTCGATTCTCAATTTCCCCGTCACGTCGCGGGCATTACCGAGCGAACTTCCCCACAAGAGCATCGGGGAGCCGATCCCCGGCAGGTCGTGCCCGCATAATAAAGATCCCCGACAGGGGCAATTATATAGCATCCCGACAGGATCGATGGGCCGTACGATCGATCGCATTGATCGGCTCCCGACCGCGTCGCTCGCAATTATCCTCGGGAAGAAAAAAAGGCAAGGATCCCACGCGGCCCGGAGAACGCGTCGTGCCGAAAAATCTCTCGCAAACGGTAGTGTTGGCGGCCG